>CM062812.1:301096380-301662923 GCA_031772625.1 Pinus tabuliformis | reverse complement strand
ATTGCAGGTGAGGTGTGTTAAAATGAATATGGAATGAAAGGAAATGAAGTACCTTTGCTATGGGGATTTATATATTGTTAGTGGAAGATGCATGGTGAATACCGGCATATTGAACACCATTGGAGGTTAATGCATAGTTGGAGATGCATATCTTTTGCTAGGCATTCTACCTGTAGTTGCCTAGGTATGCTATTTTTGAGTCCATGTGTCCTGTTGCAAAAGAAAGAAAATGTTAGAATGAGATGTATAGATAATATAAAGACATTCTAATATTTGCTTAATTATTAATATTGATTAAAGTTGGTTGTTGTTGAAAGATATGAAAAGTATGCTATGAAATAGAATGAGGTAAATAAATGGAGGAAACCTTTTGGTGATGTTAAAGTATGGGTTGGAGCAGATTATCTGGAGGCGGCATTGAACGAAGAGTTTCTTCTGCGTGTTTTCTGCGAGCAATGTTTTTGTTGTCTTTCATTTTACTGTAACGATTGAAACTGAATGCGGGCCTAATCCGGAGATCTTGTAGAGAAGGCACTCTTGAAATAGCTGTGAATGTGAGACCTTGATGTTCTGTTTTTCCAATGTCAATTGTTGCTTTTGGAAGTGTCATACCTTGAGATTTATGTATGGTTAAAGCCCAAGCCATCTTCAGTGGAATTTGTGCACGTCCATTTCTTTTTATTGCTGGAATAGGCAAGTGAGTGGGGTTTCTCTCATCCCAAGGAGGCCCAATGTATTTGGGAAAATCTACGACAACAAATGTTGGAATTTGTGGTGGTGCGGTTGATTCTTTGTAAAATATGGTCACAATTTCTTCGAGGGAACCATTAACAAGTCCGGCTGAAACCCAAAGGTTGGAAGTCAACATAACTTTTTCGCCATTGCATAGTAATACAATTCGCTCAAGTTACTCGTCTTCTGAGGAAATGCTAGAATATGTGTTGTCATCTTCAGCAATGGATCTTGCGATAGGAGTGTTTAGAGATTTCATCATTTGCTTATTATGGACCATTGTTTGAGCATTTGTTGGAAATAGATGCATGGAATCATGGAATGAACATATTTCTTCTTCCGATAAAAAGGAATCTGTGCGCGACATGAGTATGTTGTAGTTGTCGATTGTTGGATTTGCATCTCGAATGTTCTGGAGAATGTTCCTGAAAGTAACCTGTGCGATGTTGTCACCTTGTTGACGAAATATTGTGTCTAATGTGATGACTGTGTTGAAGGTGTTCCACAGTGCGCTTCCGTGGCTCGTCCCTGCATATAGAGGTATGTCTTTGACGGGTGGTAGCTGACCGAGATCACCAACCAATATAATGGAACAGCCACTGAAAGGAGTGTTTCTTTGGCCGGGAAATGCCTCTCGAAGACGTTCATCAATATGGCTGAGAAGCTTTGGCCCAATGAAGCTCATTTCATCGATTAGTATGTATCTTATATGCCTGAGTTCTTCTTGGAATTTTGCAAGAGCATTACCTTGTAAGGGCATAAGATCCTTTATAGGAAGGTGCAGAGCGGAATGGATTGTCGCCGCTTGTATGTTGAAGGCAGCAACCCCTATAGGGGCGAGGAGCATGATCGGTGAAGGTTCTGGGCTTGCAAGGCTTATGAGCATATCTTTGATGCAATTAATAAGGAGGGATTTTCCTGTACCGGCAGTGCCTTGTATTATCATTCTGAGAGCGGGTAAATAATCCTTCCTAGCAAAATGATTAGAAATAATATTTAGAGCTTTTCTTTGCATTGGAGATAATGTAGTAAGGGTCGCCAGGATATGTTGATGTGTTTGAAGAATGCGGTGGATGGAGTGGCTATTCTCAATGAATTGTATGGCATTATTTTGTAGATCCAATGGGATAGTGGTATGATTCCAGTTATGGGTGTCATCAAAGCCACGAAGACCAAGCATGTCAAGGTCATTTATGAAAAGCTCATTTGTAGGGTGTAATTGGGAAAGTAATTCCCATTCATTTATTTCCATGGTGTCTGGAGGATTGGTTTCATGAATAGTTGAGGTATCATTTGTGACAGATTCAACATCAGATAGTGTGCGGTGTTGATGCCAAGGTTTGTAGAATGGACGAAATGTTTGCCAATTTGTGATGAATTCTGCAGCAGAATCTCCTATATCTTGTGCGATATGGTGAAAAGGTTTGTATAGCATAAGTTCAACCCTGCAAAAGTCAGCGTAGCAAGGTTCTGTTGTGGATGGTATGGAGGAGTAACGTGGTATGACCCGAACAATTTCTTTTGTAGGTTGTTGTTTCCATTTGTTTGTTTTGCGACGAGGATCATATGACCAGGATCTTGCCAATTCTATTAGTGATGTGGATTCTAGGGTAGAAGGGCGCTGGATATATGTATCTATGATGTGTGGGGATGTAGTGGAGGGGGTGTTCATTTGTGGAAGGCGCATAAGAATTTTCTGGTTTACATTTAAAGAAATGAATGGTTGACTACATAATGTTAATGGTAATTTTTGCAGCATATGGCAGGTTTCTTGTGCTCCAATGTCATGATAAACAAGGGTTTCTGCAAGAAATTTTCGAAATGCAGATGTTGCTGGGTCAGCAATGGGTGAAGCCAGGACAATTCTGCGTAGCATGTGGTGGAAGCTTTCAATTTTTTTTCTGCTTTGGATGCATATTTGGCGATATATTTTTGTACTGCGTGTATGGAGAGTACTGGTTGGCAGTCAACATTTGCACGCCAAATAGATAGGATGGTAGGGTTATGGCTATTGAGTCGATCGTCGTTGCGAGCAGGGGTGTATGTTTTCTAGCCATTGGAATCAATGAATAAGGCCAATTTTGGATGTAATTCCCATGGTGCTTTATAACGACATTGGAGTGAGGATCCATTTTTTCTTAGGCATGTGCTTTCTGAGCATTTTGTGTGACGTTCAACACAATTGATGAGCTGTTCATAGTCACTGAATGGATTGGTTCTAAAGATTTGTGGTGTGGACAATAGACAAGGGTCTTTGGGATTTGTGCAAGCAATTGGCTGGTTTGAAGTCGAAGGAGGACGAGGGTTCCAAGCGGAAATATATTTGTTGAAGAATTGCCTTGTAATATAACTGCTTCTGTGTCTTCCCAGTTGAGATTTTCCATATCAGGTGCATTTTCTATCCAAAGGAAACCATGGATGTGCATAGATCCCCTATGTTGCCATTCATACCTATCAAGTATGCGTTTTTGTAAGATAATTTTGCAATAGGTGAGGAATGTTATTTCGAGTTTTTGGAAAAAAAAATGCAGTAGAATGCGTACCTGTACCAGTAATCTTTTGTATTCAAGTGTTTCTCTAAGATAATCTCATGAAATGCTGTGAATCTATGGTGCATATATAGTGATGTTAAATGTGGGTTAGAGATAATGTTATCATTTCTCCACTTTTGTTGTTTTGCAATATCAGAAGGAAGACATCCGGGCATGATTGCATGAAGATCAGGCCATTTTGTATTAGCTGCACTTAATGTGAAGAAGAACGTCGGCAACCGAGTTGAGATATCATGTCCGTTAGTTCATTTTTAGCTTTGTGCCAAAATGATCTTGTTCCACGTAAAGAGCTACCGAATCGCATGACTTGCTCTGCCAATTGCTCATCTGGAAATTGTTCTAATCGGATGTTCAGATCTTGAATAGATATTGGGAAGTTATCTGTGATGTTCTTTTTCACAAAAATCGATGTTGTTGCTTGACTGCGACGTCGCATCATGAGATTATATATGTAATAACGAAAGCGTGGGTGCTTTCCAAATCTATTATCGTAGTAACGTATGAGATGAAGTGCATATTCATGTAACTGCACTGCTTTCATTCTTGGCTGATTTGGCATTGCAGCTCCTGTCGGGAAAAGGGTGGGGAAAGCCATAGAGAGTAGACCTTATGTGTTGTATTCATTGACTAGCGACAAACTAATTGTTGGCCACTCAATTGTAGTATCAGATTGGTGGTTGTAAGCATGTAAATAATGGCGGATTTCTTGGATTTCTGTATTTGTATTAGGTATGATGGGTACAAATGATGATGTTTGGTTTACAGATGGGTCTGTGGAATCTTCGGTGAGCTCATGTGGTGGTTCAAGTGAAAGGTGGACAGTGGTTTCTGTAGCATTGGAACGGTGAAGGGAGGAGGAGACATCGGCGGGGATTGCTGGTAAGGATGCCAGTGCGTTGGTATCAATACGAACATTCTTATAGTATGGGTCATTTTCCAATTTGTATTCTAATGCAGCGAGAATGCGATGTCTACTGACAATGAAATCATAAGCCTTATGGTCATTACTATGACGTGTGACAATTAGGATGTCCAAGTGTTCAACACGTCGTGGCAACATGTTTGCGATTTTTGTAATGTCTTGAGGAAAACAAATTGTGTGGCCACTGTATTTATATTGGCCACCATGTGCATGTGTTACTTGCAGTATAGGGTTAACCCTAGCAATGAGCATTTCTTCTATTTACGAAAGAGATGTAAGGATAGCTGGTTGAGGACCAGGGTCCATGTTGTTTGATAATGAGAAGCGATGACCCTTTGTTTCAGAGACGCATCTGGAGCAACAATACATGTGGTTGGAATTGCGGATATGTATTCCAGGATATGATTCAAGACAAATGGAGCATGGGAATTTAGGTGGAAGTTTATCAATCTTTGCATGGAAATCTCGATGTGCTTGATTAGTATAAACATTGTTGAAAGCATGTGCGAAGGAGGGGTTAGGGCAACGAGGCATGGATGTATTTGTTTGAGAGGTTTGCTGAGAAGATAAAGAGTTTGATAATTGCAAGGGAGGATTGTTTTCCGAGTGGGCCATTTCAGACGAGGAATGTTGGTTTTCCTTCTGTTTTTTGTGTTTTTGACATTCTCTGATGTCTTTGTTTGCGTGATAAAGCTCACGGCGACGTGCATTTATTCGTTCTTTATTTGTTGCATAGTATCTTCGAGCACGTTCATTATTAGAAGAAGAAGCCATTCGCAAAATTTATGGTACCTATAAGCAAGAGAGGGGAAAAGAAGAATGTTATTTGGAGACAACAACCATGTTATTGTATGAAAGCGAAAGAAGGGTAAAAAATTCAAGCGAAAGTGAAAGAAGGGAAAAAAATCTAAGTTTTGAATAGTTTTATGTGAATTTTTTTATTTGAATAATCTGTTTGAAAGAACATAGTAGTATTTTTTCTTTATACATGTAGATAGTTTCATGTGTAATGTAGCAAGTCACGTCATTTTTTAAAAGAAGATGATAAAAGAAAAAAAGAATGTGAATTTGTTTACTCACATAATGCTAGATACAATGGAGGACGAATACTTATTTCAATGCCATATAAGAAAATTTGATAAGAAGGCATGCAACAGTATATCTTGTAAAGTTGTATTTATAAAATTGGACAATAGGAATTGTCAAAAAGCAAGGAATACATTTTACAATATTTATCTACAATGTCGAGATGTTCTGAATTTCTCGAAGGATGTTGTTGCATTCTGTCGTGAAATGCAACTTTTCTTCTTTTATGATAACGCATTTCAATCGTGGCACTTCTTTAAAAGTTTCTGTCTTCACTGATAGCGTGAAGATATGATCTGTCCATAGAGCTTTAGAGACAATTTCCTTGATCAGTTCTAGATCTGAAGACAATAAATAGAAGTCTTTGGCATTATTTCCAAGAATTGTGGATCCTGCGTCTTCGAAAGCAACAATTGAAGCTAATTCACCAGTGTGATCTTGTATGTCGATTTTCAATAAGTATCTGTAATCACAGTCACTTACTTCAGCGTTGCATTTTGGGCAGAACCACATCCCTGTATTTTGTGGAATAAGTTTTTTCATGCATTTTTTCCCACCAACGATCGACGGGCAAGAAATGTAGTAAAAACTATCCATCCCAATTTTTGTTATTGTGCCCTTTAATTGAAAAAATGTTGGTTTCTCTAAGGAATCCATACTGTAAATGTCAGCAATTGTTATTTTTTTTTGTTGATGGCCAAAAGGAGATCTTGTTGTCAAAGATGTAGAAGCTGCAGTCGAACCTTCTTTTTTAAACCACGACTTTAGCGTATGGGCCTCTTCAATGTCAGGATCTACAAGAACAATGGATCTCGTTGTAGTGCTGATATTTTTTCCATTAAATTCTCCAACACGCGCAGATTTGATTGCAATGATGGGGTTATTTCCTGTAGCACATAGGGAGGAGATTTCCTGTGACACGGCATTAAAATTATCTCCCCAAAAGATTGCATCTATGTTATACCCTGACATGTCTTGAAGTTGTACTGTTTGTTTATTAACTTCAGAGCCGTCTTTTCTACGTATAGTGCATACACTGGAAATGGTTGTGACAACACCAAGAATATCAACAATGGAGTTGACGTTTGTTGTTCTGATATCATTAATTGATTTTATATTGAATTGCACTGTTGGATTATGTTTTTTTTCGTTGGCAACATGTTCTATGGTAGATGTTGCATTCAACAAAATTTCCCAGTCATTGTTCAAGTGGTTGTATTGCTTATTAGCCATTTTTACATTCCCTTTAGAGACAATGTAGACATTTTCATTTTGGATTTTGTCGAAAAAATAATCTGCGACATTATTGAAACATGTAATATGTATTTCTCCACCCTCTGTATCGAACAGGTCAAAACCAAACACTTTACCGGGTCCATATTGATTCTGAAACTGTCGAAGAGCTGTTTTCCTTTGGACGTATCCTTTTATGCACCAATTTGAGTGGTAAGGGTTTAACGATTTGATGGGAATTTGAACTGGCAGAACGGATGGAGTTGGAGTAGTTGGAAGAGGGCAGTGTCTTTTTGATAAAGGATTTGGGTCCGATGAGGATGGAGTGTTTTCATCAGATGTGATCGGGATACTCATAGTTTTTGGATTGCCAATTAAGGGTGCAGATGAAGTAGATATTTCAAAGTCCATTAGCTTTATAGACCTACACGACAATGAGAGTCATAGGAATAACTGTTAGAAGCGGTTGTGTTATAAATAAAAAATGTTAAATTTGAAATAAGAAATTTATAACAAACTTACGTTGATGGACCGATAGCTGAGGTAGCCCAACTTTTAACATTTATAACAGAACCCTTTTGTAGCAAGCCTGTTGCTATGAGATCATTGAAATCTTTTGGAAGCATGATGTGTTTCTTATGTGTTCCATCTGAAATTGCAGTACGATATCGTGGAGTTGAATTTCGCATTGATTGTATTGGTTCAAGTTCAACAATTTGTAGGTATGGTTGAATATGAGTTGATCCAGATAACATCGAGGAAATTACATTCTGAGTAAGGTTTGTTGCCATTTTCTGGTACAAAACAAAACACAAATGTTGTTTTCTTCGCGTAAGATGTTTAATATTCATTACATTCCTACAGCATTACTTGAAAATATATGAATTATAGGGCAAAGGGCAAGAAGCATGTTCAATTTGTTTCTAAATGAGTGGATATCTAAGCTTGGAAACATAATGAAGAAAGATATTAATAACAACAACTTTTATACGCTCATTTTTTTTGAAACATAGTTTCACCAAGCGAAGAGGAAGAAGGAGAGGGAGAAACAGACGAAGTAGAAGGTTGGAGGGTAACTCTAGTATCATCTGGTTGCTGATTTGATTGCTCAAGAATCATGGTGTTTTGAACGACAGAGGTCAAGAATCCGGCAGGCCAATTGCAAGCCTTGGAAGGGACAATGTAGCCATATGAGGTGCACCAACATCTCCCCTAGAGGAAAAGGGAGTAGGATTCCCCAAGGGGAAATCCTTGATTGGTGGAGTCCATTTTTTCTAGGTGAGACCAATGAGGGAACAATGATGTTATTCCGATTTAAATAAATTTTACGACGCTTTGACACAACTTGCTGTTTGAATTTTTAAGAGTCGAGAAAAAGCTAAAGATGACTCTAGTCGCCTTCGATTTGGGTAACTCGAGTATCATCTAGTTGCTGATTTGATTGCTCAAGAATCACGGTGATTTGAACGAGAGAGGCGAGAAAAGCCATATTGGTGGGCCAACTGCAAGCCCTGGAAGGGATAATGTAGCCATATGAGGTGCACCAACATCTCCCCTAGAGGAAAAGGGAGTAGGATTCCCCCAAGGGGAAATCCTTGATTGGTGGACTCCATTTTCTCACCCTAAGACCAACGAGGGAACAACGATGTTATTCCGATTGAAATAAATTTTATGACGCTTTGACACAATTTGCTTTTTCAATTTTTAAGAGTCGAGAAAAAGCTAAAGATGACTCTAGTCGCCTTCAATTTTTAATGAGCCTGAAGTGACAAGTGCTCAGATGGACCTTTTCTTTTAAGGAGTCTGAAAAGGAACGAAAGTGACTACTCTGGATATCTAGACAGGGGGATTACCAAACCAATCGCAAAACTGCAGAATACTTTTTATGGTACGGCAGTCAATCTTCCCGAATGCTGTGTTCAGTGCATTGCGATCGATAGGGCGACAGACACGGCTTCCTAAGGATAAAGGGTATAGCCTACTGTGGTCTCCCAATATATACTCGACGGTACGTGGGAGCACAAGTCCGTACTGGCACTTGTCGTTTCAAAGAGGAGGAATCACCCAACCTACGATGAAAGCGATAGTTACCAGGCTTTACGACGCCGGAACATGTCTCTAGCCTAGACTTCTAAATGTTGTGCGTTAGGTTCCAAAGCGTTTTTATGTTTATTGAAATTTATTTTACAGTTGATCTTTCTTAAGAAGTTTGCCTTTAAGGTTGATCGCGTGATGTACATATACAATTCCTAAATATGCAATCTAAGATGATAAACAGTCGTTTACTTTCTTTTTGCAGTGAAAATCCTAGCTACTAAGGAAAGAGAAGTGAAATTGTTTCAACATAGAGTAGAGAGCACACACTAAGTCATAAATCAATTTCCGCATGCATTCTAAATGCAAATGCACATGCATGTATTTGTTTTCCGCTTTCTTAATGTGTGGATGACAAAAAAAATGCCAAGTGGAATATAATATCAATACAGGGATATGACTATTCCAGAATTCTGATAGACATGAGCAAAGCTATTAAAGTTGGTATCTAAGATTTCTAGAGTCTATTCACTAGAAACAAGACAGTCACGATGGCACCACTTTGCATTAGTTTAACACAAAGGAATAAAGTTTAAATTATCAAGAAAGCATATATATAATTGAATCAATTCAATTGGGAAATAATTTTGAATCAAATTTATAAGACTCTGTATCTGCTCTGTGGCTAATGTACAATTGATGGCAGAGGATTTTCTATCATGGTCCATGGATGAAATAGAAATTAAACAAAAATTCAGAAAGGAGATTGAGGTTGTTACCAAAGATGAAGTAATACAGAAACGTCCAGAAATGTCCTTGAAAGCTGAACCTGAAAAAGACGAGGGTTATGATCCTTGATCTCAAACATAGACTTATCACATTGAACCTTAACAAGACTAAGGTTACAATCTTCAATACCAAAAATAGATTATGACAATGAACCCTAACAAGACTAAGGTTATGATCTTCAATACCAAACATAGACTTATCATTGTAAACATTAACAAGACTAAGGTTATGATCTTCAGTACTTCTAAGAACAACCATACTTCCATTCCATATCTACAGGGGATGAAGTAGAGAATCGAGATCGCTACAGCACATACCTATGTGGGGTTCCAATTCACTGGCAAGGAAGAGGCCTCAAAAAGATACAAGCCTTGACCTAAGTGATAGAAACTCAAGGGACAGAAAAGTTAAAAGTAAAGGGGCCAAGTCTTGTTCAAGACAAGCATTCCATGAAAATGGTATATGGATTCCTTGAAACCCTACTAAATGCCAATGAAGATGAACATGGTGATCATAAATTCACAATAGAACAAATATATGCAAAAACAATACATTCTTTCATAAAGGCTTACAGGTACCTACATTAACAATGGGCAAGAGAAATTTTGATGCAGTAGTAGACACAAGCAGAGATGAGCATCATCTCTAATCTTTGTTGGGAAGAGGTATTCAGAAAACCACCTCTAAAACCAAGAAAGATGATAAGATCCCTACAAGAGTGACTGAGCTTGGGAGTTTAGTGAAGCTGAAGAATGTTCCCTTATGGGCAATTTTTCTGGCAGTCATTCCTGGATCATTGCTTGCATCCATGATTTTTGTAGACCACAATGCTGCTTCCATTTTGATA
Organism: Pinus tabuliformis; assembly: GCA_031772625.1. Classification (NCBI taxonomy): domain Eukaryota; kingdom Viridiplantae; phylum Streptophyta; class Pinopsida; order Pinales; family Pinaceae; genus Pinus; species Pinus tabuliformis. The sequence continues at coordinate 301,652,728 of CM062812.1, read as the reverse complement.
CAAGTAATCCTTCTGGCATCCCCAATTTACTTTTTAGTTTCATCGAGCAGAGGTTACTATTATTGCTTTTAACTTTCTAGAATTTATTAGGGTGCCATTTATTGTCATCTCTTTCTCTACTCTTAGTCCATATTGACTAGAATACAGGACAGGGTCACTATTAGACTGAATCAGACCCAAGTTTAGCCTAAATGAAATCAATAATTCCCTTTCGCTGCAGAATAAAGTTGGCCCCAATGCAAGAAGGACCATGTCAAGAAACTGGGATATATCAATTATAGCCATCCTTGTATTTATGTGTGGCATATTTGGGTTTCCTTTCTGCTACGGTCTTTTCTTTCAGGTAAAAGTGTGTTGAACATATCAGAGATGAAACCTGCTTCTACTGCAATCAACAACTTGACAGTCAAAATTATTGGTAGACTTCAATTATTTCAAATATAATTCAAGTATCTCAAATATTCCTCTTGTCATGTACACTTAACAGAGCCTGAAGCATGTCCAAGCTCTTACACATGAGAAACATTCGGATCTGGAGAGCCAGGAGTCCCAGAATGATATTAGAGTCCAGCGCATTTCAGGCCTGATTGCTTCCTTGCTGTCAGGCCTAAGCAATCAGGCCTTCCGCTTGCTCCAGGATTAAGTTGGGTCACTGCAAAAATTCCTCTTGCTGTGGTTGTTGGCTTATTCATAGAGGTAAGTTGAGATCATGACCTAAAAACCTGTTTGCAGAGTTCCATTTAAATCATTTTCACTAACTACAGGAAATTGCAATACCATGTTGGCTCATCTACAGAACTTGGACAACTACAGAATTTGCTCTCACTGTAAGTTCCTTGGAGTGATCCCTAAATTACAATTTATTAATACCCTCACAATTATTCTGAAAATAACTCTGTAAGTGGATAATATACAGGATACTGAATAACAACAGTTTATCAGAGGAGATGCCATGGCAGTTGACCAACTGCTTTAGCCTTACTACTCTGTAAGAATTTGCCTGAATTGGTGCTATTTTTTGTTCATTTCATCGTGAAATTACAGAGGAAATAATCCTCGTATATCAACACGTAGTTATTCATACTGGAAACGATCAATTTGTTTTACAGAAACCTCTGCCACAACAATTTGTCTGGGATATCATTGGTATATGTCTAGAATGATATAAATCATCGCTAGAATTCAGTCAATATCTGGTGTTCTGAAAAAAATGCGTTTATAATAATCTTCTAAGACGTAACAGAGATATATACTGGTTTGGAATACAGTTTTGCGGCATCTCCTTAGGTCAACGTTGTTGGGCAGTGGGTAAAGAACGGGTTATACAAACATAGCTGGTTCATCAACAATGGATGAAATGGAATAAGAAAATTCAGTGACACAGAAGTTCTTGGTTGGTTCACGATCAAAGAAGGATATGGGTTACAAAAATTTGATGCCATAAAATTTCCTTTGCACTTTGACAATGGCAGAAATCTCCTTTCCATTTATGTGCAAATTCATGTTACTGGATATATATATATATATATTAAAAAACATTATTGCATCAAAATGCCTTCAAATCTAGAGTACAATGATGTTCTTATTATTTGGGGGATTTGGGTTTCTTTTGGGGAAATTAGAGGAGTAGAAAGTAAAAAAAACTACACATTTTGGTTAATCAGTACAAAACATAAGAAAAACCATATATGCCAGTAGATTTGTAGACTATTAAGAGTTAAAGGAAATTTTCACTCAAATGGGGAGAGAAAAATATCAAAGTCACATTGAAGATGACCTTCTACATCGGCTAGAATGGGAAGGCACAGAAGTATCAAAGTCACATTCTCTACATGGGTTAGCCTTGTATCCATCCTATGCATGAAAATATGTTGATTCTTCAACATTCCTTTAATATTCTCCAACAAAGCAAAAACATTGTATCTCTCCACTTGTTTATCATTCATCATCATACCAAGCTGGGTCTTTATCTTCTAGTGTAATGAAATTGAGTTGGGGTCTTTGTCTTCGAGTGTAGTGAAATTGAGTTGAGGTATTTGTTTCTCCATCCACTAATATGGCTATGATCGGGAGCCCAACAAGAAATCTCCTCCATTATCTTAGAGTCAGAATAAGATTGCCTCTCATCATCCACCATGGTTTCCAAATTTCTAATTTCTCAAGGGACAACAATGGAATAAGTTTTGACTGAGTCTTGGACCAATGTCTAGGCCTTGCCTTGACCCTGTGAGTTGCTTCCGCTGCCACCCCTCCTACTGGGTTTCAAATTACATATTATAGATCTGATCAAACAAAACATGTACCTACAACAAGAAACAAAATAGGCTCTAAGTTCAACATCATGTAGACCTGTTAGGAAATAATGTTCAGTTTTCTTCTTGATATTGTCAAGTCTGTACATTTTATCTGATGGGAATGATTTTTGCCTCAGTTTTTTTGGAAATCCATGTCTCTGTGGTTATTGGATTGGATGACTTTGTGGGATATCTGCCAGACAACCAAAAGGTGAAAACAGAACTAGATATTACAAATCAGATTCCATAGATTTGTATTAAATATCCTTTAGATTATATTGATAGTGTTATCTATTGATTGTGTAAATGGACAGCTTCTGTGTGAAGAACAGCTATTGTTTGCATCTCATTGGGTTCAGTGATATTAGTGTGTGTAATCACCATCGCTCTCTACCTTTCAAATCAACATAAACCATTCACTAAAGGGTCATCAAGCAAAACGGGTCAAGGTGTTATGCCTCATTTCAAATTTGTTATTTCTCAGAGTAAAGCTATCATCTTACCATCAATATCTATGCCTCTTGTTAAAAGATTCTTGCATGTCCTGACCAGGTTCTCCAAGGCTTGTAATATTGCACATGGATATGGCCCTATACATGTATGATGATATAATGAGAATGATCGAAAATTTGAATGAGAAATTCATAATTGGCAATGGTGCTACAAGCACAGCTTACAGATGTGATCGTAAGAACTATAAGTCAGTTGCTATTAAAATACTATACACACCCTATCCACAAAGCTTGCGGGAATTCGAAACTGAGTTAGAGACTGTTGGAAGTATCAAACATCGATCTGTCCTCCAACAATACCACGAGAACAATTCCTGTAGCGCTGGGGCATATTATAAATTTAGACAGATTGTGAGTTTTAGTTATTCTAATGTCTTGGTTAAAGCTTCTAAGGTTCCCTTTTAGAACTATATCTAAAAAACATAATAGCTGCAAGGGTAGTCCTTACATTTATATTGCCCTGTGATGTGATGTGAATTTTTAGGGACATTTCTAACAATAATATATCTGGATCTATCCCGAGATCTATTGGGAGCGCTCTTATTTAACAAAGGAGAACTTTCAAACAAATGGCAATCCTGGTGTTGAGACAATGCCTAGTCAACCCAATGGCAAACTGATTAGGTTCTGATGGATGTGCAGCAATAACAAGCGGATAGACATTGCCACTGCACATATAAATCAACATGAATTTCTCTACAACAATATAAAATAAACAATAGGACCAGCTGGGATCCCTGCTATTTAGATGAGGATAATTTACCAACATTGATTTACACAGCAGATCTTAGAATGACGACAATTTAAAATAAAATTGTTTCTCAACATCCTCACAACTTTCTGAGAATAAACCATGATAGCATGAACCTGAAAAAGACGAGGGTTATGATCCTTGATCTCAAACATAGACTTATCACATTGAACCTTAACAAGACTAAGGTTACAATATTCAATACCAAAAACAGATTATGACAGTGAACCCTAACAAGACTAAGGTTATAATCTTCAATACCAAACATAGACTTATCATTCTAAACATTAACAAGACTAAGGTTATGATCTTCAGTACTTCTAAGAACAATCATACTTCCATTTCATATCTACAGGTGATCTTCAGTACTTCTAAGAACAATCATACTTCCATTTCATATCTACAGGGGATGAAGTAGAGAATCGAGATCGCTTCAGCATATACCTATGTGGGGTTCCAATTCACTGGCAAGGAAGAGGCCTCAAAAAGATACAAGCCTTGACCTAAGTGATAGAAACTCAAGGGACAGAAAAGTTAAAAGTAAAGGGGCCAAGTCTTGCTCAAGACAAGCATCCCGTGAAAATGGTATATGGATTCCTTGAACCCCTACTAAATGCCAATGAAGATGAACATGGTGATCATAAATTCACAATAGAACAAATATATGCAAAAACAATACATTCTTTCATAAAGGCTTACAGGTACCTACATTAACAATGGGCAAGAGAAATTTTGATGCAGTAGTAGACACAAGCAGAGATGAGCATCATCTCTAATCTCTGTTGGGAAGAGTTATTCAGAAAACCACCTCTAAAACCAAGAAAGATGATAAGATCCCTATAAGGGTGGCCAATCACATTATTTGCAAGACCATAGGTAAATTGATGGCAGTAAGAACACAGTGTTATGAGATCACTCCTCATAAAACATTTGAAGTCACGATGGCACCACTTTGCATTAGTTTAACACAAAGGAATAAAGTTTAAATTATCAAGAAAGCATATATATAACTGAATCAATTCAATTGGGAAATAATTTTGAATCAAATTTATAAGACTCTGTATCTGCTCTGTGGCTAATGTACAATGGATGGCAGAGGATTTTCTATCATGGTCCATGGATGAAATAGAAATTAAACAAAAACTCAGAAAGGAGATTAAGGTTGTTACCGGAGATGAAGCAATACAGAAATGTCCAGAAATGTCCTTGAACGCTGAACCTGAAAAAGACGAGGGTTATGATCCTCGATCTCAAACATAGACTTATCACATTGAACCTTAACAAGACTAAGGTTACAATCTTCAATACCAAAAATAGATTATGACAGTGAACCCTAACAAGACTAAGGTTATGATCTTCAATACCAAACATAGACTTATCATTGTAAACATTAACAAGACTAAGGTTATGATCTTCAGTACTTCTAAGAACAACCATACTTCCATTCCATATCTACAGGGAATGAAGTAGAGAATCGAGATCGCTACAGCACATACCTATGTGGGGTTCCAATTCACTGGCAAGGAAGAGGCCTAAAAAAGATACAAGCCTTGACCTAAGTGATAGAAACTCAAGGGACAGAAAAGTTAAAAGTAAAGGGGCCAAGTCTCGTTCAAGACAAGCATTCCATGAAAATGGTATATGGATTCCTTGAAACCCAACTAAATGCCAATGAAGATGAACATGGTGATCATAAATTCACAATAGAACAAATATATGCAAAAACAATACATTCTTTCATAAAGGCTTACAGGTACCTACATTAACAATGGGCAAGAGAAATTTTGATGCAGTAGTAGACACAAGCAGAGATGAGCATCATCTCTAATCTCTGTTGGGAAGAGGTATTTAGAAACCCACTTCTAAAACCAAGGAAGATGATAAGATCCCTATAAGAGTGACTGAGCTTGGGAGTTTAGTGAAGCTGAAGAATGTTCCCTTATGGGCATGTGAACTTGAAAAAGACGAGGGTTATGATCCTCGATCTCAAACATAGGCTTATCACATTGAACCTTAACAAGACTAAGGTTACAATATTCAATACCAAAAATAGATTATGACAGTGAACCCTAACAAGACTAAGGTTATGATCTTCAATACCAAACATAGACTTATCATTCTAAACATTAACAAGACCAAGGTTATGATCTTCAGTACTTCTAAGAACAATCATACTTCCATTTCATATCTACAGGTGATCTTCAGTACTTCTAAGAACAATCATACTTCCATTTCATATCTACAGGGGATGAAGTAGAGAATCAAGATCGCTATAGCATATACCTATGTGGGGTTCCAATTCACTGGCAAGGAAGAGGCCTCAAAAAGATACAAGCCTTGACCTAAGTGATAGAAACTCAAGGGACAGAAAAGTTAAAAGTAAAGGGGCCAAGTCTTGCTCAAGACAAGCATTCCGTGAAAATGGTATATGGATTCCATGGCTCATGTTTTTAATATGTTTAGCCTACCGCCTTATACTTGGAAGTTGGTACCGAATGTATAGTGTTGAATAACTAATTGTTTTAGCTCCATGTTGTACACTTTAGAATTAATGCATGCATTTTACTTGCTTAGTTTCTATCTGACCATTTATCATTTGTTATAAACTATAATGCAATCATGTGACCAAGATGCTTACTTTTTGGAGGGGAATAATCAATAGACATTGTGCAAAGACCCTTTCAAAAGATGAAAGATTCCCCAACTATGTATATATAACTGTTATCCATTCATATTTACTTGTTATGTTTATTTTATTTGTAGCTCACTCCCATGTTTACCAAGAGGAAACTTGCAGGAAAAATGGTTTCCAATAGAGGCTACTTCTTTCTTCTTTCTGTAACTATCTCCATCCTTGCTGAAGAAGCCATCACTCCATTTGAATAGATTCATAGAATGGGTGGCTATAACTTCTTCCTTAACATCCATTTAAGCTCAAATTACTAAACAAATGTTATCAACAGGCTTTCTAGTCCGTTCCACATATTATGATCTATTTGTAGGTGTAAAACTATGTCCGTTGAAAGATAATTGTTAATCAACTAAGAACCACTTTGTAGGAGATGTATTTGTTTAAGACCTGAAATTATTATTATCATATACCCTATGGCATATATATTAAGAAAAAGATGAAGTAAAGAGACATCATTGCAACAGTATTCCTTCCTTCAAAAACATCAACATGAAAACATGCAACTCCATTCTGTCCAAGCCTTGGAGAAGTACATCACTAACAAGATATTTTGATCTGTTCTTGAAGCTCAGTCCATAATTTCCTACGAGTTAACTATATTCTCTGACAAGTATCTTCCCATCCTAAAGCCAGTTTGCTATTTACTTACAGTAGCATCTTGCATTTTAGACTTGGCCCATAATTCATAGGTATTAGGGACACTGAGTTGTGTCATAGGCCTCTAGTTAGAAACAACTCCCATGTCTTCTGCTCTAAGAATGAACTTGGAATCCCTTTAAAATAAAGTTTCTTAATTTAATTTGTTATTTAAAATAATCTGTGAACTTCTATTATCATACTGTTCTCTTGTTTTACAAAAAAACACTATGATGTGGGGGCTGCACAGATGATGTTTGGGAACAAACCCCTTGACAAAGATGGAGATGGAAAAAGACTAGGAAGAATAATATTTGATAGTGGTAGCTCCTACACATACTTCACAAATCAAGCTTATAGTGCTTTCCTTTCAGCTGTAAGTATCACAAATTACCCTTCCCTTGTACTATAAGGATGGTTGATTTCATTTTATTACGCAAAATTTGTTTTTGAATCGAGACATGCCAACTTTGTGTCGTTTAATACAAACATATTTACCGAGAATACATATATATATAAATTATAAATATAAAATACATGGCACAGATAACCCGTGTTACTAGATTCCCAGTGAAAACTATCTACTTATTTAATTTTTTGTTTGTTAGTAAAGTACAATTTCTCAATGAGATTTGAATTTCGGTCTTCCAGCTTCGCCAAGTGACTTGCCGTCAAACCACACATCACTGTACACTGACCAGCTGTGGTGGAAGCTAAAGGGGTGGATTCCCCAATCCCGTCTTGGCGGCACATGAGTCTGCTCTTGCTAAAATCATAGGATCTTAGTATATCCGACTTACAGGTGGTTGGATGTGCTCCTGGTGTTATAGAGGCAGCTACTAGGATTGATCCTGGGTCTCCCATAGATTAGGACTGACAGTTACCAATTCACCATGTGATTAAAAAAAATACAACCTCTCAATTTCTCTTCCCTCTTTGATCTTAGAGTATAAGGTAGTTCTGGAGTGGCTCTGAGTTTCTATGTGCATAATTCTTTATTCACAGACCAAAAATTTACAAACCAGGTTACATTTCTGGAGGTTCTATGTGCATAATTCTTTATTCACAGACCAAAAATTTACAAACCAGGTTACATTTCTGGAGGTTCTGTGTGCAGAATTCTTTATTCACGGACCAAAAAATTACAAACCAGCGATCATATTTGAGCTGCCAGCAGGATCCCTTTCTCGGAAAATGTTCCATTTTATTAAAAGAGAACTCGATTGTTGAATTTTCAATCGATAACAGTAGGGAACCTGTGAAGAAACTCCTCGTAGCTAAGCTGGTCAGATGGTCAGAGGGGTATATTAAATATCCTCTTATCGATAACTTTGACGGAAGCAGGGCAAATTGCTCATGGCAGACGCCTTCTATAAGATACCACAGTTGCCTGAGAGGTCCTGATAATCAAGCCGGCTCCAATGCCGATTCCAAGACACATCCACAGACCTATTCCCATGCCAACCCCATACCTTCCTTGAACCATGATAGCTCCTCCCCTGCTTCTCCGCCTCCTTCAACATAAAAAGCTTTGTCGCAGTAAAGCGATTCAATATCATGGCAGCTGCTGAATCCTTCGATTTCTGAACAGAATCTATTTTCTAATTTTTCCTGTTGAACATACAGATATTATGATTGTACAGTCATTTACTAAAGGGCCACTGCAGTGATTGTACTGTCATTACTGTTAAATACTGTTGGGTGGTCGCCTCAAAGTGTAAAGTGTCCCACATTTTAATAGTGTTTGATAAATGGTAAAGACTCTTTCAGGTTTGATTTTTCTAAAAAGTAGCCTCCATGAACCTATGTAGTGATTGAAGATCATTGAACCATTGCAACTGTTAAATTCTGCTGAGTATAAGTAGGTAGTTGTTTAAAGAGGTAAACTTGACTGTTAGTCCAGCCTGCTAGTTATTGATTTCTGGAGAAAGTGGCCTCAAGTAGTGATTGAACTATCATGACTGTAAATCCAGATAGTTAGCTGTAAAAAAATGTAATCTCAAGTCAAATTTGATATTTTCTAAAATAATTTTCTGTAAAGTGTAAACGGTATCCTAGGTCATGTTGATATATGTCAAAATTCACTTTAAAAACATCTTAATATCTTTACGGGAGGGATGAAAGCAAGGCCGGAAAAAATTGGTGAAAATATTCTAAAGGCATTATCAGGGAGGATATTGCAGAGGTATATTTTATGGTTTATATTTTGTTTTTTTGGAGACATTACTCATATGTCTGTCGTATAAAAGGATACAAGTAATATGAAAGCAAGTCTCATCATCAACTCTGGCTTATGGAGTTTTGGTGTTTGGAATTGATTTGCAGTAGTTTTACCAGTGTTCAAATCTCTGGAGGAGTCACCCATACGCCCCTAGTATAGGAGGATACAAGCAATATGAAAGCAAGTCTCATCACCAACTCTTGCCTCCCATCACCAACTTTGGCCTTTAGAGTTTTTGGTGTTTGGAATCTATTTGCACTAGTCCCACCCGTGTTCTACCCTTGGGATTTTCAAAGCCAATCTCTCAAAATTCCTTTGTGTTTGGAATCGATTTGTAGCAGTCCTACCCGTGTTCTAGTCTTGGGATTTTCAAAGCCAATCTCTCAAAATTCCTTGTAACGATTCCTTGGCAGTAGTCCCACCCGTGTTCTAGCCTTGGGATTTTCAAAGCCAATCTCTCAAAATTCCTTGGTGTTTGGAATCGATTTGCAGTAGTCCCACCCGTGTTCTAGCCTTGGGATTTTCAAAGCCACTCTCTCAAAATTCCTTGTAACAATTAGGAGCCCGCCTCTATGATGGAGCTCAAAGGGCAAGTCCTCATTAATGCGTAGATTATCGGAACTGTTACATAAGCTTGACCCTATGGTGGAGTTGAGGTTGTGTTTGGAATCGATTTGAGTAATCCCACCCTAGCCTTGGGATTTTTCAAAGCCAATCTCTCAAAATTCCTAGTAACAATTAGGAGCTCGCCTCTATGATGGAGCTCAAAGGGCAAGCCTCTTGTAACAATTAGGAGCTCGCCTCTATGATGGAGCTCAAAGGGCAAACCCTCATTAATGCGCAGGTTATCCGAACTGTTACATAAGCTTGACCCTATGTTGGAGTTGAGGTTGTGTCAACAATTATGGTTAACAATTGTGGTTTTGGGCACCTAGTATTGGTGACTCATGGTATCGAGTTCATAGTATTACATGTAGTTAAAGCCATTAAAAGGATTTTGTATTCTCCATTGTATTAGGCCATGGTTGAGTGGTGAAAGCTTAGGTTGTTGGCCCACTTGGTTATGTTTTAGCCAAAGACAATAATAGATCTATTATTGGCTAGTCTTTCACCAGTAGGGGTTTTGGCTAGTCTTTCACCAGTAGGGGTTTTGGCTAGTTTTTCCTCAGTAGGAGTTTTCCAGATAAATCATGGTGTATATAATTTGAATACATTGTTGCTATGTGTATTATTATTATATTTATTTCTCTCATATTCTCTCTAAAAGAATAACAAATAGTATGAAAGCATGCAAAGACTCACTGTTCCGTCTCATAGAATTGTTCCAATAGATTTTTTTTTTTCCCAAAAATGGACTTCGTTGCACAAACTAGAAGTGCTGGTTGAAACAATGGCTCGTTGCACAAACCGGCAGTGCCAGTTGAGCAATGGTTCCATGAGGAGCATGATGTGAGTGCATGGGATTGGTATGATCCCATTCATTGTTTTCTGGTGCCAACAACAATAAGGGATTTTTGATGAAGTCCCCGAAGCCACGATGTTGTTTTAGAGCCAAAGGTTGTTGAAGCCCTAGGACAATGGTTGGGTTGTTATGGCAGTTGAAGAAGAGTACGAAGTGGAACCTTAGTGCTCTGCAACGTTCCAAGAAGCGATGAGGGACCTAGATCTGGATATTAAATATGATCTTTGTGAGTTCGAAGGAGATTGAAGAAATTGGAGATATCATTTATGATAGAAAGTGATATACTTGACAAACTCTGTCAAGATAGATGCAACCATCGTCTGACTCAAGAGAAACAAATTCGTTGCTTGTAGAACGGTCTTTGCAAGATTTGATCCCAAGAACTTGTCGCCACAATGTCTTCTGTTAAAAACGTTGGTATTTCAAATGATGTAGGGCTTCATACCAAAATCTCAAGGCTACATGCACTACTACACCAAGGGCACTTTTTATTTTAGTTATTTTACATTAAAATTTATTATCAATTGAATTGTCTTAAATATAAACTTTAAGACAAAAACAGTTTCAAACAAAAATATTTTAAGACAAAAATAGTTTAAGACAAGAATATTTTAAGACAAAAGCAGTGTGAGACAAAAATATTTTAAGACAAAACTTTATATTTAAGACAAAAATAATTTAAGACGAAAATATTTTGAGACAAAACTTTATATTTAAGACAAAATTAGTTTGAGACAAACATTTAAAGACAAAACTTTATATTTAAGACAAAAACAATTTAAGACAAAATTATTTTGAGGCAAAAACAATTTAAGACAAAATTATTTTAAGACAAAACTTTATATTTAAGACAAAAATAGTTTGAGACAAAAATATTTTAAGACAAAACTTTATATTTAAGACAATGGCCACTTTAGATGAAACCTATTTAATACAATTAACAATTAAGACACAAACATATCAATTTAAGACAATATTATCTAACAACTATAAAATTGACTTTGATAGTGCACCCTAAGTCCGCCAACTTGCAGGCAACTACTGTCTTGCGCCTATACCAAGGTTGTTATTTTACTTACCATTCATGTTATCTTATATAAAGACAACGATTTGTTGGGCTCTTTGTTTTGTGGGGGTAGTCGACTAAGAAGAATGTGACAACTTTTACTGACAAGATTTCTCGGACATCAATTCCTCTTCTGTCCCTTTCATATCTACTAATGCGATTAGAGATAACTTGTTTATCGTTGCATTTGGCACTGCTACACGGAGGGGGATTTTAAGACAATTTTTTAAGAGAAAAGAAATATTTTGTCTTCAAATTTTCAATACGAGGCGCTAGTAAAAAAGGTAAAGGTAAAGGATTAGGGGTCCGTCTACTAACATTCACCAAGTGGTTGGTTTACCATGGTTGTGAAGTGATATTCAACAAAGGAAAAGCGTTCCTGAGACACATAGCCACGAGATAGGTGAATCAAAACGGGGTTCATGTGAAGAACCTGTATAAGCTAGATGTGGAAGACTGTGCTGCATTAAGCACTAAGGCGAAGAAAGTGCAGGTCGTGATGTCGATGAACTTTGGCACAAAATAATTGGTCATTTGCATCATGGTACCTCGAATATTATGTTGAAAATGCAACAAGATGATGGAGTTTAGTGAAAAGAAGTCGCCTTCACTAAGTGAGCCCGCAGGCTATTTTTGGCGCAAAGTCTATTTTTAGACATATGGATCATGGTCTATGAGTTGCAGGATGCTATTTATGGATGATTGGTCATGTTGGTAAAAATAGATGGACCTCTATTTTTAGACATATGGGCAGAGTCTATTTTTAGACTGCTAGTCTAAAAATAGAATAGTCGAATATTATTAGCTCTTAATAATATTTGGATTATAAACATTATCTTTTCCTCTTGCAGCACTTCAGTTCGAGCTACGGATGTGGCACATGCAACTGCCAGAAGGAAATACGCTTTTCCTATGGGTTAGTTGAGCTATTGCATGATGGACTTCAGTTAGAACTCAAGTGTTTGAGTTTGGTGGAGTTGATTGAGGAGTTGATGGAGTTGTGTTCAGTTTGACTTAGTTGAACTAGTTGTATTTAGTCTAACTGCCAAATACACTAGTGATGAGTGATGTGAATTAATTATTAATTAATTCACTAATTATTAACTCATAAATCAACTAAAGAATACATCAGTTAACTCAGTGCATGGACAGTTCAGTGGAGACAAGTGTTAGAGGTGGGTGAAAGGGTGAGACTACTATCAGTTATGACTATAGTTGTGCATGAGATTTGCACAATCATTGATTGAGATTGCCAATGAGGATTGCGCAGTACAAGCCAAGGGAAAACGAGCTTGGATCAGATTTATTCTCAACTTGGATTGTGCAGTAGAGGTAGGCAAACAGCGGAGGAGATTTGAACCTGTGACTTGATTCAGATCTGAGCTAGTTTGTGTGTAGCAGGTGGAGATAGTACTGAGTACTTGTGAGGAGTATTGTACTATGTATTGATACATGTTCTCTATCATTATAATATACAGATAGTTGGGGGTTTTCAGCTGTATGCTTTCCCCAGTACATACTGTGTTGATATGTGTGATTGATGTTTCAATGTGCGCATGCGATTGTTTTAATTCCGCAAATTGATGATCAACGTAGAGGAGGTTATGTATTATGCATGCATTCCGCAAATAGTGTATAATCAGGATAATCTCTGTGAATAAGTGTTATATTATTCAAAGTTTCTACATGGTATTAGAGCTAGATAATTTGTAGAAAAATTTTCTACATGGTATCGGAACAAAGTTGATCATCAGATCTATTATTCAGAAAGTGATTACATTTTATTTCTTCAGGTAGAGTCTGTAATCGGGCTAGGTAGCCTCTGGATTCATCCTTCTTTTGGAAGGTGAGATATCCGGTAAATTCCCATACAGTCAATCTCTGTACGAGAAATACTTTGTTCTCACAAATTTTAGATCAGAAGCGGTTGAGTTTTGAGGTGGTGGAATTCAAATTTGCAGTAGTGTTTTCTTGGTGTCGAAGTTGAAATGTCTTTCAACGGATTGCGATTGGAGTATGCCCTTGAAGGCAGCTCGAATTATATTGCATGGAAAGATTGGATGGAGGCTGTGTTAGATGACAATGGGTTGAAGGAGTTCATAGAGGCTGAGGTCCCAAAGCCTACTGATACTGCTCATGTTGAGGTTTGGCAAAAGAAGACAACAAAGTGTCGAAGGATTCTGTTGGAGGGCATGAAGGATCACATTGTATCCAGCCTGCATGGAGAGGCTTCTCCATACTTGATGTGGAAAGCGTTGACAGATTTATTCCAAAGCAAGAGCGACCAGAGGAAGTTGGCGCTCAAGGATAAACTCAGAAACATTAAGTGTGAGAAAGGAGAAAGTATGCCCAAGTATCTCACGAAGTTCACCCAATGCCTGGATGAGCTGGGAAGTGTGGGGGTGACTGTCGATGATGAGGACTTGGTGAGCTTGGCTCTCCTTGGTCTTCCGAAGAGTTGGCATTCCTATCAAGACTCTGTCAATGGTCGGGAGAAATTGCCAGGATGGGAGAGACTTTGGTTTGATCTTGTGCAAGAGGAGATCAGGAGGAATACCAGGGACGGATCTTCGTCAAAGGCATCTGATGAAGAAAATTGCACTTTAGCTGCCAAAGAAAAGAAGGGGAAGAACAAGAAAGCTTCTCATTCCGGTGCGAAAGGCAAGAAGCAGGACATGTCCAAGGTGAAGTGCTTTCACTGTCACCAGCACAGACATTATGCCACAAATTGTCCGCAGAAGAAGAAAAATAAGCAAGCTGCTAGATCTGCAGTGGGAGAGGCCTTAGCCTCGCAGTTTGAGCTGGATTTTTCACTAATCACATGCTTGGTATCAAGTGTGATGGGATTGGTATGGTTCTTGGATAGTGGTGCGTCTTTTCACATGACAGGAGATCGAGATTTGTTTTCTGATCTGGATGAGAAAGATCTTGGAGTGCACATCGAGATGGGCGATGATGGTAGATACAGTGCGACCGGTATCGATACCATTTCCTTTGAGAGGGAGTCTGGTAAACCCTTTGTATTGAAGGAAGTGATGCATGTTCCAGGATTGAAGAAGAATCTTATCTCTGTGGCGATGTTAGAAGACAAGGGATATGATGTTGTCTTCAGCGAGGGAAAGGCTTTCCTGCGTAGTAAGACAATTGGAGAAACCCGGAAGATAGGGGTTCGAGTCAAGAACCTTTATCAATTGCATGTAGATGGTTGCGCAGCAATGGCATGCAAGGCAGAAAGATTGGTGAGCCGAGATGATGGTGAGCTGTGGCACCGGAGATTGGGCCACCTTCACCATGGAGCCTTGAAGATACTGCAGTAGATTTCTATTGGGCTTCCTAAAGGCACTCTTGCGCAGTCAGATCAGTGCAAGGGGTGTACTTTGGGAAAATTTGTGAAAGCCACCTTTCACGAGAAGGATAGTCACGCCACGACGATCCTTGAGAGAATTCACACAGACGTGTGTGGACCTTTCTTAGTATCTTCGACAGCAAAGCACAAGTACTATGTGATCTTTGTTGATGATTTCTCTCGAAAGTGCTGGATCTTCTTCATGCAGAAGAAGAGCGAGACATACTCAAAGTTCTGTGAGTTCAAAGCACTGGTCGAGAAGGAATCGGGGAAGAAGGTGAAGGCTCTTAGGAGCGACAATGGTGGTGAATTCATCTCTGGCGAGTTCAAGGATTTCTGTAGCACATAAGGGATTCGAAGAGAGCTCATAGATCCCCATAACCCACAGCAGAACGGGGTTGCTGAGCGGAAGAACAGAACGTTCGTGGGTGTTGCACGGGCGATGTTGCATGATCAGGGCCTACCCCTTCACTTGTGGGCGGAGGCATGCAATACTGTAGCATATGTGCAGAACCGTTGTCCTCACAAGATACTTGGCATGAGTACACCCGAGGAGGCTTATTCTGGTAAGAGGCCTGATATTTCCCATTTGAGGATTTTTGGTTCTCCTATTTACATGCATGTGACGAAGGATGCCAAGAAGAAGTTGGAGCCGACCGCAGAGGTTGGGATATTTGTGGGGTACACTTATACGCCCCACAACTATCGTGTGTATTTTCCAGACAGTCGCAAGACTGTTGTGCGACGGGATATCAAATTTCAGGAGGAGAAAGCCATGAAGTGTTTGCTTGAGAGGGAGCCACACTTGCATGCAGATGAGGAGCTATTAGTTCCTAAGGATGAGCTTCAGGATGTGGATCAGCCACAAGATGAAGTTCATGGAGTGGAAGAGACCACTCATGCAGCGCCAACCATTAGAGGGCGAAAGCGCACTACAGAAGCTGAGCGACTGGCTCAAGATGCAGAGAAGGTTGTAGGACCACCTACAGCACAGCGCAAATAGAGACAGTCACCTGATCGGTACACTGGATACATGGCTCTTGTGAGCAAATGTGTCGTGACTGAGCCATCCTCTTTCGAGGAAGCTGTGGAGGATCCCGCATGGGTAGATGCCATGGTGGAAGAGTATGATTTGATTGTCAGAAACAATGCATGGGAGATTGTACCAAGACCAGAGGGGAAATCAATGGTGGGTTCGAGATGGATCTACAAAGTGAAGCAGGTAGCTGACGGGAGTGTGGAGAAGTACAAGGCAAGATTTGTTGCCCGAGGCTTCTCACATATAGAGGGGATTGATTATGAGGAGACCTTTGCACATGTCGCAAGGTATTCTTCCATATGGATGATTCTTTCTCTCTCAGCGCAGATGGGGTGGCACATTCATCAGATGGATGTGAAGACTGCATTCCTCAACGGAGTCATTGAGGAGGAGGTGTACATAGAGCAGCCCGAAGGTTTCGAGATCTTCAGCAGCGAGTCGCATGTGTGCAGGCTCAAGAGAGCGTTGTATGGGTTGAAACAAGCACCTCGTGCTTGGTACACACGGATAGACAGTTATTTCACCGGACTTGGATTCTCCAAGAGTGAGGCGGATCCTAACCTATACCAGATTGTGGTGGAGGGTAAGTTGTTGATCATTGTACTTTATGTAGATGATTTGATTTTGACGGGAGATGAGCTGTTGATACTTTCATGCAAGGAGGATCTTGCTAGAGAGTTTGAGATGAAGGACTTGGGCCTCCTTCATTATTTCCTGGGATTGGAAATTTGGCAGTGCAGTGATGGACTATTTGTTTCTCAGGGTAAGTATGCCCGGGAGATACTGGAGAAGTTCAACATGCATGGATGCAAGCCTATTGATACTCCTCTTCCTAGAGGTTGGAGGAAGGAGGATGCTACTTTAGTGGAGGTAGTGGATGCCACTGTTTATCGACAGTTGGTGGGGTCGCTTATGTATCTGGTCAATACACGACCTGATATATGCTATGTTGTTAACCAGCTTTCACAAGCTATGGTTAAGCCAACCAAGCTCTTCTGGAAGGCAGGCAAGCATGTATTGCGTTATCTCAGAGGCACATCAGGATATGGATTGTGGTACAGACAGGAGGATGAGGTGAAGCTATGTGGCTTCACGGATGTAGATTGGGCAGGGAGCCCAACAGACAGAAAGAGCACATCTGGAGGGATCTTCAGTATCGGGTTGACAACAGTTTCTTGGTACAGCAGGAAGCAGAGATCCGTGGCACTCAGTTCAGCAGAGGCCGAGTATATGGCAGCAAGTTTGGCTGCATGCGAGGCTATATGGATGAGGAAGATCCTGGTCAGGTTGTTCGGGTCACACTTGGAGCCTATTGTGATTTATTGTGATAACCATAGTTGCATTAAACTCTCGGCTAATCCAGTATTTCATGATAGATCCAAGCACATCGACATCAGGTACCATCATATCAGAGATTGTGTGCAGCGGAGAATCATGTTACTTTCATACATTCCCACAGAGGATCAGGATGTTGATATCTTGACGAAGGCGCTCACCAAGAGCAAATTTGAATACCACAGAGGCAGGATAGGGGTTGCAGATAATCCATATCTTGTTGAGAGGGAGTGTTGAAAATGCAACAAGATGATGGAGCTTAGTGAAAAGAAGTCGCCTTCACTAAGTGGGCCCGCAGGCTATTTTTGGCGCAAAGCCTATTTTTAGACTGTCTATTTTTAGACATATGGATCATGGTCTATGAGTTGCAGGATGCTATTTATGGATGCTTGGTCATGTTGGTAAAAATAGATGGACCTCTATTTTTAGACATATGGGCGGAGTCTATTTTTAGACTGCCAGTCTAAAAATAGAACAGTCGAATATTATTATCTCTTAATAATATTTGGACTATAAACATTATCTTATCCTCTTGCAGCACTTCAGTTCGAGCTACGGATGTGGCACATGCAACTGCCAGAAGGAAATACGCTTTTCCTATGCGTTAGTTGAGCTATTTCATGATGGAATTCAGTTAGAACTCAAGTGTTTGAGTTTGGTGGAGTTGATTGAGGAGTTGATGGAGTTGTGTTTAGTTTGACTTAGTTGAACTAGTTGTATTTAGTCTAACTTCCAAATACACTAGTGATGAGTGATGTGAATTAATTATTAATTAATTCACTAATTATTAACTCATAAATCAACTAAAGAATACATCAGTTAACTCAGTGCATGGACAGTTCAGTGGAGACAAGTGTTAGAGGTGGGTGAAAGGGTAAGACTACTATCAGTTGTGACTATAGCTGTGCATGAGATTTGCACAATCATTGATTGAGATTTCCAATGAGGATTGCGCAGTACAAGCTAAGGGAAAATGAGCTTGGATAAGATCTATTCTCAACTTGGATTACGCAGTAGAGGCAGGCAAACAACGAAGGAGATTTGAACCTGTGACTTGATTCAGATCTGAGCTAGTTTGTGTGTAGTAGGTGGAGATAGTACGGAGTACTTGTGAGGAGTATTGTACTATGTATTGTTACATGTTCTCTATCATTATAATATACAGATAGTTGGGGGTTTTCAGCTGTATGATTTCCCCAGTACATACTGTGTTGATATGTGTGATTGATGTTTCAATGTGCGCATGCGATTGTTTTAATTCCGAAAATTGATGATCAATGTAGAGGAGGTTATGTATCATGCATGCATTCTGCAAATAGTGTATAATCAGGATAATCTCTGTGAATAAGTGTTATATTATTCAAAATTTCTACATATTATACAACAAATAACCACTGGCCTCCTTAAAGGAGCACTTAAGCAGTAGGATGTATGCAAAGGATGTACGTTGCGGAAGTACATAAAATCCACATTCCATGATCGGGACAACAAAGCACATGCAGTCCTAGAAAGGATCCACTATGATGTTTATGGACCTTTCTCAACAACCTACACTGTCAGACACAAATATTTTGTCATTTTTATTGATGACTTCTCACGGAAGTGTTGGATCTTCTTCATGTGGAAGAAAGATGAGACATTCTCCA
Source organism: Pinus tabuliformis (assembly GCA_031772625.1). Classification (NCBI taxonomy): domain Eukaryota; kingdom Viridiplantae; phylum Streptophyta; class Pinopsida; order Pinales; family Pinaceae; genus Pinus; species Pinus tabuliformis. Next base: position 301,633,728 of record CM062812.1, on the reverse strand, counting down.
AGTTCATAGAATTCAAGACACTAGTTGAAAAAGAAGCTAGTAAGAAGGTGAAGGCTCTGTTGTAGCGGTTGCAAAACCCTCCAAAATTTTGGCTTGCACTTAAATTTCAGAGCCTACTATGGATATTGTGATCGATCATTCTTTACTCACTTATTGGAAAGTTGATGATCTCAAGCTCTTCTTTTCGATCTTAAGAGTCGTTCATGCTTTTATCTTTACATAGAATGTGTCATATTTGGGCATGGGGGTTATCGCTTGTCATGAAAAGGGAGGTTTGTTTTTCTTCAAGGGGAAATCTTTATGAGAATGGGTTGTCCTCACCACATAGACATGTTTCACACTCATTTCACACACTCTTACACAAGTGTCGCCTTTATCCTCCCAAAGTCTATCATCGGAGCCACACTTTCCGTAAGATGCCACAAAGGTTGTTTCATTAAGCGAAGTATGTGTTATATGTTCTGGATGGTCTATGTTGTATCGCTAAGTTTTCAAGTGTGTGATCGTAGTCAAGTTTTATCATTATTCACATCAGTTCCACTGATCCCACACTTAGCCAAATTTCAGAGTTTCCTTAGCAACCTAGCCTCATCCAACTTTCCTGAACTGCGCACTTCACATATGTAACCCTCAAGATTTTCCCTTACCTGTCGGAATTGTGCAATGCACATAAATCTCAACCTGCCTTAATATTCAAAACTACGCAATGGTTTCCTCCAATGTCCTTCCCTTAGCTAAAACCCACTGTCTCCAGAAACTGTGCAGTTTTGTCCCTTGACTATCCAGTCTTCCTTGCATCGTGAAATTGCGTAGATGTGTCCTCCCAGGGCCTCATCCCATAGCAATGCCTTGCATCCTAAAACTATGTAAATGTGTCCTCCTAGGGCCTCATCCCACAACAGTCACTGCCCGCTAAAACTACACAATTATGTCTCTCAGGGGCCACGAAGAAAGATGACATGATAGATGACTCTCAATGAGTCGAGGAGAAAAATAAGCAGACCAAGGAACCCAAGGTATGATAGAATATCGGGACCGCATGAAGACTCCATCTGATGCATAACTCTTTGAAGGCTAGGTATGGAAAACAAAGCACATCTTTTGAAATACGCCTCTTATTGTAGCTTAAAAGTTTGCTTATCATTGTCGTATCATTCTGTCTTTAATGACATACATGGTTGCAAGAACTGAAAGTCATTCCATGTGTTTCCTCTAAGTCTCTTGCTCCCTTTCACTTTTTGATTACATTGCTTAGAAGATGAAGAGTATTGCCACTTTTTTATTTAAGCTATGGAGGTTGTGACCAACATGATCTTATGACTAACTAGGCATGATGCAAGGCATCCTAAGTGGGATGAAAGATGTTTGATGATATGTATATAGTCAGTACACTCCTTTGCATTAATCCTTGCTTTGTATCTTGCATGTACCCTCATTGCTTGTCAGATTTGGCTACCTGCTGCCAATAGTCTCTTAGCTCTTTCCTAACAAAGCAGGGGAAGGAATTTCCTTCAACCTGATTTCTTCAAGGCTCTTCATAGAAAGTATAGAGCTAAGAGAAGGAGATGTGGAATCTCACTATCAAACTCTTGAAAATACTTTGCATGTTCAAATCTATCCAAACAATTAAGCTGCCACTCAACAACATTGTCAATCTTGGAAGACTCAAGAAAGATCACATCTCTAGATATTATAAACTTCTTATTCACTTCATCATAGAGATGGTATGCTTTGGAGGTATGAGTACCCAAAGAAGATACATTTGTGACTCCTTGCACTGAGTTTTTTTATCTGTTCCTTAGGTATGAAGGCATAACAGGAGGAACCAAAAACCCTGAGATGCCTCACCAAAGGAATGTGGCCATACCACATTTCATAGCGAGTCTTGTTTCTAATAGAAAGAGATGGACACCTATTCTTTATATACACAACACATAGAACCACATTAGCGCAAAACCTTATGAACTTAACATGTGAACTATGCCAAGTTCATAGTGAAAGTAATACATTCCAGTGAACTATGTGTTGAAAATGCAACAAGAAATTCTAAATTTAATTTTTCCTTGATTAAATTGAAAAATTTTGAATTTCCACATCAACAGACAACTTGGATGAAGTTAACTTGTGTGACATGGCTTGTGTCACCTAGTTTACTCAAAAAATTTGAGTTGGATGAGTTAGAGTTCAGTTATGCATATGCGATTGCTAATTTGTAGCAATAAAGGTCAATTATCTCAGGTTGTTGTTAGTTAAACTAGTTATAACTTTTGGAGGAACTAGCGGAAGGTCATTTAAGCAGTGGGACTTTAGTCAAACTCAGTGATCATCCAGTTAACTACTCAATCAACCCAAAATAGTTGGGGCATGCAGAGAAGTCCAGTTCCCTAAGATTGGTGGAGATTCCAAGCAAGTTTTAATTTCTTGTAGCTCACACAGTTGCAAGAACTTACTATAACCATAGTGGAGGTGGTAGCTTGAGTAGGAGCTTCTTGTGAAAATGGAGAGCAAATGATTGTTGGTAGCATTAATAGCCTACCAACAATTTGTTTTTCACCACACTTCAATGTTTTGGGCAGGGTTTTTTAGGGTGGATAATTTTTTTTGATGCTTTTTGGTCATGCATGTCCTCAATAAGTATCTTGGGAGGTTTGTAATAGTTCCTTGCATGCACGTCCTCGCTAAATATGTTTTGAGATGTCTATACTAGTTCCTTGCAAATCTTTGTTTTTCAAGGCTTAACTACTTATGACCTTAGGTGCTCACAACAGTCTGATAGTTTATGGCATTCTCCAAATCACCATTCCTAAAAGGATCCAACAAAACGACTTGAGAGGAAGATGAGAAGGGCACACTCTGATTAGAACTAGCCTAGAACTAGTGGAATTGGTTAGTCCCAATGGTTTTAGAGTTGTACTAATCTATTTTGGTGGTTCGTATTAGCTAAGGTTGGTCTTGTATTGACCTGACCTTAAAACACCAAAGTGACTAGTTCTCTACTAAACTGACCAATTCTGAAGAATGTAGTGCAACATAGCTAATGACCACCAAATATTATTTTTTTAATAAAAATACTTAAAGGAAAAAAAATATCTTAACCCTAGGGCCCTACAAAACATAACCCTAGTAATTAAGGGTAATATTTAATTTTCAAAGTAAAAGTAAAAGTTGACATTCTCCTTATCTTTCCTTTTTGAAAAGGAAAGATAAGGATAATGTCAAATTTTACTTAAAATTTTAATATTAACATTAATTGTTTCAAAGTGGTTCCAACTTCATTCAATTTTGAGAAAGTCAAATTTTAGATCCCATTCAAAACTTAGTGGTGATTGTTTGAACCGCTTCTTTGTAATGAGTCCTAGACTTTGACTTCCAATTTTTCATGTGCATTTATTGCATAATCATATTCCTCATGAGACTTTGCAGCAAAAGTTGATCTTTAATCCATTGCAAGCACTTGACCTAGCTTAGGGAACCATCAGCTACCCCTCCCAAGTTGCTCCTCAACATTGAAATTTTCTTTGGAAGCAGGCATTCATTTTATCCATTAGATCATTTTTTCCACTGTGACAGTCCAACAACACCCTGCTAGCATATGCTTGACAATCCATCTCATCTTTATTGTTACCTTATAAACACTCTTAAATCTCATGTCTCCAATCTAAAAGAGGAAGAACTAGAAAGGGCATTCCTAGCCCTCTTCTTAACCCACAATATGTTTAGCTTCTCTCTTGTGCTTACACTCTAGTCTTATCGCAGCTTCAAAATGGTGAATCTTAAACAAAGTCTCATGATGTGCATTTAGGGATGCATAATTCACCCTTGATTTGCATCAAATTACCCCCCTATCATTCCCTTTACCTTTACATGAAAGCATATATTTTCCTTGTGGAGGACTGTTAAGCTTCCCATCCCTATTTCGCCTCCCTCTCCTACCCTCATGAACTTGATAAGCTAAATTTAACCAATCTCACTGTATTTGAGATAAACAACCCATCCAACTGGGTAGATTGAGTTGAGACCCTTTTAGAAACTAAATCCATCCCTCCACAATGATATGTCCCTCTCCAACAACATCATCATGTTGTCTTTGAGATCTATCATTCCCATGATCACCATAAATTTCCCAGTCCTTAACTTACATCTTTGGTAATGTCATCATTCAGATCACTTATACTTTGTGGTATTGTTGCTTGTGTTATGATTTCCTTTAATGGAAATATCTCCCTAGTAGGCACAAGTAACCAAATTCAAGTTCTTATTGAACTCTTGTGTTAACATGCTTAATTTTCATTTTGACCTATTCAGTTTCAAATTCTAGTGTGGTTGGTTTATTGGTTGACTACTAGCATTCACCAAGTGGTTATTGATGATCATAGTTAGTTTAGAGTGAATGTTGGACTTTGCCTTGAAAACCAAGCCCCAAGAATATGAAATTATCATGGAACATTTCAGAGCTCATACTTTTCTACAAAGGAATACACTATTTTCATTCATCAAGAAAAGTTATATGAGAAAGAACCAAGTGGTTATGCTTTTCAACATTTTCACCTACATTTCCTATCTATCGTTTTCTTATTGAATGGGAAAGTTGGGTTTTTGGGATTTTCAAATTAAAGTTCTACGCTGGTGGTGTTCATCTCGCATTTTGGTCTCCTTCTAAAATCTTGTTTGGTATGTGCAAAACGAGCATTGGTGCAGCTTTTAGTGGTGCAATTTTTAAAGATATGCAAATTCTATATTGATTTAAGACATGCAATGTTCAATATCTACATGATACCTTTTCTTGACATTCCATTCATAAATTTGAAATTTGTAACAAGTATAAATTTTACTAATTAATTATTATATTGATTATTACAAAATTGAAGACAAAGGAAGAATAATATATAATGTAGGTTTATGTGAATGGAAAATGTTAAGACAAAGGAATAATTATATAATGATAGGTGGACCATAGGGGTTGGGTTCCTTACCATCAATGTATTCTATATAAGGAGGGAGAAGAAGGAGAAGATGGCATCACTTTTGCTTGTGTAATTGAGGACAAGGCTAAGAAGAGACAACATAGTAATGGATTGTGCGTGACTTGTTTTTGAAATATCGAGAGCAATAAGGTCTATGGCTAGGTGAAGAGTAGAACTCCATTTTTATTTTTTCAATAATCAATCTTGAGTGAATAGAATGTCATATCTACATAGACCTTTGCGAGAGTACTCTATTCTAGGTGACGATAGAGTACATCATTTCCTTATTGGAAGTAATTAAACTTTTATCATGGTATAATTTAATTATAAATATTTAAAATACTAGATGTTTACAATCAATTTTATAAAGGGTTATGGGATTCTTAATTTTTTTGCTCGAATTTTAAATATTGAGATAGAAATTTGTAACGAGAATATAATGACCTCAATTCCTTGTGAATGCTATAAGTATCTACTATGTGTATTTTTTTCAAATCGAATAGAAATATGATCAACTTTGTTTTTGCTAACGAAAAAACACACAAACATATTCTATTATATAAGATTTTTTGTTATTGTTAACAAAATTATTATCAACCATGGTTTATTTAGAAAATAACATATATTAAACTATATAATGAATTATTAAATTGATAACTATTTAATATGGGTTGACTTTTAGTGATGTTTCTATGGATCATCTTATGATGTTGTGGACTATTTAGAAGTCACGTCACTAGTAAGTCAAGTTTTCATGTATCCTTCTCATGTTTATACAAAATAAAGTAGAGAATGGATGGGAATATTTAATTCATGATACTAAAAATGGGATCACAAATTATCTTAAGTTTACACACAATATATTGACAATGTATCCATGTGAGAAGTACTAGAGTAGAGGGATTGGATCAACCAAGCCTTTTCAATATATGAAAATATTAGGCTTCAAGAGTTCATGTGTTGTAGTGATGGATGCATTAAAGAGGGACAATCAAATTAACTCAAACTACTAGAATGGGATATTGATGGGTGGAGGTTAAGTTGTACCTATTATGGGAGCCTCATCTTTAGTATCTCCTTCGTCTATATGTTCTCCTTAGGTGATGGAACTTTTTCACAAAACTATTTTGAGTGTTAACATTTGTTGATTACATAGTCATCTTGTTTCATTAATAGAATTATATTTCTTGATAAAACAAGTAGCAAAAATCCTATTGGTGTGTTAGGATTCAAAGTAATTTTTCCTTCCCCTAATATTATTTTTTAACTTGAGGAGGTGGAGGATTTTGAGGATGGCATATTATGTTCTTCTAAGCAATGTGAGCAGGCCTCGACGAAATTTAGGGCCTCAATCGAGAAACCTAGTGAAAGAGATAGTTGTTCGGTAAAATCTGTTGATATTGCTGTCAGGATCTCATATGGCACCTCCTACCCACCTCCTACCTAACCTAGTCACACCTAACCTAGTCATAGTAAAACAAATTAAACTTTGAAGTTCCACTTTAATTCTTCCCGCTAATTTTTTACCACAATCTTAAGGGACCTTGGTAAAATAAGTCCGCTGATGATTAGTCGTGACATTCTAGTGTAATAATACTTGTACATACCATAGAGTACATAACTCCATATCAATAACTAACCTTTTGTATCTATGTGGATGATATTTTGGTTATGGATGACATAGTATCTTGGTGGAAAGATATTTGGATCCATATGACATGGTGATAATTTTTAACAAAATCCTCATGTCTATTCATAAATTTCATTGTGATTAGTCAGGACCCAACATGCACACTTGTACCTAGGATATAAGATTATGTAATCCTTTCTTGGGTGACTTCATTGTCAACATTGAAGGAAACATTTATACTTGATAGTTGGATTTTTGGATGCATTGCTTGGATGACTTCATTCTTAGTGTGGAGTGTAGTACTTGTACATGGGACCTTGGTTTATGGATGATCCCTTTATGGACACACTTCTTGGACTACTTCATTCTTAGGGTTGGGGGCAATGGCCATACACAGGAAGTTGGCTTATGGAGATACAATGTGTTTCAAAGGAGATGAAATGGTGGGATCCCCCTAGTGATGTAATGGGGTCCATAATGGTTAATAATATTATAAGTATGGTGGTCATTTAATGTAATGTATACAAAGTCTGTTATGTTAGTTATTATTAAATAATTCATACTAGGTAGTTTTCATGCGATAAATGTAATATGGCCTATTCATTAGCATAGGCACCAATAGTGGTTAAAATTTAGGTTTTATAAATGAATAATATTTGAGTCCTCCTTATTGGATTTGTTAAGTATAGTGATTGTATTTGAGCATTAGTTCATTGGGAGGTTGCCCTTGAAGAGGAAAATGAACAAGAGTTTATCTTTCCATAAAATGATTACCATACCCTGTTAACTTACCTTGATGGTTTTGGATTCAATGAAGTAAAATGAATTTTTATCATATTCTTAGAGACATTACCTAACAGTGACATTACCCCATAGTGAATTCACGCACTGGAAACTTATGGAGACCTTTTCTAATCCTTACACCTGTCTTTATCTCGGGAGTTGGATCTCATCAACGGTCCAGGACATAGATGCCCATCCGACGGTGAAGGTTTTCTTGAGCTTGGTCATGGTAACTACCCGCCTGATCCATGCTGGCCGAGGTTCATTCACACTGTTTTCTGTAGGGTTTCCAGACAGCTTCTCCCTCGCAGGTTCCAGATGTTTGGCAAGGTAACCTTTGCACCCTTCCCTGCGAAATTTTACAGTCGGTTTCCATAATGGCGATGTAAGGTTTGCTAACGAACCTAATATTGTTTCTGTGCTAAGTTTCCAGTTTTCATTTTTTTTTACTTGGGTTCTGATACTGATATGCAACCAGACAAAGTGGCTTGGTTTCGGTTCCCATGGGCGATGGCTCTAGCAGAAAGAGGTCGAAATCAAGTATTCACTGTTAACCCTCACTGGGTTACCCAAGACTTCGTTATGGCTCGGTATTATCTACGAAATTGATGGAATGTTTATGATATGTTGCCTACAGTTCAACAACCCTCCTGTTTTAAATGATTTTTGGTCTACGCAGGTATTCCACTTCTCGTTTCACTTATGGCTGATGAATTTCTAGCAGTCATGCTCAAGATTATATTACTTTGCATTTTCCAGGTATTTCATAGACTTATGGTGACATGAAGAGTCAGGGTTTGCTTGTCCTGTTTCCTTAAAAGTGTAAATGGTCATAATGGCCACTTGAGCCTGAGAGGCTATTCCAGTTTTTGGTCTCCATTGATGCATCTGTTAGACTTGGTTATTAATTTTGGGTCTGTAATGTAATTTCCTTAAGTTTCACTCCTTCTCAGCTAGTTAGGGTTTTAGAAGGAAAATTAACTCGAGTCAAAACTTTTTTTTAATATACTTGTGCTGGACTCTAGCGTTATGGCTTCAACACAATTAGAGTGACTCTATATGGTTAATAGTACTACAATCCTAATTGTTTAATGGTTACAATAGTTTCTATATTGTGAATGGTGCTACCACGTCAATCGTTAGAGGGGTTGAAACTGAGAATTCAATTGACTGTCTTTTGCTAAGATTATGAATGTGGTTCTTATTAATATTTGTTACTTCCTACAATTGTCTTATTATTTACAGTATTGTAGACTTGTTCCTCTTGAATTTCTAGGTTTGACAAAATGTGAATTATATTTGTAACATGTTATGATATTATGTATTTTCTTCTCGATTATACTACATGTTGCCTACATTATTTATTTTTCTGAGGTTTATACCAAACCACACCTTCCATTTAACATTTAAGACTTCAGGACTGTCTTTTGGCTAGGTCGCTATCAGGCTAGGCCAGAAGACTAACCAAGTTTCCCTACTTGTCTTCCTTGTTAAGTTTTCCTGCAATTCTACTGTCCTTTTTGTTTTCTATTTCTTTATCAGCCAAGATAGATTAATTCCTACATGATTCATTATCATGATCCTTTATTTGGTTTGTCATCATACAAAATGTGAGTTTAATGAAGAAGAATCACACAGCCATAAAACCATATGCACAACAAATTAACACACAAAAATTAGATTGGCGAAAAAGGCAGAGAGCCATCATGTGGTCTCTCATGCTCATGTAATTCTCTCTTATTCAAATAATTTAATAATACATTTAAATACATGAGCAAGTGGTCTTAAGATAGTGCGTCTATCTTAGACTCACTTGGTTGAGACAATTTCTCAACTTACACACTAATTTAGGAGAGCTAGTTGGAGAGAATCTCTCATCCAAACTAGAATCCTTGGTTTGAGGAATTCTCATGATTTTATTTATTTAATTTAATAATTGGATTTATTATTGATTTTTAAGAGAGTGAGGTTAACATTTAATTTATTTCATAGAGCATTAATAACAATCATAAAAGAAGACTCAGTTTCTGCAAATTTATATACTAAATATCTACACTTACAATTTCCTTTGAGTTATCCTCACATAACACTAATTCAATTTGTATCTGGTTATCAGTTATACATCTGAGCCATAGAATACTTATCTGAAGCCTTGCGAGTTCGCATAAACATTTTCTCCACCTTCTAGAAAGCAATGTGGTTTCCTCCCTACCACGATATTAGTCACAAATCAAATCTTCCCCCGTGCTCTTCTAATAGGCATGATGTTCTAGGACAACCTAATGTCCTTGTCAACTCCCTCTCATCTTCCTTGTCATGTTTTCTAGGACTTGTGTATCCAACAAGAAATTTGGGAGATGAATGCCATCAAGGTAGAAAATCAAGGGGTTTTCAAGTCATTTATTTAGGGTTCCCACTAGCATAGTCCCACCATATGATCCACCCAATCCCTAAATTGGGGTCTAGTGCTATTTCAATTAATTATTAGATGATCATGGTGGGCCATAATTCCAAGTTAAATGTTATGACTCTTCATAGGATATTATTGGAGATACTTGAGGAGACACCTCTTTGGCTAAAGGGTTAAGGAAGGATTTTGACTTCAATATCAAACCATCAACCATATCCTCAACATTTGTCCCATCAACCATATCCTCAACATATCGAACCAACAATCAAGAAGACAACTAAGGTGAAGCATGGGAATCCTCTCTCGCCCACGTTGTTCAGGATATATATCAATCTATGAATGCCTCTACACTCCACCAACTATGCATCAATAAAATTTTGGGTTGCCCCACTGTCCACCAAGATGGATACACGTTGTCCCTGCATTGTGCCTCTAATTGCCAAAATTGCAAAATTGGGATTTTCCATGTCAAAATTTTAATTCAAGACTGACCATGCATTGGAAGGCCATTAACACAATATTAAGACATAAAAAATGAATAATTGACATGATACCAAATACAATACATACATTTAGTTTTATCTCACAAGGTATCCAGATGCTAATTGAGCAAGTTCACACGAAGAGAGAAAGGCAATGTCATGATACATTGTTCAATTTGTAATCAAGAGCATTATATTGGATAAGGGAGAAGTACATTACAAGTTTGGTTTGCCCAATCCAAAACTTGCACACTTTGTTACTACTGTTAAAGGCATGTCATGATGGTTTACTGGTTTAACATCATGTACATTTAGTTGTGTCTATTAAAGGCATGTCAGTTCAATGACAAAACCAATGGTTTGTCAACTTGGTCAGCTTAGTGAGTTATGTGTTAATCATCTCAGTGAAAAACATATCAGGTCAATTAGCTTAGTCATTGACATGCACATTCCATTGTCACTATTAGTGACATGTTAGGTTGGATATTAACATGTATTTTTGATTAACATTATCTAGGAGATTAACCAAATCAACATGCATGTTTGACTACAATTATGGGAGATATGTTAGATAGGTCAACCCCATCAACAAAATTTATGTTCAATTGCACATGTTAGAGGCATGACACAATGGTCACTTGATTAGTAACATGTACATTTTGGTTATCACTATTAAAGGTGTGTTAGGTTGGTTAACTTGATCAACGACTTGTATGTTTGGTTACAATTATTAAAGCCTCACTTGATTGTTTAATGCAATAAATGGAGTGTAAGTCTAGTTACCATTTTCTAAGTCATGTTTTGTTGGTTAATTAGTTAACATCATATACATTCAACTATGATTGTTAGAGCCATCCAAGGCTACTAAACCCATTTAAAGTAGTGCATAACATCAATGGGGGCTTGCTTATTGCATTGTGTGTGAGTATAGTGTGTTATTTTTTTTGTAAGTTGAAGATTTTTCATTAATCAAAAAGTATGTACAAGGGCATCAAAATGCATGTGGCCTCACCCCGACTAGGTTTTTTGACCAATGCTATTACCATGGTACTGACAAAAAGAAAAATACCCAACTAGGAGACCCACAACCTTATAGGCCTTACATGCCAAAAAAAAAAAAGAACTAACAAGACACCAGTTACCATAATTAGTCATAAGAAGTGATAGAGGAAAGATTATTTGGCCCCATCCCTGGAGGAGGAGGTGGGTGGTAAAGATAGTGGACATGACTATAGTGTGGTATTATTCCCCCACATGTGCCACGTGACATGTTCACCCTTCATGGACTGAATTGCCTTCTTAAGGGGGTTGCTTATTGAAGATGGGGCTATGTCTAAGTCTCAAGTGACTTTAATAGAATAAATTCCATTTAGTTGTGATTGTTGAGCCAAAGGGGTTCTTTCATAACTTTTGAGATGCTTCTACCACATTGCAATGTCTCAAATCAAATAATCGCCACTTGCTTGTGTTCATCGAAAACATTTCAATCCAAAAGACAAATGTATGTCAAAGCAAGTTAAATAGCCCAATGCTCATTGACCCACACCACCAAACTTCCTAAATTTATCTCCTTGCTTGTGTTTTTTGGGGTTCAACCTCATCCCCCCACCATAAGTCATTTACTCCACCATTACGTACACATGCATATCTCTAAAAAGCATGCCAAACTTAACCATTTTCATGCCTTACAAAAGAATTTCAAAACATTGTTACATTTGCACCATAAAATATACATATTTGTAATCAAGATTTTCTAAAGTAATATGCGGTACTCTTAATTACAATCTAATACTACTTTGACTACCCATACCCTACCGCTCAACCCCATGGAGATCCTTGTATTGATGTCATGACCCTCTCCATTTTGTAGATATTCTCTTAAATTGATCTTATAACACCCTCCATTAAAATCATTACATGCAGGTACATGAGAACCCTTTCCTTGACCAACAAGGACTCAAGAGACTCTACTCGCCCCAACCCAAGTGCGAGGAAGTCCTAGCAACAAAAGGCAGGAACTTGTAAACCTTGGCAGGAACCATTCCCACTCTCTCAAATTCTGCGAGAAAGTGAAAAAAAAAATTGCAATAGGAAGGAAAAATTACCAATCCACAGTGAGAAGGCTAGAAAAATTAAAAGAAATTAAATATGACCACGCTGGTCAAAACATTGTCGCTGCATAGAGTTTCTTTTAACCCAAGTTAAAACTGGGATATTTGAGTAGAAGATCACGCAGGAAAAACAGGGACTCCAGAGTGCACATCGTGCCGAGATTGAAGAAAGAGGTGCGAGGTCTATCACGACTTTCACGCAGTAGATTCGAACTCTGAACATCTCAACAATTCCCCAAGCTGATCATTTAGTTTTTCGATTTGATGTAACATCACCTTCTAAGTTTTGTGGGAGAGCTAGAAACTCAAGTGAGTACATATGCGATTTTAAAAAACTTATCTTTCTTTCTATGTATTGCAGTTATATTATCGATTATCAGTGCAAAAACATTTTTCCCCTTTTCCATGTTGTATGAATATGCACCCTGGGGTCCTTATTATTTGCTAGTATATTTGATAAATCCGTGATGAGTGTATCTTGTAACTCCCTTATATGTTGGTCTAAGCCATGAATTTCATGTTTTATAGTTTCAACATCCATTTATGAGAAGGTTTGTGGGAAAAAAAGTTTGTTGGGTTTGTGCGACTGATGTCAAGGGTTTTATTTGGCTGTCTTATTAATTTCTTGCTTAAATGCATACCATGCCCTTTGGATGTCTTGAGTTGTTCTTCATCCTCTGTATAGCATGAGCTGATTGGGCTTTGGCTATTGTATGAAACATGATATCAAGTATTTTGTATTCGATCTATCTTTTCGTAGCTCTGGTTCAATAAAAAGGGCGGCGACAACATTTCACTCTTTTACTCAAATCTACTCCTCCACGACTCACTCTAATGACAACAAAAGCTACCAAAGCATAGTTTTATTTGTTCGTAAAATTTTAAAACCCTCGCTGGTTCAAGGGTTTCCAATTTGCACTCCGGATTTCCATACAGATCCTGAGATCTATACTCCGCAGCTGAGCTGCGTCGAGCAATGGGAAAGTGTGGTAGGAGTTCATCAGATGACTTGGCTTCCTCTAAGGAAGAACAACCACAGAATGAAGAATCGAGCCCATGGCATGTGAGACTAATGTTGCGAGGCCACTATTATGATATTCTGTAACATTCATTCCTTGAAATTTATTTTTCATGTAGGATGGGCTAAGAAAAGCCTAGCTCTGCAAGAGGTGTGAGACAATGAATGCCAAATTAAGGTTAGTTTTTTTTTTTCCATTCCAATTGTTGGCCATCTGAAATAATTGTTATTTTTTTTTTTTTCTGTTCTCCACGGAAAATTTCAAAGAGAAACCTTGGGCACTTCTATGCATTTCATGGATGGTACCCAACATAAACCTGTTAGCGCTGATTACAATGCTGGACCTGGGATAAATATCAATTAAGTCACAAAATAGGGGCAACTAGTCTGGGAGATAGAATCCAAGACCTCTGCATGAAGCTCAAAGCATTAAACCACTGGAGATAGCCCACTAGGCTATAGTGATTGTTATTTGGTTATGTATTATGGCACTGCAAATGGTTTTAATAGAATCTGATTTAGAAATCAAATTTATATACCATACATTGCTTCTATAAATCTAGCCATTTTTCTTATGGTCCCGCTCTTTAGCTACATTAATAGGTGCCAACTCCCAACAGTTTTGTCCCATGGATAGAAGAAATTGTTGAATGTTAGATGTTCAGTTTTTCAACACCTGAAACATGTCACGATAGAAAAATAGTTAGAGGGATAATGTACAATGCGTATGTACTGAATTGACTACAAAGAATGTGATGATCAAACCATGATATTATCTATGTAGTAGACAGTCCTGCATCATTGGGGAAAGTTATTGATGCCTTATTCCAAAGCTCATTTTTATGCCTTCGACAGTACCCAATCAAACACATTAGATAAGTCCACACCTCATCATATAACCACTAGTAGTAAAAGCTTTTGCACAGAAGTTAGGCATTGATTATGACGTAAAATGAAGACAAGCAAGTTGGTTTTAGTGGTGACATCTTAGTTCAAATGAACGATTTATCAGGGGAATGCCAACAGTTCCTTTCTAGTCTTCATGCTACAACCCCAAGGGTCCATGCTAAAAGAAGAAAATGCACCTTATATGTAAGCTGTAAAAGGCACGATAGGGACTCAAGTAGGAACCCAGAGCTTGGCTCGTGATGACTGATGAGCACTTCAGGGCAAATGGGTACAGGAGTCTGTCAAATCCAAATAAGTTTCAGGATAGCTCTGAGTTAGCCCAAGAAATACTCGAATTCCTCCCAATTACACCTCCAAATCAGCCCAAGAAGCACTCTGAATCTTCCCTAGAACTGTTCTAAATCAATACTCTTGAGTATCCACTACAACTCCAAAGATTTCATAAGCTTGCAAAATCTCAATGAGAAAGGTGTGAGGCAAATAGAGGGGGCCATCTATACATAGGTTAGGATTAGGGTTTAGGGCAGGTTAGGCACTTTGTTTTTTTTTTTGGGGGGGGGGGGGGGGGGTGTTATCCCTCAGATTTGCGTCAGGGTGGCCACATTTTCTTCACCAGATTGCCCCAACATTTTTGTTGATCTTGTACACATTTTTGAGCTGATGTTCGAGCCTAGTGTTACATGATTAGTTGTTCCTTCATGAAGACCTTTGTGATGTATCATGATGAGTCAAAAGTTTGTGATGATGTAACATTTTGTATTGTCGCTAGACCATGCTTAGTGATCTATGTAAAGTGTTTCTTACTTAGGTAGTTTCTCAAGACCCTTGTAGTTGGTTATGGCCTTGTTATCCACCAAAAAGTGGGTAACCCATAGGAGAAAATCTTTCTCCTCCTTTGACAGCCAGCCAACCAGCTAGCAGCCCTATATGATCAGCACATAACTTGATGCTAGGATTGTCCATTTCTTGCTCTGGTCAAAATTCTCTCTCCCATCCGACATTCCTTCTTGACGTGTAGGTCATCCATCAAAAACTACTTTAACCATTTTGCAATCATGTGCTTTCACTTAATGTTATGAGCATACTAATATTGATCAAGGGGGAAACTAGATGATTGATCGATCTCAACTGTATTCTTATTCCCTCACTTGGGAGGTTAGTCTTTGACTTTTATCTAATGGGACCTCCTCTGAGGCCTTAGGCTTTTAGGAAGGGCACTATTGGCGAAGCATTGATTGAAGTAGCATGTCCAATATATTCCATACTTAGATCTCTTCATTTTGCGTGTTGAAACATTATTTGCGAATGAAAGTTCTGTCATTACTGAAAACAAGAGGTTGGAAGTTAGAAACCAAGGGCATGATGGGGATGGGGTCTCCGGTTGCACCACATGATGTGCTTTCATCTCTGATGAACGATGGCACCTTCGATGCTTTCAATATAAAATCATCAACCAATTGAAGACCAATGTATGTATCTAATTCTTCTTTCATTGTATTTTCACGTTTCGATCACAACCTGTTATTGTTCTGGGAATCCATAGTGTGCGCTTTTCGTGGATTTTGAGGTCTTAATATAGAAATCAAGCATTATAGCAAACCCTCTTCATTTACGCTGTAATCCAATACTCACAATAAGCATTAGATCATGTTGTGTTATACAGATTTGTGAGGGACCATATAATGAATGGCTCTCGTGGACTTGCTTAACCTCTACTAAGGAAAATAAATTATTTTCTGCTCGTGAGCTAAGAGAAATTAGCACTTTTTCTTATTATTTTGCTCCACACTTATAGATTGAGGAATTGGGAATAACAAATACAGTAGCAACATGTTATTGTTTTTTTTTTTTTTTTTTTATTTTTTCAAAACTGGTGAAGTTCATGGCTCAAATGTAACTCCATGCTTCTTAAAGATCCCCATTCTCATAGTGAGGTTTGCATTGTCTTCATAAATATCGTTGGCCATCACATTCTATGGGGTTAGAATTTTGCGCTTTACGGTCATGGTGACCCGGGGAACTCTTCAAATCATCCTCCCGGAAAAAATTCCAACAAATTTTCTCAAATGAGGGTGTATGAATGATAAAAGTATTTTTCCTTCACAGTTTATCTGAACACCTGTGTGAAATTTCTGTGCACGACTTACATTTTGGACTACAGATATGAGTCCATCGTCAGGAGAACTAAAGAGAAACCGGGACGATGCGAAAAGATATAAATATGTAATCAATTTAGTTAATCCAGGTACAAGGTCACTCAAAGCTAATGTGCTTTCAGAATCTTAATTAATTATTTTAAATTGGGTTATTATGTGTCCCCTTACTATCAAGGATGTGAATTGCTAGTGCCCAAAAATGATGAAGATTTGTTTTATTTTTTTTTTTTTTTTTTTTAAACTTGATGGTTTCCCAATTACAAAATTTTTCGAGTCCAAATTGATTCCTTAGTCTGGATCTTCTTTTGTGAAATTTGAGTGGAGAAGCACCTCTGAGTCTGATTAGGCTCCGAATTGTCGCCATTTGTTCTGCAAGTATGATTGAGACTCTCAGGTCATTTGTTTATAGTAGACAAAAAGAAAATGAGTACTCGGACTCTCAGGTAATTTATAGAAGACAAAAAGAGGCCAAGTTTAGGTTGGGCCAGTCTTTATATTAGTAGATTAGATGTAGATATATTAATAGATTAGATGTAGATTAGATTCTTCTTTTGTGAAATTTGTGTGGAGCAGCACCTCTGAGTCTGATTAGGCTCCGAATTGTCACCATTTGTTCTGCAAGTATGACTGAGACTCTCAGGTCATTTGTTTATAGTAGACAAAAATAAAATGAGTACTCAGACTCTCAGGTCATTTATAGAAGACAAAAAGAGGCCAAGTTTAGGTTGGGCTAGTCTTTATATTAGTAGATTAGATGTAGATATATTAATAGATTAGATGTAGATTAGATGGAAGAAGTATCGATCATTCACAATGGGATTCTTATCATTGGGATTGTGAGATGGGTTCGCCAAAGTGGCTTCTAGCTTCAACCCCTTCCCATGAGGTTTGAACTTGTAACTTGACAGGGACTAAACCCCATGCAAACCAACTGGTCTACACCTCATGGGTTAAAAAGAACATCCATAAACCTAATAGGCATGCCACTAACATAATTATTGAATAGTTACTGTTATCACCCCAAGAAACTCTCCTAGGTTGTATATCAGAGATGCTCGGGAACATTACAAACTCAACAAAAATGTTGGAAAATGGTGGATGAATGGAAGGAATGATGCATATTCAAGCTAGATAACCACTTCTACTATGCTTAACCCCAGACATGGGTGAACACCCCCAGACTACAAGGCTTTAGACCACCAATTACTCACAGTTTAAGGAACAGGTGAACATGGAGAATACTGATCACACCAGCAGATGCACAAGACCATGTGATGGCCAGCTGCAACCAGTAAAGAGGTATGCAAATCTATTTCTTAATGCACAGACAGGATGACAACTCTCTAGCACCAAGAAAACAGAAAACTGCATACACCTTCAATAATATATACTAGATTCTAACACAGAGGTGGGATGACAACCCCTCTAATGCTAAACATCAAGAGCACATGAAACAATGCATAATAGGCACAACCCGGGACAAAGAAGAAGTGGAAAGTGAGCAATTAACAATAAAAGAAGCTTGCATTAGTTGAAAATGAAGACCAGACGCTGCAGGTATCACAGTAGTTACAGTCTCCAGAAGTTGAACTTTACATCAAAATAACATTCATCAACCTCATTACATCTTGTTTCTGGATATATATAGAAGATGGTTACAAAAACATATGCTTTCCTATGTGTGGAGGGGTCATAACTGACCACCAACCACATTAACTGCCTGATATGGGTCTTTGATACAATATGCTGCTTTATTAAAGTAATTTGACATTCTCTGGTACTTAGGTGTACTTCTCAAACAGGTGGGATACCGTATGAACAGGCTCCATAACTAGTAAATATGTTTATCTGCTCAAGGCTATCCTTCTCGTCCTTTGGCCATACTGCTATTTGAATGCGGTGGTTGAAGACTAACTGCGCCAGGTACAGGTAGCTGGCCACCTTCGTCTTTCGGGAACACAGCACAGGTTATGAACAGGGATAATATGGCGGAGGCGAGAGCAGGTCAGGGAACAAACAACAACTGTTGGATCCAACAAACGAACGGTGGAGATTGAATCAGAGGGAGCCATCGGGAGGAAGCGGGTGGAGACAAGTGTGAGCGGTCGGATCACAGTTGGGCAGATCTGACGGCGATCGGGCACGAAAGGTGCACAAAAATTAACGGGCGGGAGGACAGGCGGATGACGGTAAGCGGTTTCCCCGCACCGATTATCGAAGGCGGGCGGTATTCGTATGCGAGGGCGCGATCCAGTCTTTGTGTGACACGTGGCAGAGGAAAACCACTTTCCCCACGAATTAATGAACGCGCAGGTTGCGGTGTCGGGAAGAGCGACTACTATCAGATCTCATAGGAAATGATCGGACGGCCAAGGTTTAAAGCACGTGATTTGATTGATGTGACAGGGGAGGGCCTCGGCGGTAACGTTTTTTGTATGCGCACGGTTATATGACCATGGTTTTATAGGTTTAGCTTTGCGCCCGGGACCCGAGGGAAAAAGGGTTTATACGGGGTTTATAAAGGATTATAGAGGAAAACATAAATAACAGGGTTAAGGGAGAATAAGGAGAAAGAAGGGGAAGGAGAAAACAGAGGTAGCGGGAACTATAGAGTTATAAAGAAAACGAAGGAGGGAAGGAAAACCAACTGCTGCGACCACCTTGAAGGCACAACCGGCACTGCCAAACCTATTTTTTACCCATCAAAAGCTTAGTCTTATAGTAGAGCTAATAGCAGAGACAACACTGGCTCCTTCTGGGGATGAGATCCTCCCTGTGATGTGTCAAGAATCTGCAGATCAATGCCTTTCCAGTTGAAAACCAATTAGCCAAAATTCCTAGTGTTCCATTGGGCATGGAGTCTACTTGGCCTACACAAAACTGATAAAATGAAATATTTACAACTTTAAGGCCAAAAGACCTTAAAACACATAAATTTTCAGAAAACACCCATTAACCGGGCCATCAAAAACTGCTTCTCCCCCCATACTTTTCAGTATGAAGGTGTTGTTCCCTTGAATCTGAGAAATGATGAAAGGCCCTGTCCAGAAAGCATCAAATTTCCCATGGTTGCCTTTCTTTTCCTTTAGTGCATCCCATTTCAAAACCAAGTCTCCAACCTGAAAATTATCTGTCTTTGTCTTCCTGTCAAAAGCATCCTTGATCTTTTTCTGATGTGCTGCAGCCTTTTCAACCAGCTGTTCTCTAATCTGATGTATCTCTGCTAAATCAATGATCCTCTTTGCCATGTCTTCTTCTTCATTCTATTCTGTTTGAAGGAATTTTGCCATAGGGAGAGTCAACTGAATAGGGAATACAACTTTAGTGCCATATACTAGCCTGAATGGAGAATTGCCTGTGGATTTCTTAATGGTCACTCTGTTAGCCCATAGTGCATACTTGAGCTTAGAATCCCAATTCTTTTTATTGTCCTTTAACAACTTCTTAATTATCCTTATCAGGCTTTTATTAGAGGATTCTGCCAGACCATTTCCTTGAGGATAATATGAGGTGGAATGAACCAGTTTAATACCGATTGAATCACACATTTCCACCAATTCTTTTGCCCTGAAGGCTGCTGCATTATCTGTGACTAATTTATGTGGACAACCAAACCTAGTAAAAATATTTTCAATTAAAAACTTCATGACCACCTTATGATCAACCTTTCTGGTAGGGACTGCTTCAATCCACTTGGTAAAATAATCAGTGGCTACTAATATCCATCTGTGCTAGCCACTGGAATGAGGATGGATCTCTCCAATGAAATCCAAGCCCCACTGCTGAAAAGGTCCTTTTGCATGTATTGGTTTTAGGGGCAGGGACTTCAACTGCTGTTTTCCTTCAAATATTTGGCACCTATCACAAGATTTAACAAATGAAAACACATCAGAAAATAAAGAGGGCCAGTAATATCCAGCTCTGAGAATTTTATGGGCTGTAGTCTTCCAATAATGGTGCCCTCCACACATGCTGGAATGCAACTGCTGCATAACTTCTGTTGATTGTTCTTTGTCCAGACACCTCAAAAGCACTCCAGATGGATCCCTCCAGTAGAGCAGATTTTCATTAATGCAATATTTAGTTGCCCTAAGCTTTATAGTTCTAGCTTGACTCTGAGTAAATCCTGAAGGGATTTCTAGCTTCAGCAAGAAATTAATTATTGTAGAATACCAATCACATGAAGCTAGATTTTCGGCCACTGACTACTTCCTCTCTGGTTCAGTTGTTTCCTCTTCTTCTGCCTGACCATTTTCTGCAACTGTGTAAAGGAAATCAATAGCCAATGATCTGTAATTTTCTTCAGCTAACAATCTGGAAAGACCCTGACCTCTGACCAGCTTGGTGGGCTTCAGTTCTATATTAAATTCAATCAATTTTGCAATCCATTTAGCCCTTCTTCCATCAGCATCAGGTTGTGTTAAGACATCTTTTATTGCACCGGAGGGTACATATGCAATTATCTTGGAATGTAGAATATAAACTCTGAAAGCTTTCAAGGATTTGATAAGGGCATATGCTTGTTTTTCAATAATGTCATACCTCAGCTCAACATCCCTCAAGTTCTTGTTGAAAAATGCTACTGGATGTTCTGAACCTTCTTCATCTGCCTACAATAGAACTGTTGCAATGGTGTCTTCAGGGGTAAATGAGAAAACCTGTAACTCTTTGATGTAGTCCGGACTTACTAAAGTGGGAGCCTCCATAATAGCTTTTTTAATGGACTCAAACAATTTTCTTGCTATATCAGTCCATTTGATTTTTGTACCTTTCTTCAACATGGAGGTAATGTGCATCACATATTCAAAAAAATTCGGGATAAACCTCCTTACAAAGTTAATCTTGCCCAGAAAAGACTGTATGTCCTTTTTTGATCTCGGGATAGACAATGTCTGTATTGCTTTTACTCTTTCTGGGTCAATTCGGACACCTATAGCAGAAACAATATGTCCCAACAACTTCGCTTCTTCTAAAGCAAATTGTGACTTTCTAGGATTGACTGAAATCCCAAACCTTCTGTACTTCAGAAACACTTTTTTCAAATGTTGCAAATGGTTTTGATGGCTGCTGGAGTAAACTGTTATGTCATCTAGGTAGATGAGGACAAATTTACCCTTCTCCCCTACAAATGCTATATCCATAGCTCTCTGAAAGGTTTCTCCAGCATTCATCAATCCAAAAGGCATCTTGGCATACATAAAAGTACCCCAAGGAGTGGTAAATGCAGTCTTCTATTGGTCATCTGGATGCACAACACTCTGATTAAACCCTGAAAATCCGTCCAGGAAAGACATCACTCTGGCTCCTGAGACCTTCTGTAGCAAATGCTCCATCTTGGGTAGAGGATAGTTGTCTTTCTTGGAGAATTTGTTTAAATTTATGAAATCAACACACAGTGTGATTTCTCCACTTTTCTTCCTCACCACTACTAGATTGGCTACCCATTTAGAATATCTAAGAGGAACTATAATCTTGGCAGCCAACAATTTTTTAATTTATTTTTCAATTAGAGGAAGAAGCATAGGATTTGTTGGTCTCAGATTTTGTTTGAAAGGAATGGTGTCTTTTTCCAAATGGATTTTATGTTGGATTATCTTCTTATCATATGTTTTCAGATCACTATACTCCCAAGCAAACACATCAGCAAATTTCTTTATTAGTTTGCAGTATTCAGAACTCTGATCAGCAGACAGATGGGTGGACAAGTTTATGTATCTAGGCTGAACTGGACTCCCTATGTCATGCTTACAGACTGCAGATTGATCTTCTTTTTGGGTAGCCTTGTAAGGCACATCATTTTGGTCAAACAGTCTTTCTAAAGGAATTAAATGCTTAGGAATACGATTGCTGGGAAGCTGGACAATGCTATTTTTACCAATTTTATTTCTAAGCTAGGATTTGGGGGTTTCTTGCAAGGCTTCATTTTCTTGATCAATTTGCATTTCAGCAAACTCATCAATGACTTGTAGAAACCTATTTATCTCATCATCATCATCAAAAACTTTCCAATGCTGGACATTATCAGGCAAGGATGGTCTATATTTCATTTGGACTTCATACACCAGTCTGGTAGGCATTGGAGGGATAAATAGACTAGCAGAAATGGCAAGGGAATCAGCAAGCTGATTTTTGGCTCTAGCGATATATGAAATACAAAAATAATCAAAAGAATCTCTGATTCTCCATACCTCATCTCTGTATGCTTTCAGCCTCGGGTGCTTTGCTTGAAATATTTTATTTACCTGCTGAATGATCAGATCGGCATCTCCAAACACCTTTATGTTCCCGATTCCTCTGTCTTTTGCTGTGTTAAGGCCTAATAGCAGAGCCTCATACTCTGCTATATTGTTTGTGACTTGAAAAGCCAGCTTAAAAGACAGCCGTGTGCTCTTCTGTTCTGGAGATATGAGCACCACCCCTGCTCCTGTAGTCTCCCTGGAACATGCTCCATCAAAGAACATCTCCCAAACCCGATTTCCTTGCTCTTTCTCGGCCTGAATAATTGGTTTCGTGAGCTACAATGAGGCCTTCTGGGATTCTTCTATTTGGAGAATACATGCTCCAAAATCAGTGTCCACAACATATATGGGATGATTGGTAGGATTCTTCTCATCACTGATGATGTATGCCAACTGTGCTTCTCTGTACAATCTCCTGCTTTCTCCTCCAAAAACTGGGACAGTAACATAAGATAGATCATTCTGTAATGTCCCACCTAGTCTCTTAATCCATCCCCTAGACAACAGCATGCCAAACTTGGGAGGCACATCTGATACCACAATATCCACCATCATACTCTTCATGGGCAGCTGAGTTAAGGTAATAGCCAGATCTTTGATTAATCCTAGGCACTTCACTTTCCTTGAATCAAAAGAGAATAAATCATGATAGGGTCGGGTGATATCAAGGCCTAACTCTTCCATGACAGCTTTAGGCATTAAATTGTGGCTGGCCCCTGTGTCTAGCAAGAAATTGTGGAGGATTTTGTCATGAATGGTCAAGGAGACATAAAAAGATGGAGAGTTATTATCAGCAGGTTCAATCAAGGGGCTAAGCACAATTGCAGGTTTGTCATCTTGCAAATTGATAGAGTCAGTGGAGGTTTGTGTGATTTCCAGCTCAAGGGCTTCAAGGATAGGCTTTCTAAACACCTCACTCTTTACCAAATCTACCAGAGGCACAGATATTTTCAACTTTTGAACCTATTACTCAAAACTGAAAGAGGAATGTAACTTGTCAGAACCTCTTACCTCTTGAATTGGTGCTTTTAGGATGACTGGGTCAGCTGCTGGTCTTCTCTGTCTGATATTCTATGACTCTGTTTGGACAACAGCTCTTTGGGCAGGATTCTCCTTGACAATTTTTGCATTTGACCTCAGATTATATCTTCGCTGCTCCTCAGTCTGTAAAACAGCTTCTGTGTCCCACCTCTGACTGTCTTGTTCCTGCAGCAAAGATTCTTCATAAGCAGCCAATGTCAAAAATGCAGCGTTGCCTTTATCTTCGATGCAGTGAATTTCATCCTCATCTTCAAATTGTTCCTCCTCCATGACTACATTTTGGAAAGGAGCTTTAACTTTCTGTTCTTCTTTTGATTCTTCACCCCTTTGAATAATTTGCAATTGTTCATTTGCTCTTCTAAATGGATTTGGATTTCTTGGAACAAATGTGTTCTGCTGCCTTGTCTTTCCTAAATTCTGCTCAACCTTCAGCTTAGAAATTTCAGCAGCCAATGACTCTATCATCTTAGTCATTTTGTCTAATTTGGGTTCTGAAGATGATGTAGAGGAGGTAGAAGCTTGAACTCTCTGCCTCCTTTTTTTAGCTTTACTTTTTAGCTTTTCTGCAGCCATAATATTGGATTCCAACTCTAGTGCTGCATCCTGCATATCAACTAGAGTGGCACATCTTCTTTCTCTCAACAACAAGCAGAAATCAGAGTCAAAAGCATTGCCATAAGTGAGTTTGGTAGAGGTAGGGGTAGGCTTTACCTCAGATGGTATCTTACTATACATACAATTGAATCTTTTATTGAACTCAGGCAATGATTCCCCATTTTCCCTCTTTAGGTTACCAAACTCAGTATGATAATACAGCAAGTCCTTTTATCTCCCCAGTGCTTCAAAAATGCATCATCTAAGGCTTCAATATCTGTTATAGATCTCTGGGGTAATTCTCTGAACCACTTCCTGGCCTCTCCATCAAGGCTCTGGACAAAAACTCTCATCCACACATCATTTTCACTTATATCTAAGTTATCAGCATAACTGTAAAAGGCCTCAAGGTGTTCTTCAGCTGTTACTCCCTTTGTGCCAGTGAACTTAGGCATATATTTTTGATATTCTCCCACAGGCATAGGATTCAAAGGAACAGGCAAGACCAAGGGTCCATACCTGGCAGCTACAATTCTTTCTATCTTCATGAGTGCTTGCTGGCCTGCCATGATTGGGATATGTGGAAGAATACTAGTAGATTGAGCAACTTGAAACAATGAAACAGATGACAGAGACAAAGGGATGTTCTGGACTGTATGGGAAACTTTCTTTGGAATGAGATTCAAAGGGGAACTAGATGGACACGGGGCTGTATTAATCTATGAAGGAATTTCCTTATTAACAGTGCTGGGCTCTAAATTTTCAAACTGTATATCTTCAGCAATAACTTTATCTTTCAGAGAAGAATAAGATTTCTTAGGCTTACCTAATCTTGATGCCCCTTTCTGTGATGCTTTCTTCAATTTAACAGTCCTCTCAGGGTCAGGCACTGGTTCAGTTGATAATTTCTGAGGATTTCTTCGAGTATGTCTCACAAACTGAGCTAGAACTTCAATGTGGATTTGCCAAATGTTGTTCTTCCTCCAGTGGAGTCGCCAGATAGATGATTACAACTAGAAATGTGCCTAGACCTTGTCTATCATTAAAATCTGGAACTGAGTCGTTCTCCCAGGGAAGCTGAGCTTCAATCTCCTCTCCCCGGCAATGGCGCCAATTAATGTTATCACCCCAAGAAACTCTCCTAGTTTGTATATCAGAGATGCTCGGGAACATTACAAACTCAAAAAAAATGTTGGAAAATGGTGGATGAATGGAAGGAATGATGCATATTCAAGCCAGATAACCACTTCTACTATGCTTAACCCCAGACATGGGTGAACACCCCCAGACTACAAGGCTTTAGACCACCAATTACTCACAGTTTAAGGAACAGGTGAACATGGAGAATACTGATCACACCAGCACATGCATAAGACCGTGTGATGGTCAGCTGCAACCAGTAAAGAGTTCTGCAAATCTATTTCTTAATGCACAGACAGGATGATAGCTCTCTAGCACCAAGAAAACATAAACCTGCATGCATCTTCAATAATACATACTAGATTCTAACACAGAGGTGGGATGACAGCCCCTCTAATGCTAAACATCAAGAGCACATGAAAAAATGCATAACAGGCACAGCCTGGAACAAAGAAGAAGTGGAAAGTGAGCAATTAACAACAAAAGAAGCTTGCATTAGTTGAAATGAAGACCAGACGCTGTAGGTATCACAGTATTTACAGTCTCCAGAAGTTGAACTTTACATCAAAATAACATTCATCAACCTCATTACATCTTGTTTCTGGATATATATAGAAGATGGTTACAAAAACATCTGCTATCCTATGCGTGGAGGGGTCATAACTGACCACCAACCACATTAACTGCCTGATATGGGTTTCTGATACAATCTGTTGCTTTATTAAAGTAATTTGACATTCTCTGGTACTTAGCTGTACTTCTCAAACAGGTGGGATACCGTATGAACAGGCTCCATAACTAGTAAATATGTTTATCTGCTCAAGGCTGTCCTTCTCTTCCTTTGGCCATATTGCTCTTTGAATGTGGTGGTTGAAGACTAACTATGCCGGGTATAGGTAGTTGGCCACCTTCGTCTTTCGGGAGCACAGGACAGGCTATGAATAGGGATAATATGGCGAAGGCGAGAGCAGGTCAGGGAACAAACAACAACCATTGGATCCAACAGACGAACGATGGAGATTGAATCGGAGGGAGCCATCAGGAGGAAGCGGGTGGAGACAATTGTGAGCGGTCGAATCGCGGTTGGGCAGATCCGACGGCGATCGGGCACAAAAGGTGCGCGGAAATTAACGGGCGGGAGGACAGGCGGACGACGGTAAGCGGTTTCCCCGCACCGCTTATCGGAGGCGGGCGGTATTCGTACGCGAGGGCGCGATCCAGTCTTTGTGCGACACGTGGCGGAGGAAAACCACTTTCCCCGTGGATTAACGAACGCGCAGGTTGCGGTGTTGGGAAGAGCGACTACCGTCAGATCTCACAGGAAATGATCGGACGGCCAAGGTTTAAAGCACGTGATTTGATTGATGTGACAGGGGAGGGCCTCGGCGGTAACATTTTTTGTATGCGCGCAGTTATATGACCATGGTTTTATAGGTTTAGCTTTGCGCCCGGGACCCAAGGGAAAAAGGGTTTATACGGGGTTTATAAAGGATTATAGAGGAAAACAGAAATAACAGGGTTAAGGGAGAATAAAGAGAAAGAAGGGAAAGGAGAAAACGGAGGTAGCGGGAACTATAGAGTTATAAAGAAAACGAAGGAGGGAAGGAAAACCAACTGCTGCGACCCCTTGAAGGCACAATCGGCACTGCCAAACCTGTTTTTTACCCATCAAAAGCTTAGTCTTATAGCAGAGCTAATAGTTACAACGATGATATGCTTGTTGACTTCGTAGTCAATAGTTAATTATACTTAGTTGAGACAATTATTTTCTTCTCCTCACATTTAAGACTAATTGTGAAGTTTTGTTTATGAGAACATTAATGTTCTTTCATGAAGACAGTCCTTATCCCACAAAGAGAGACTTTGATATACCAATTTGGTGTTTGTCTGGGCCATAACCTTAAAAATAGATTATTATTATTATATAAAGATTCTTTGGTAGGGTATGTATATTTAGGTATACTTTAGTAGCAAAAAATTATTACTAAGAGGCTCAAACCCACATAACATCTTGGTTTGTCTTGGCCATAACCTTAAAAATAAATTATTATTATATAAAGATTCTTTGGTAGAGTATGTAAACCTCCATATACTTTGAACCCTCAACCTTTGGGCTCATGCTAAATCATAAGTTGTTGGTACATTTGGATTGTAGGTTGTTGGATATACTCATGGTGTTATAATATTAACCGAAAGATTTGATCACAACCTTACTTAAATTGCTCCAAAATGTTAATAATTCACTATAATTAATAATAATAATAATTTATTTTTGAAATCACAATCAAATGAGTTACCAAATTAGTATATAAGAAACTTGCTTGTAAGACAAAGGAGAATTTAGCTATTAAAATTTAAGAAAATCTAAATACTCTCCCCTCTAAATTAAACTATAACCCCTTATTAAACCATTAAACACATCATTCTCAAATGTTATTAACCATTAAACACATTTTTCTCCTATAACGAGACGATGCTCAACCCACACCTTTATAGACACAAATCCCCAATACATATCGCACCATTTGTCAATTCACCGATGAAATTTTCAACAGAAGTGATCGGTGAAGGCACTTTAAATTTCTTAGAAGTGTCGTGTCTCGAATATTATTTATGAATGAAAGTTTCGTCATCCCTGAAAACAAGAGGTCGGAAGTCAGAAACCAACCAGGTGATTGGGATGGGGTCTCTGGTTCCACCACAGGATGTGCTTTCATCTCTGATGAACGATGGCACCTTCGATGCTCTGAGATCCAAAATCATCAACCAACTCAAGACCAATGTATGTCTCTAATTCTTCTTCCGTTGTGTTTTCCCCTTTCGATAACAACCTGTTATTGTTGTGGGAATCCACAATGTGTGTGCTTCGTGGATATGTCTTGATGTAGCCATCAAGAATTATAGCAACCCCTCTTCGTTTATGCTATAATTTAATACCAACACTAAGCATTAGACCATACCATGTTATAAAGGGTTGTGAGGGACCATATGATGAATGGATTTCATGGACTTGCTTAACCTTTTCTAGGGCAGATAAATTATTTTTTGCCCATGCGTTGTTTAGGTCATAGTCTTGTCATGCTATGACTAAGATTGAGATTGAGGAACATTTCATTTTTCGCTGCCCCTTTTATTATGAGATCTAAGGATGGTTCCACCCTCTGTTTAGGGAGTCATGAACCCTTTCCAATTTCTATTGGTATTCAAACCAATGCTACATATCTTTATATGTGCAAGAGGCTCTCAGAGTATGGTCCCAAATTTTCTAGCCACCCCCTAGACTATTGTCCACTCAGTTGATCACTTCTCTCTGGTGCTCCTCTCTGCTAGGGGACCTAAGAGACAGAATGTTAGCAACATGGCTCTTGATTCTAGATTAGTATGGGCTTATGAGCTATTCCTACTTTCTAGAAACCCTAGTGTTATTGCCGTTCTGGATCCCATTGTAGCAATTAGATAATGCCATCTAGGCCTTAGTGGTGGTAGTCCTTGTCCAGGTAGCAACATAGTGCAAAGTACAGATTATATTCTAGCTCCTTTTCTGCAAAGTATGATGTTGGGAGTTTCCTATATTCAACCTAAGATGTTAGGGAGAAAGTGCTAGTGGATCTTAACATTCTTTCTTTATTTGTATTCTAGATTCTAGGTGCATTTCTGTTAATTGATTTTCCTTTATCTGTGCTCAACGAAATCTTAGATTAAAGCTTGTGTTTGGTTTGTCGTATTAGAGCGGTACTTTAGTTTAGTTTAGTTTTAGCATTCTGCTTTTTTTCTTACGAGCCATATTCTGTGCTCCCACAAAAAATCAACACTAGCACTCAGTAGTGCTATTGATATTCTTTTGTTGTAATTTGTTGGATATAAATAAAATTACATTATCCTATTTGTATGTTTTGGAACCTATTCTGAGCATACTCAAGCACTTTGCTTGAGGGTATTGTGATTAATTTTTTCATGGAGATATTGCACAATATCTCCATGAAAAAAATCAAAGCTTGTGCTGTTTTGGATCTATGACAAAGGTATTATGGCCATGATTAGGTTGCTTCATTTGAGCCTAACAAACGTACGCTTTTATCAAGGGGGGTTATGCATGAGTAGAAAAGTGTTAAACCTCCTATTCAAGGTAGAGGATTTCTACTTGATTGAGGATATGATCATCAAGGCTAGGCTTACCTAGGACCTATATTTTGCTTGCTTTGTGTGAGGACGGAAGAATGGTAGTTCAAGTTATCAGTGCCCTTCACAGTTCTTCCATCTTTGTCCATATTCAATTTTTCTTGTCTATAGCTGTGTAAGTCAATGAGGTTTTAAGTTATGACAATGCTTCAAACCTTCAAGCCCCCTTTGTTTCCTTGGAACAGTTCTTAGCTCAATTATTTTAGAATTATATATGACTACATATTTGATTATATTAAAATCAGATTTGTTGGATTTATTTACTTATTTATTGTTGAGATTTTAATCGTGGCTCTGTGTCTTATTATCTCAATGTTTCAGGTTTTATTTAGCAAATTTAAATCTTTGATTACTTTGATGAATTTCTTATATTTTTATATTCTTCCATTGCCCATTAGTTTTGGCACTAGTCACTCTTAAATATGAGTTGAAGCATATGATTTTTTTTAGGAAACTCCTTTAGAGCTAGCGTGTACTAGTTTTGGAGAGAGGGATTGTGCTGTTAGCAAAGGTACCTTCTCTAAATGATAATTTGATACCCTTTAGACTGATTTGGGATCAATTCAAGTGACAAGAATCCCCCAAATCTCCACATGCACAAACTCCAAAACTCTACTTGCTTTCTTATCTTGGCTTGTGTTAACAATCTCCTTGTTCTGCTCCCTGTCCAAACATGCCGAACATCTCCAACCTTCCCCTGAATAGTAGGTAGACTAACAACCATCTCTAACCTACTTAGAAGAGAAAAATGTTGCAAACACAAATGCTAACCATTGCCAAAGTGAGCCAATGTAAGTATCTCTACTGTTCACCATTTCATGTGCATCTACCACATCCTTTGGATTCTTCATTGCCACATCTTCGAACCTATACAATGAATGCTTTTCCACCCCCAAAGCTATGATATTTTTGCCCCTTTTCTTCACCAAGTATCTACCTGTTGTGAACACAACCTCTACATGCAGATTTTTCTCTGTAATTTGGCTAACAAAAAGAAATTTTCTACTTAGACCAGGAATATAAAGAACCGTTTTTGAACATAAACTTCTCATTGCTTGTTACTTGTAACTGTACATTCTCATGCTCTTCAACAACATGGGCCTTACCTTTTCCTTTAGTGTATGTTTGTGCTGTGGATTTAACTTCCACAAAGGACACATACCATTCCCTTCTCTTCATCATACGCTGTGACATTCTCATGACAAAATACCACTTTACTATTTCACACTTCAAAACATCTACAAAATTGAAATCTGAAAACAAGAACTTTATCTCCTTCACTTCACTTCTTTTCTAGCAAACAACAACTTGCATTGTTGCTGCCTCATGGAGCTTTCTCTCACGTCTTGTTATGATTTTTCTCACTTGGGGCAACTTCTTGCTAACCAAACCTTTTTTTCCAGCCGTATGGCTATGCTGACGACTTTCATTGCCTGGGTACAACAAGATTCTCTTTGTTGTCCTTTCTCCTCGTCTTTTGGTTCCCCGATCCAATGGTTACCTCCAAGAACCAACACATGATTTGCAAATTTACCTCAAGTGGTCCATAACCATGTTTCCAACATAATTCGATACTATGAAATTTTACACATGATCCCTTCCTCTGAAATCTTCGAGCAGTGACAATTTCATTTTTGATTAACTTATGAAAATCTCAAATATCTAAATAAAAATTTATCTCTGAGATTGCAAAGTTTTATTATTATTTTTTTTGGTAATTATTGACAGAATTTATGTGCATCCTCTGTCTGCTGTCACAACCAAGCACTATTTGCTATTATGGTCGAACACAACATTATCCTGCATTAGGTGGCATCAATTCAGTACCCAGAATCAAGTACTGGATTTCCGCAGAACCACTATACCTTCTGATCACATGCCATAAACATAATCTACTCGGTAAACAAATTCTCCACGAAAAATTAGTCTCCCGGGAAATGAACCTAGTCCAGCTGTACATTCAGCCTAATTTCTTTGGGAGCACAAGTTGCGTTGTTGTTTGCATACATCCTTTTGTTTCAAGTCTACAAACTCATAAACTCAAGATTTTTTCCCACATCAATGTACACTCTTGCAGATATGTATGTGCTTTACTTGTACACTGTTGTTTTGTTGTTGCTTAATCACACTCCTGTGTGTCAGGATTTTCATGTGACTTACTATGCAACAATTCCTGCGTGTATACTTCAAATTTTTTTTGCATGTTTCTGTGTATGCATCTCCTTCACGAAGACCCTATCTAGGTGTATTTGTTTGAATCCATGATTAATCCTGTGCATGTGTTGTTCTGCACTTTTTGCCCAAAATAGATTGGGCTTCCATAACCTCTGCTTGTTACCTGTGTAGTATCTTCACTGTCAGGTTTTTATTGTGTAGCTCCTGTGTTGTTTTGCTATCATGATATCCTGTTGGAAGTCATGGCTCTGCTGGACATTGACCTTCCAAGCTTTCTATTGAATTTTTTTCCTTTAATTTCTTATATTTCATATTTAATGTCTGAAACCATTTTAATTATATTATTTAAAGGCAAATACTCATCTCCTTTAAGTTCTGAATATGTAACACCTTACCACATTTTCATGTTGTTTCTGAGCATGGTGGGCCTTTGTTGCTTTGTTATTATGTGCTTTGGACTCTGCCTCAATGTGGGCCAATTAGAGTGAGTTAATAAGTGGACAAATTTAACCTTTCTAGTGAGTTTATTTTTTTTGGTGTGGTAAAGTTGGGTCATGTTCTATTTATTTGTTCAAAATGTCAGTGATCTTGGTCACTA
This sequence comes from Pinus tabuliformis, assembly GCA_031772625.1. NCBI lineage: Eukaryota > Viridiplantae > Streptophyta > Pinopsida > Pinales > Pinaceae > Pinus > Pinus tabuliformis. The sequence continues at coordinate 301,601,299 of CM062812.1, read as the reverse complement.
GTCATCTTGACATAGGCCAAATCCCTTGGGAGAAAAGTTCCATGGTCAAAATTCCCATCAATTTGGTGAAACTATGACTTTCAACAAAATTTCTCATGGATTTAGAGGAGAATTATGGTAAAAAAGGAAGTAGGTTTGTCCACTTAACTTACTGGTCCAATCTCCTTTGGCCTTGTAATGAGTTATGTGTTCACTTAGTGCATCAATCTATTCTTTAACCTTCACTTTCTAGCATAAATGTCAATCAATCTTGTGGCCCCAATGCCATGTCAAAGGATGCACATGCCACGTACACAATAGCAGAACACTAACAGAGAGAAAGAATGAAAAGGATTATACTTGATTGTTATTAACCATGATGGATGTTGATACATAGAGGAAGACATTGTGTGGAGAATTACAATTGGAAAGGAAGTGGGTTTGTCCACTTATTAACTTATTCCATGTCAATATCCTTTGGCTTCATACTGTATTATGCACTAATATATTGCATCAATTTAGTTTTTAACCTTGACTGTATAGTGTGGATGCCAATCCTCACTGTGGCCTTTGATGCCATGTTAGAGGATGCACATGCCACACACAAAATAGTAAGCAGAAGACTAATAGAGAGAAAATGAGAAAGATCATACTTGATTGTTATTCACTGTTATGAATGTCAATACATAAAGGGAGACGTCGTCTCGTATCCCTGGTACAACCACCTTATTTTTTTCCCCTTGGAAAAATCGTAATTTTATTCGTAAGACAAATTTACATGTTGTAGATGCTAAATAGCATATGAAAATGAACTGATTTTGTTAACACAGAAAACATAGAAACTAGAAATTACATCTAGCCTATTCTCTTCTACCTTTCTTCTTTTCCACTTTTCTCCATCCTTCAGTGTTGGGAGTGGAGATTACAATGGACATTTGATTTTCATTTGTATTTATAGGATATTCTTTGTCAGAATCGGATCCCTATGAGCCATGAGTTTGTTTGTTGTTGTTTGGGGCTCCTGATGCTGCAAGGGGTTGTTGGACCTCAAAATGCAGGCAGTGGTGTGGTTGATCTCCTCCTTTTGAGTGTTGTTTTGGTCCTTCTGTGAATCCTTTTCTGCATTATTTTCTGTTGCTGCTGCTTTCCCTGTTACTTCTTCCAGAGTGTTTATGCATTTCCAACCTTTTATTTTTTTGGGTTGTTTTTTGTTCCTTTTGGGGTCTTTTTTAGCTTGTGGACAGGCACTGTGTAGGTGGCCTATTTGCGGGCATCCATGGCACCAAAAAGCTATATTTTCATAGTCTAAAGTTTGTGTCCAGTGTGCATCATTGAAGATCAATGTAATAATGTCTGGTAGTCCTTGACTAAGGTCTACTTCGATGCATATCCGGAAAAAGTGAATATGCCCCTTGTGTATTTGTCCACATCAATCTTTAAGAACTTTCCCAGGGAGTTCCCTATACTTTATAAAACTAGATGATCCCAGAAGTGTAATGGGAGATTGTGTAATTTGATCCAAACATGCATTTTTGATACCACCATTGTGTTGGCGTCAAATTATGGGAACTAAGGGGTCATGAAGAGCCCTGCATTGCCCCAGAACCATGGTCCTTTATTGAGTATATATACTTTTTCTTGAACTGTGGTGAATCTGACAATAAAAAACCCCTTGGGACATAAGTGGATTTCACAAGTGGATGTCCATGCAGCGAATATCCATTGATGCAAAAGATCAAATCTAGGCCAAAAACTGTTAAATTTGCATATGACTTCTCTGGCAAGAAAATATGTATACAACCCATTTACCTCAGGTGTTGTGACTGTGAAAGTAGGATTCTGAGGTTTTTGTTCCACTATGTAGGGCCCTGGTAGTTCAGGGGGTAATGCTAGTTTTGTTTGGGATTTTTCTTTTCCCTTAACTACGTCTTTAAACATGCCTGCACCCTTTGAATTGGCTCCAGAGCATACACCTTGTAGTCGCAGATTGACTATGATATTTGAGTTTGTTACAATACCATAATCCTGTAGTGTGTGGTTATCTTGAAGGCTGTGTCCTGAGTAAATTAGGTTTTGCATGCTTGCTGGTATGCCTAAGTGTGTCTGGATTTCATGCCTTAAGTCTTGGATCTGACTCCCTCTCCTAATTCGCCTGCAGATATTCCTACCTTCTAGCGTTTTAATGAAGATTTGGATCAGATCTAGGTCAGTATTGTCTGAATTTGTCTGAAATAGAGCTCGATCTACTGCCAATGATTCTGGATCTGATGGATCTGAGTAGATCGGTGCCCCATATGTTCCTTTCTTCTCCGGATCTGTGTTGTAGTAGCATTCCCGTGGGACATACCTCTGATTAGCAGCAGAGGAAAGGTGATCGCGTGAGGTCATGTTAGAAGCGGGGTTGGATCCACTGACTTTGAGCGCCACAATTACGAGTTGTCTAATCGTTGGTCCTTTTTGCCTCAGCTTGAAGCAATGGTAAGACTCACCAGTCTCTTCAGCCTGTCTAGACCGGTGTTGCATGATTCACCCTCGGCATCTTGCTGGGCTTTCTGGGTTTCGGGGGCCGTGAGAACTGAATGCCTCCATCCAACCTAAAAAATTCTGAGGGATTTTAACGAGGTTCAAGCTAATCCCTCGTTGCAGAAGGTCATGCTGAGTCTGGATCGTTTCAGTTTGCAGGCACACAGGAACGTCCGGTACAACCACCTTATTATATTAAGGGATAAATTTATTCTAACTATGAATTAACATTATTTATAACATGTGAATTAATTGGCCTATGTCACTTTATTGCATCGAGAGGTGCTCTATAGCTTGAAATGGGAGAGATCTCATGTTATGTTAGATAACATTATATTAAACAATAACAAAATGATACCTGTATTAAAAATAAAAATAAAAATTTACTTAAAATAAAAAATACAAATAAGTTTTAGAGTGAATTTATATTTATATTAATTGACCGTGTTGGACTTAGTGTATCTGTAGACAATTGCGTAGTTTTGGTAAGGTTAAAAGGAAGGAAGCCCTCAAGATGATCTAAATTTGAATATAAACCTAGTTTGTAGGGTTAATTAAATATAATATATATTAACCCTGCAAACTAGGTATATATATATATATATATATATATACACACACCTTGCAAAACTAGGTTTATCTTGTACATAGTTACAACTTAGGTTAACAACATTCAACGAATAACTGTGTACACTGGGTAAGAAAAGCAGCAAAGTTTCAGAGCTGAACTGTTTTTTCTGGAGTATTATACTTAATCTTGAAGTCAGCCCAAAGTTCCAGAGCTAGACTGTTTTCTCTGGAGTACTATACTTAATCTTGAATTCTTCTAATTTTCCAGTTCTAGTTACTTATTATTATTCCTTTGTCATTCTTTGTTGGCACTTTTACATTATTTCTAGAGAGGCGTCTACACAGTGCATTCTTACCTGTGAGAGCAAGACATTTTCTTGGACCTTGAAAAGTATGTTCAAAATCGTTGGCAGAGGATAGCTGCACAAAGTTCCCTCTCCATTCCCCTCTTTCCACTGGCACTGCACTAGTACATTACTAATTAGTTCTTTCGCCAAAGAAATGCACATCATGGGGAAAACCACTGGGCACTTTCCCTCTTCAAGAATGGTACCCAGTGTACACTAGTTGGTTGCAGTTTTGGTAACCTAACCGGGTAGGAACATCAAGGGAGGTCCACAATATTGACAAATACAACTTGGTGGGTCTTGACTCCGCAATCTCACGTTTGTAATTTGTAGCACTGAATGGCTTGAGCCAGCAAATTTGTAAATTTCTAATAGATGCTATTTGATGTATTTCTGATGTTGCATGTAGTTTGTATCTGTATATTGTCACTTTTATGTCCACTATTTTGTGATCTATTCTGATATATGTTAAAAGTTTCTAGATGAAATTGGTATATGCATGTTTACACATATATGCCCTATTTTGTTAATTATTCTGATTAATGCTAAAGTGTGATTTTTTTCTCTGGTAAGGGGAATTATAATGTAAATTTTATCATTGAAAGTGAGCGAGATGAAAGTTTGGTGCAATTTTGTTTGATTGTTATCTCATTATTAATAATGAGAATGTGCAACCACGTGGGTTCAAAAGCATTTGTAAAGGAATCTCTTGCTTTTCTCCTAACATGTACTTGCTTACTTGACAGAACGGAAAGAAAAGTTATCAGAGGTGGAACAACAATTGAAGAAAGCAGAGGCAGCTCAAAGACGCAAGATGCAAGTAGAGAAGGTTGCAAGTGAGATTTAGGTATGCATGGCTGGGTGGGATTACAATCATGGGAGTTTCTAGTGGGCGTATTTCTCATAGAAAATTTATATAAAAAATTTAATGTAACTAAGTGCAAGTAGAGAAGGCTGCCAATGAGATTCAGGTATGCATGGCTATGTGTGGGTGGGTGGGGTTACAATCGTGGGAGTTTCTAGTGGGTGTATTTCTCATAGAAAATTTATATAAAAAATTTAATGTAACTAAGTGCTTATGTGGTTTTATATTATGGGCTGAGGCCATCAAGAAGATTTTAGGTTAGGACTCATTAAGGAAGAAGCGGGAAGATAAGCTACGGAAGAAAAGATATGAGATGGCACAAGTGATTTGATGTCCTGTGGCTTTGTGTAGAATAGTTGTTTCTTTCTCTTGAATCTTTCAGTTTTAGTATTAACACGTGTTTATGAACAGGAGAAGGCTGTGTTGAAAATGCAACAAGATGATAGAGCTTAGTGGAAAGGAGTCACCTTCACTAAGTGGGCCCGTAGGCTATTTTTGGCGCAAAATCTATTTTTAGACATATGGATCATGGTCTATGAGATGCAGGATGTTGTTTATGGATGATTGGTCATGTTGGGAAAAATAGATGGACTTCTATTTTTGGTTCACAGCGGAGTGATCAGAGTCTATTTTTAGACTGCCAGGCTAAAAATAGAAATAGTCAAATATTATTAGCCCTTAGTAATATTTGGACTCTAAACATTATCTTATTCTCTTGGAGCACTTCAGTTCGAGCTACGGATGTGGCACATGCAGCTGACAGAAGGAATCACGTGGTTTCTTATGTGTTAGTTGAGCTATTGCATGGAGGACTTCAGTTAGAACTCATGCATGTCAGTTCTGTGGAGTTGGGTGTGGAGTTGATGGAGTTGTGTTTAGTTTGACTTAGTTGAACTAGTTGTATTTAGTCTAACTAAAGAATACACTAGTGATGAGTTGTGTGAATTAAATATTAATTAATTCACTAATTATTAACTCATAAAGAAACTAAAGAATACATCAGTTAACTCAGTGCATGGACAGTTCAATAGAGACAGGTGTTAGAGGTAAGTGAAAGGGTGAGTTGTGACTATCAGTTGTGCATGAGATTTTGCACATGCATGGATTGAGTTATGCCAATGAGGACTGCGCAGTGTGGGCCAATACCAAGGAAATTGTAGTTTGTGCTCACGTGATTTTGGATCATCCAAGGTAAATAGGAGTTTGGATCAGCCATTCTCATTCATTCTCTTGTAGGATTGTGCAGTGGAGGCAGGCAAAGCAGCGGAGGAGATTTGAACCTGTGACTTGTTCAGATCTGAGCTAGTTTTGTGTGTAACAGGTGGAGATAGTACTGAGTACTTGAGAGGAGTATTGTACTATGTATTGTTACATGTTATCAATCATTAATATACAAATAGTGTGGGGTTTTCAGCTGTATGCTTTCCTCGGGTTACATACTATGTTAATGTGCGCATGCGATTGATGTTTCATTGTTTTTAATGCTGCTAAATTGATGATCAACGTAGAGGAGGTTATGTATTATGCATGTATTTGGCAATAGTGTATAATCGGGATAATCTTTGTGAATAAGTGTTTATTATTCAAAATTTCTACATGGTATCTTAGCTCTTTGATTTGTAGAAAAAGTTCTACAGGATATCAAAGCGAGGATTGATCATTAGATCTACTATTAAGAAAGTGTTTACATTTTATTTCTTCAGGCAGAGTCTGTAATTGGGCCAAGTAGCCTCTGGATTCGACCTTCCTTTGGAAGGTGAGATATCTGGTAAAAGCCCATACAGTCAATCTCTGTACGAGAAATACCTTGTTCTCAGGAATTCTAGATCAAAGGCGGTTGAGTTTTGAGCTGGTGGAATTCGAATTTGCAGCAGTGTTTTCTTGGTGTCAACGTCGCAATGTCTTTCAATGGATTGCAATTGGAGTATGCTCTTGAGGGCAGCTCGAATTATATTGCATGGAAAGACAGGATGGAGCAGTGTTAGATGATAATGGGCCGAAGGATTTCATAGATGCTGAAGTCCCAAAACCTACTGATGCTGCTGAAGCTGTGGTTTAGCAAAAGAAGATAGCAAAGTGTCGAAGGATTCTGTTGGAGGGCATGAAGGATCACATTGTGTCCAGCCTGCATGGAAAGGCTTCTCCATACTTGATGTGGAAAGCGTTGACAGATTTATTCCAAAGCAAGAGCGACCAGAGGAAGTTGGCGCTCAAGGATAAACTCAGAAACATCAAGTGTGAGAATGGAGACAGTATGCCCAAGTATCTCACGAAGTTCACCCAGTGCAGGGATGAGCTGGGAAGTGTGGGGGTGATTGTAGATGATGAGGACTTGGTGAGCTTGGCTCTCCTTGGTCTTCCGAAGAGTTGGCATTCCTATCAAGACTTTGTCAATGGTTGGGAGAAATTGCCAGGATGGGAGAGACTTTGGTCGAATCTTGTGCAAGAGGAGATCAGACGGAGCACCAAAGACAACTCTTCATCCATGCATGATGAGGAGAATTGTGCCTTAGCGAGGAAGGTAAAGAAGGGGAAGTAGAAGGGTTCTCTTTCTGAATCCAGTTCTTCCAATGATGGGAAGAAGATTGACAAGTCGAAGGTGAGATGCTTTCGTTGTCATGAGGTGGGCCATTTTGCTACAAATTGTCCACAGAGGAAATCCAAGAAGGGATCCGGGGAAGGATCTAAAGGTGAGGCACTTGCTTCACAGTTTGAGTTGGATTTCACACTCTTCACATGCATGGTTTCATCCATGGTGGGCAGTGGTTAGTTTCTTGACATTGGAGCTTCTTTCCACATGACCGGTGACAAGAGTTTGTTCAGTACTTTGGAGGAGAAAGATCTCCAGATACTCATAGCGATGGGTAATGATGAGAAGTATAGTGTCTTAGGTGTAGGCATGGTTATTTTTTAGAGGGAGCATGGAGCTCGCCTTACCTTGACCGATTTCAAGTGTGTACCAGGATTGGAGAGAAACTTGGTGTCGATCGCGATGCTGGAAGACAGAGGCTATGATGTAGTCTTCAGTAAGGGAAAGGTTTTCCTTAGACACATCATCACTAGATAGGTGAAGCAGATTGGTTCACGGGTCAAGAACCTGTATGCTCTTGAGGTTCAAGATGCATGTAAAGCCTTGAGCAGCGAGGCAACTGATGGAGACTTGGTGGTTGAGAGGGAGCGTACATTACCTCTCAACATGTAGAGCCAGAAGAAGTCTCAGACGATTGTGGAGGAGCCACGATTGGTGCAGCAGTTTCAGGAGGTTGAGGAGCAGCCACAACAAGGGAAGCTGAGAGGATATCGAGTAGAGACATCTACTCATGCAAAGACCTCCAGTAGGGGAAAACTTCAAGCTAGGTGGGCAGAGGGATCGCATGCAGCCATACCTCTAGGTAGGAGGTGGGGTGATGTGGATTGATTATCCCAAGGAGGAGGGGTAGGATCCTTGAGGTACCCAACCTCTTGGATGAGACCTTGCTACGGGAGCCCCGATGTGGAGTAGCAGGAACTGATTGATTGGGTAGAGACAGATGCGGATGGAGCGGCACAGAGAATGACAGTGCAGGGAATCCCAGGACAGCGCATAGCTAGCACGCTGCAGCAATGCGAGAGGCACAAGTGTTTTGCACAGTGCTAGGTGGCACAGAGAAGTGTGCAATGGTGCAAGATGCATGGAGATGGTGCAGTAGCGCAGATGTCAGAGAGGGAGCACTTGTCAGTAGTAGGTAGAGCTTCAGCATCAGAGTATGTTCCTAGCCCAACAGAGTGGTCAGTTGGGAGTGTTTTTGTTCCGAGTGTTGTTGGAGCAAGTGGATCGGGCAAATGTGTTGCATGCAGAACATTCCAGAGTTGCAGGATAGGGATTGCAGATAATCCATATCTTGTTGAGAGGGAGTGTTGAAAATGCAACAAGATGATGGAGCTTAGTGGAAAGGAGTTGCCTTCACTAAGTGGGCCCGCAGGCTATTTTTGGCGAAAAGTCTATTTTTAGACATATGGATCATGGTCTATGAGTTGCAGGATGTTGTTTATGGATGATTGGCCATGTTGGGAAAAATAGATGGACTTCTATTTTTGGTTCACAGCGGAGTGATCAGAGTCTATTTTTAGACTGCCAGGCTAAAAATAGAAATAGTCAAATATTATTAGCCCTTAGTAATATTTGGACTCTAAACATTATCTTATTCTCTTGGAGCTATGGATGTGGCACATGCAGCTGACAGAAGGAATCACGTGGTTTCTTATGTGTTAGTTGAGCTATTGCATGGAGGACTTCAGTTAGAACTCATTCATGTGAGTTCTGTGGAGTTGGGTGTGGAGTTGATGGAGTTGTGTTCAGTTTGACTTAGTTGAACTAGTTGTATTTAGTCTAACTAAAGAATACACTAGTGATGAGTTGTGTGAATTAAATATTAATTAATTCACTAATTATTAACTCATAAAGAAACTAAAGAATACATCAGTTAACTCAGTGCATGGACAGTTCAACAAAGACAGGTGTTAGAGGTAAGTGAAAGGGTGAGTTGTGACTATCAGTTGTGCATGAGATTTTGCACATGCATGGATTGAGTTATGCCAATGAGGACTGTGCAGTGTGGGCCAATACCAAGGCAATTGTAGCTTGTGCTCACGTGATTTTGGATCAGCCAAGGTAAATAGGAGTTTGGATCAGCCATTCTCATTCATTCTCTTGCAGGATTGTGCAGTGGAGGCAAGCAAAGCAGTGGAGGAGATTTGAACCTGTGACTTGTTCAGATCTGAGCTAGTTTTGTGTGTAACAGGTGGAGATAGTACTGAGTACTTGAGAGGAGTATTGTACTATGTATTGTTACATGTTCTCAATCATTAATATACAGATAGTGTGGGGTTTTCAGCTGTATGCTTTCCTCGGGTTACATACTGTGTTAATGTGCGCATGCGATTGATGTTTCATTGTTTTTAATGCTGCTAAATTGATGATCAACGTAGAGGAGGTTATGTATTATGCATGTATTTGGCAATAGTGTATAATCGGGATAATCTCTGTGAATAAGTGTTTATTATTCAAAATTTCTACAGGGTGCTAGTGCTATGATGCTTGCATCAAATAATGTGAGATGGGTAATGGGGCCTTCTGGCACAATTATTTCATTTTCTAAAAATACAGGGCTTCCGAGTATATTCAATTCTGGCCCATGCAGGTTTGATTTTAATTTTTAATTCCTTTGTATCACAAGTATTTCTAGTCTCCCATCAGTTTTGAATTATTATTAGTAATTGGCAGCAATCAATTCGCTTTTCATATTCTCCGAAGTAGCATCACATGGCTTTCACTTTGTTTCAAGTTACTTCCACAGTGGCTGATTTTTGTTCTGCTTCATGTACCTTTTCCTTCAGAGAATCACACATTGCATCTCTATCATTTTCCAACCTAGTAATTTGAAATTTCTGACCTAGGTTGTGCTTGTACTCGTACTTCTGTAGTCAACTCACTTGATAAAGTGACAACCTTGCTTTGTAAATCTTCTGAGCTTTCAGTTGACCTTGCAGCTCACTACTTAGGTGCTTCACACTTGACTTTTCTTCTTCTAATAAGGATTTCAAGGTGGAAATTTCTTGCTCTAAGCCAGCAAGGATCCCATGGCTTCTTCATATGAAATATTTAATTTTTCTTTCAACTGGTTTGGCTTCCTCTTGCTTGGAAAAAAAATCGCTTGCCTAGCAGATACCAAATATTTAAGTTTCGTTTCATTAAGTTCTTGATGCAGTTTGACCAGCTTCTCCTTTTTATCCTCTCTCTCCACAACAGCTGATGCAAGTCTCTCGATGGATGACTCTTTCAGACGCTGTCCCTTTTGAGCACTTTCAAGCTCCTGCTGAAACTCTTTGATTTGAGCCTCTACCTATAAGAGTGAATTTCTCATTTGCCCAGTCTTGGAAGAAAGCTCTGCAGACTCCTTTTCTCTTCCTTTAAGAGAAAATATCAGGCTCTCAAGCTCCTTTACTTTTTCCCATTCTTCAAACTCTTCCTCCATTTTATTCTGTCTCTTAAGTTTCTTCTGCATGTTCTCTTGCTCCATAAGTTATAGACTGATATTCTGTGTCCATGACAATAGCTAGAAGTGCAATCCTAAGATATGTCTGTGCAACAGCTTCTAAAACTTCACCTTGTCTGATCATGAACTCATCTATCATGCAGCCAATGCTTTGATAGCAAAGATACTGGCTTCATCACTTATTCTTTGAATTAGTTGCATAATATTCTTTCTCAGCATATCTTCATTTGAGGAATATTTCAACTTTCGACCTTCATATGTTTTCTTTTCATGATCTTTTAGACTAGGATCTTGATCCTTTGCAAACTCTGGATCCCATGTGGACTCACCAACATAAGCTTCCCCATCTCCAGCTAATGCAAATGAGTTGTAACTGTTATCAGTAAACCATAGTTCATATGTTGCTTCCAACTCATCGAGATCCAGTTCTATCCAGCCCTTATCTAAGCTAGCTTGTTCTTCCTGAGCCTTTTGTGCTTGTCTCAGATTTCTTTTTTGCTCTAGATTCTCTCAAAGAGAAGACATAGTAACTTCATCATCGATTTCTTCAAGGGGTGATCTCATTGACTCTTCCTCAGCTCAGCTTTGATACCATGTTAATTTTCCATAGGGTTGTATTGTTCTTTTCTTTTGGCAATTGCATTACATCTTTTACACAAAAGTCACCCCACATCATAATAACATTACATCTTTTATAGTTGTATTGTTTGAAAATTTAAATACTTGCAATATATTACAACAATTTTTTGTAAAGAATTCAAAAAAAGGGATATAGGATTTGTAAAAATATTGAAATTATAAATGCATATGGAAATCCTTCTGATATTCATCTTCAACTTTAACCTTTCCAAATTCCAATTACTTCCCTTTTTTTGATTCCATTAGAATTTATAGGACATGACTTGAGGGACATAGTGTTACGCCTTTTAGGTAGGCATCGTAAATGCTTGTGCTTTTAGTATTGAGTAATAAATTTCCTGAGTTTTCATGGACACATCACTTGGAAATCCATTCATTAGGTTAGTTTGCATGGACACATCACTTGGAACTCCATTCATTAGTTTAGATTGGGTTGTAAGCTTCAGAATGATTTGAACAAGGAATCATTGCCATCAAAAGTCATCATGTTAAGAGAATGCATAATGGTCAATCATCAAGGACAAGTGGTGACAAAATCCATGTTGTGTTAAAGGGAGTATCAATGTTTCAAAGAGGAAACAACTCTTCACAAAGAGCAATGCCAGAGTCGAAGAGCTTCATTGGCTCTCTTATCTCACTTGGCTTTCTTTAAGGCATCCAAAGGTGCAATTTCTGTACCCAAAGTGATCCTAAACATTCCCAAACTTCTAAATAGATATTTGACAAGTAATAATCAACACTAATTAGGTGAGCTACATTCATATTATCCATCACGAAGAAAAGAAATCAAATTGCTATAAACACAAAACCTGATTGCACCAATGTAAAGTGCATGAAAAATATGCACTTTCAATAAATGATACTACAAAAAGTGCTTGTATGGCTAAAGACTTGCATTTCAAAAGGTCCAAAAATGAGGATTAGAAGGGGTTTCCTTAGAAAAATGAGTAGTAGCAAGCACCACACAATGAAATTTCCAGAAACTAACTACACCACTGCATAGAGAATGAAAAAACACTCTTTGCAAAAAATTGCACTTGAAGTGGACTTTTCATGTTTGAAATCACCATAAAAAATTGAAAGTTCAATGAAATGGGTTCTTCAAAATGTTGATGTGGTAGATCATAGATGACATAGTAGCACATGGCAATGACTCATAGCAGAGTTATGTGTCTTTGTCAAATCACATGCTTGCAAAAGTGGCACTGCTCTGGTGATGGCATGTGGTAGGTGACATGGCAGTCGTCTTGTAATTGTTGCCATAGAAGGCAATGTTTGTACCATGTGGCAGGTAATGCTATTAGGATGTTGATGTGTTACTTTGCATGGTAGTCAACATGCCCTTGTCGTCTTCTAGTTGTTTGATCCAAGTGGATATTGGTGGCCACCTGCCAAGTCCACCTGGACCCCCACCATTGTCTTTCTCAGCATTTTCAGTTTCCTTAATTGTAGCACAACTTACTATATTTAGCAGTTCTTCAGGTCCTGAACTTCTGGAGCCGTTTTGAGGCCCTAAACGACGTTTTTTGGGGAATCCGGGGGCAACACGAGTCCATGGAATGGACTGGTGTTGCCCGTTCCAACAATGATAGTGCTCGGATAGATCTTTCTAATGAGCTATTGTACGCGTCAAACGGAGATCATATGCCAAAGTTACGACCCCGGGAAGTTGATGTACCAACTTACCCCCAAACGGGGCCCACAGTTTGGCGTTTCATCTCCTAGGGTTAGGTTTTGGAATGTTAAGGGTTTTTCCATTGTTTCTCAATAATAAATAGGCCTTCGAACCTCATTGTAACACAGTTTAGAGGCATGTAGCCATCACATCTCTTCTCAGAGATAAGCTACCATCGCCCTAGCTAGTTTATTTCCATTTCTGTTTGTAAGCATATTTCAGTATTTTCCATTAATGAAATGAAGTATTATTTCCGCTGCATCTTTGTGTATATGGTTATCTCTGTAATTTGTTGCGTTCCTGTTTAAATCCGGATCAGTGGTATCAGAGCGGTCTGCTTTTTCTCTGTTTTTCTTTGCATGTCCCCAACAAGGTCGGGATATAAGGAGTTAGGGCTTGAACTGGTTGAACCTTTGCAAGACCAGCCTCGCAAATCCCAATGGCCTCCCATGGCGGACGAGAAGAAAGACGAGGGGGCAGGAGATCCCATCAAAATCTTGCTCGAAGAAGCGCTCGAGCGACAACGGAACGCGATGATGGACAGCTTTGCGCAGATCCTTCAGCGGCTACCCAGAAGCGGCGCATCGGCTTCCAGCAGCTCCTCTGGAAACGCCACACCCTTTAAGGTACAAGTTAATTTTGAAATCCCCATATTCGAGGGTCAGATAGACGCCGATGCCGTAGATAAATGGTTAAATCTGCTAGAGGGTTATTTTTCTGTTCATGAATTTTCGAGTCGGGAAAAGATTGTTTTTTCTCTTCTCAAAGCAGCCCCCCACGTCAAGGACTGGTGGGAAACCTACTGCGAGCAGAAGGATGAAAGTACTGGCTCACTATTTTCAGCCGCACCCACCTGGGATTCGTTCCGGGATGCCATCAAGGAGCAGTACTACCCTGTCGGAAGCTATGAGGATGAATACATAAAGTGGACCACGCTGCGGCAGGGAAGGGACCAAGATGTGCCGGAGTTCACCAATCTTTTCCATACCCTTCGCACAAAGTTGGGTATCAAGGATTCGGAGCAACATTTGATACTCAAATACCGTGGCTGCCTGCACAAGTACATCCAGGAAGAAATACAGTTCCTAAACATCCCCTCGCTCGGCGCAGCATACCGGTATGCCGTCAAGGTCGAGCAGAAGTTTAAACAAAAGAAGCGAGACTTTGGATCTGCGAATCCAAAGCAGGGGAAAGGTGCCCCTAAACCACAGAACAAAGGACAAAGCCAAGGCGGGACAGCCCAAGACAACCAGCCGAAGCTGCAAGCAAAGAGCAACGCCGCGAAGCCGAGAAAGGACACTGGAAAATGGTGTGAGTTCCATAAGAGCTCCACTCACAACACAAGTGAGTGTCGGGCCAAGCAGTCACTGGTGGCTGAGCTAAAGGTTTCAGAATCAGATGCATGTTCCGACTCTGAGTCAGAACCCGATAAGGGGTATGAAAAAGGGAAGCAGATCATTGATGCGGATCCCAGCGCCACTGTTGCTACCGCAAAGATCCAGAAAAATGAACCCGAAGATCCAGAGGAGGAGGAGCGTCTCTTCCACTCCCAGATGTGGGTAAAGGGCTCCCCGATACAGTTCATTGTTGATAGCGGGAGTCAAAAGAACCTCATTTCGGCAGAGGTCGTGAAGCGGTTGGGCTTACCGACCACAGCACATCCACAACCATACACCATTGGGTGGCTTCACCAAGGGCGAGATCTTCGCGTGAGCCAGCAGTGTCGCCTTCCATACAACATCAAGCCCTTCACGGATGAGGTATTGTGTGACATTGCTCCCCTTGAAGTTTGTGATGTATTACTAGGACAACCATACTTGTGGAAGCGACATGCTGTGTATGAATCAAGGCCCCGTGCTGTTATTATTACATTGGGAAATAAGTTGTTCAGGATACCAGAGGTAGCACCACCTGCCGCCATCTCTTTGATTACTGCAAAACAATGCAGTAAGATCATTTCCAAAACCAGGAAATTTGTTTTCCTGATGATACGCCCTCAAGGGAAGAAGAAGACAGTGGCCGCGGCCTCCAAACGGGGTCCCTCTGCACGGCAGCTACAGATGGACAAGATTGTGGAGGAGTACGAAGACATCTTCACCTCCCCGGCAGGGGTTCCTCTGCACTGTCAAGTCAAGCACTCCATCGATCTGACCCCAGGTGCGCCGCTACCCAATGGACCAATTTATCGGCGCTCCGTTCTGGAGAACAATGAAATCAAGAGGCAGATTCAGGAGCTCCTGCAGAAAGGTCACATCCGTCCGAGTTCTTCGCCTGTGGGAGCCCGATAGTGTTGGTACAGAAGAAGGATGGGACGTGGAGACTCTGTATTGACTATCGGGCGCTGAACAAGATCACTGTCCGTAATAGGTACCCGATCCCGCGGATTGATGACCTCCTAGACCAACTAAAGGGGGCGAAATATTTCAGCAAGATCGATCTGAAGTCAGGATATCACCAGGTACCAATTGAACCCTCAGATGTGTGGAAGACTGCCTTCAAATCCAAGGAGGGCCTCTTCGAATGGTTGGTCATGCCTTTCGGATTGACGAATGCTCCTGCAACCTTTATGAGGCTAATGGATGACATCTTGCGGCCATTCACCAACTCCTTTGTAGTAGTATACTTGGATGACATTCTGATCTTCAGCCAGAGTTGGGAAGAGCACCTCCACCACATCCGACAGGTTCTCCAAACACTGCGGCAACACAAGCTATGTGCCAATTTGGAGAAATGCACTTTTGGCATGACCGAGGTTCAGTATCTGGGATACATCATTGATGAACAGGGGGTGCATGTCGATCCAGCCAAGGTCCAAGTCATTCGGGATTGGCCCTCTCCAACCACTCTAACAGAGCTCCGCAGCTTTCTAGGTCTTGCCAACTTCTACCGCAGGTTTGTGTTGGGATTTTCTCATATTTCTTGGCCCTTGAGTCAAGTCACCAAGGGCGGGGCGAAAGCAAAATTCTTTTGGTCTGAATCTCAACAGAAGGCATTCAGGGAGTTGAAGGATCGCCTCTGCACGGCACCAGTGCTCGCGTTACCAGATTTACAACAACCATTTGAGGTCGAGACAGATGCCTCTGACTATGCTATTGGGGCAGTCCTTACTCAACATGGACATCCAGTGGCATATCACAGTGAAACACTTTCAGACACAGTCCGGAAGTACCCCACTTATGATAAAGAGATGTATTCCATTGTACAGGCCTGCCGACAATGGAAGCATTACATTTTGGGGAAGGAAACGGTCATCCACACAGACCACCGACCTCTGCAGTTCATACAGACCCAAGGGAAATTGCAGAATGATCGCCATCAGAAGTGGTCTACATACCTGCAACAGTTTCACTTGAATATCAAGTATAAAAAGGGCAGCACCAATAATGTTGCAGATTGCCTCAGTCGACCACCGATCATGGCGCTAACCACCGTGCTCAACTCTTGCGGGCACGAGACTTCTGATTGGCCACTTCTCTACAAAAGCGACCCAGAATTCGGCCACACATACCAGACACTCTTGGAGGGTCGGCAGGTTGCAGATTTTCACCTCCAGGATGCCCTATTATGCCACCTCGGTCACCTTTGTGTTCCTTCAAGCGAGCGTGCCAAGATGATTTGGGAAGCACACTACAGTCGGGCTGCTGGGCATTTCGGGGTCGAGAAAACAGTGGCAGTACTGCAAAACTATTTCTATTGGCCGAATCTTCGACAGGATGTTGGGAAGTACATCCGATCATGTACTGCCTGTGCCATTGCCAAACCGACCATTAAGAAGCAAGGCCTCTATACCCCGTTGCCTACCCCTAGTCGACCTTGGGAATCCATCTCCATGGATTACATGTCAGGCCTTCCTTCCACTAAGCATGGAAATGACTGTGTTTTTGTGGTCGTCGACAGGTTCTCAAAGATGGCCATTATGATGGCCTGCAAGAAGAATATCACAGCAGAAGCCACTGCTAAACTCTTCTTTGAACGAGTGTGGGTGCACTTTGGGATCCCACAGTCTATCATCTCAGATCGGGACAGTCGGTTTCTCAGCACCTTTTGGTCCAGTCTCTGGTCAATGCTGGACACCAAACTCACGAAGTCCACAGCCTTCCATCCTCAAACTGATGGCCAGACAGAGGTTGTCAATAGGATGATTGTGCACATTCTGCGCATGTATAACTCAAAGCATCCACGCACATGGGACGAGAGCCTCCCCTACGTTCAACACAGCTACAACCGAGCTCTTCACAGCTCCACTGGCCATAGCCCTTTTCAGGTGGGTTTGGGATTCCAGCCACTATGCCCCATTGATGTGGCCATGCCACTTGCAGCTACTCACATGAATTCAGCTCATGTCCAGTCCGAAACAGATAAGGCCACCAGCTTCATTGAGCGCATCCAACATATTCGCCAGCAGGTCCATGACATTCTTGAGAAATCAAATGCCAAGTACAAGCAGCGACATGATCAACATCGGGTGCCACACAAGTTTCAGGTGGGCGACAAAGTCTGGTTGCATTTGCAAAAGGAACGCCTTACTGGAGCCTATCGGAAATTGAGACCACTCCGATATGGTCCTTACACCATTACTAAGGCTATGGGAGACAATGCATTTGAGCTCAGCATTCCCCCATTCCTTGGCCTGCACCCAGTATTCAATGTGGACCGCCTTCGGCCATACTTTCCACCATTGCTAGACACATCCGACATTGCAGAACAGCTCAAACCCACATAATTAAATCCATATTGCATGGAACAAGCTGCAACTGATCGGATCATGGACACACAGATCAAGAACACTCGCCAACAGAATATCCAACTGTATCGAGTTGTCAAAGCGGGCCAACTCCTTCAGCAGGGCAAGTGGCTCACCAGGGAACAAGTTCAGCAGAAGTTTCCTCATCTCATGGAGGAGCTCAACGCAATGGGGACCATTGCTTCCTAAGGGGGGAGGAATGATCCAGGTGGATATTGGTGGCCACCTGCCAAGTCCACCTGGACCCCCACCATTGTCTTTCTCAGCATTTTCAGTTTCCTTAATTGTAGCACAACTTACTATTTTTAGCAGTTCTTCGGGTCCTGAACTTTCGGAGCCGTTTTGAGGCCCTAAACGACGTTTTTTGGGGAATCCGGGGGCAACACGAGTCCATTGAATGGACTGGTGTTGCCCGTTCCAACAATGATAGTGCTCGGATAGATCTTTCTAATGAGCTATTGTACGCGTCAAACGGAGATCATATGCCAAAGTTACGACCCCGGGAAGTTGATGTACCAACTTACCCCCAAACGGGGCCCACAGTTTGGCGTTTCATCTCCTAGGGTTAGGTTTTGGAATGTTAAGGGTTTTTCCATTGTTTCTTAACAATAAATAGGCCTTCGAGCCTCATTGTAACACAGTTCAGAGGCATGTAGCCATCACATCTCTTCTCAGAGATAAGCTAACATCGCCCTAGCTAGTTTATTTCCATTTCTGTTTGTAAGCATATTTCAGTATTTTCCATTAATGAAATGAAGTATTATTTCCGCTGCATCTTTGTGTATATGGTTATCTCTGTAATTTGTTGCGTTCCTGTTTAAATCCGGATCATTGTTTGCAGGGCAGAGTTTAGTTGGTCCCACTTTGCAAGGCGTTTGACATGCTTATTAACTTGGCAATATAATGTCTCGACTTGGCAAGGTGCTAGATGCTGATGAAAGGAGACATTGTGCTAAGGCAATACCCCTTTCATTTCCAAAATATCGATTGTGGACTTGTGGGTTATGGGCCCATTTTTCTATCGGAAGCATTAATTAGCACTGTTGCCTTAAAAATTGGGACAACAACAGTCAGCACAAGTACACAGAAATACATGGAAACCCGACCATGAACCCTAAGGCCGGATCACAACCCGCCAGCACTTGATTCTTGTGAAAGTGAGAGTTAACCTCCACCGTTTGATCAACCCTTTGATCTGACGGTCCATAGTCCATCGCAACATCACAAATCTCGGCTCATCGCAATATCGTAAATATGGGTTTATCGTAGACCCAAACTCTTTTATCGAATGCAATTTGCGATTAAATCTCCACTGTGGATCTGGTTCTTGATCTGACAGTTGTCACAACATCGCATGAGAAACTTGTGCAATGTTTAGCCACCCTTTCGGAGCCAATAGGACTTTAGATTGCGATTTATAAATTTTCGGGTCCAGTTTCTAGATTAACTTCCGTGCCTATTCCAACCCAATATCTGTTGGATGACGGAGACCTTAGATCCTGCGGCTAGCAGGACTTCTATTAACACACAATTTAACAATAGGCCAACCCCCGTTGTTGACTGTGGTGCAATGCGTTGAAAATGGAATCAACGGTTGGAAATGAGTGCGGGACTTTAGTCCTGGATCAAGAATTCATGCACTTCTACTCCCGTAGTCGAATGATTCGACGGCTCTTCTTCTGCACTTCTTCGCATATGATGGAATCTACATCAACACTTAATTAACTCTGCCATTTCTACTCGACACTTCACACAACAATTGACTTGTTTAACTTTGGATCGCCATCGATCCTCACAGTGATCGATGGTCGATCAATAAACCCGTAAACACAGAAATTAACTCAACAACGCATATATACACAACATAACTTGAAAAGGCATAAGTACACAGATACATGGAATTCACACACGCATGCATATTTATATTATACAGAACTTGATTACATTCTAAGGCATTTCAGCCTTAGTCACACTTTCCCCTCTCAACTACATTGAATCCACACCTTGTTTACACAAATCTCTATCTGTCGCTCCATATCCTCACTTCCTTACACATATTCTATTATATAAGAAGTTACAAAAGGGGGGCATCGCTTACGATCCATGAATTTCTCCCACAATCGCTCAACAAACCCCTAAATCTCTCTATACACATACATGGCAGATTAAATTACATTAAATAAGTCTTCTAGAGACTTTATCCATTCCATCATTTTAGCCCTGTTTTAACAGAATTTGCCTCTTGGTTTACACGTTTGTCCACGTCTCCTCCTTCTCAGCTTTGGATTCCTCTTTTAATGAAGAGTGCTCAGATGCTCCTGCATCAGATGTGCCTGTTAGCTTTAGCCATATATTGTCTCCATGTGGTAGGGGTGTACGGTCGAAGTGTTTGGTTTGGAAAACAAGCAGTGATCTTTAGTTTGTAGGTAAGATTAATGCTTGAAGGGGTGTGATATCTAATAATTACCAACTATGGGCAGTGTGATTGAAGTAACGGTTGACAGAACCACTTGAAATGGGGGGTGATTACTAAGGAAATTGTTGTCTACAGGGAGGGCATTGGTACCAAGGAGGATGCTTCCATTGGCATGGATGGTTGAAAAGGAGGTTGGGGGTGGGGGAGCGATGGGGTGGGGTATTTTGATAGAAAACAATACCCACAAGGAGAAATGTTGCATGACTACTACAAAGAGAACCATGTTGTGGGAGGAGCCTGAAACTAAGAAAAAAAGGTTGCTAGAAAAAGGTGAGGAAATAAAGTCAAGGACTGTCAGGAAGCTAGTGAGGACCTTGGGGTTTGTGAGCAGCAGAGGTCTGAGAGACCTAAAACAACAGTGCATTGCCAAACAATATTAGGGAACACCAAAATAAGGCATTGAGAAAGCCAAAATAATTACGCAATTACAAGAATAATACCAAAAAAAATCTTTATAAAATCAATATTTTGTTATCATTACCACATTTTAAATGGATGGCCATGAGGGAAATCTTTAGATTTTAGGCAAACAAAGACTTTTTGATGAAATGAAAGACATATTTGACTTAAAGGACTACTTTGGATGCAATGGAACAATCAAAATTCCATGATGCACTGATTTTGCAGAAAATGGGGAGTAGGATTGGATCTTTAAGAGAAATTAATAGGAGCTCAAGAGGTTTGATTCTAGAATGGAAATAATGGTTCTAAATCTCACTGAATACTCGAAAACTACCAAGTCTTATCATAAAAATAGAGAACAACACTTCACAAAGAGAAGAAAGCACATTGTAGCTATTGTAAGCTACCTCGATCTTTGAATAGAAAGGAATTAACCTCACAAGCAATTTGATGCCATGATGAAATCAATATTTGGGCAATCACAGGAACTAGCACCACAAAGAAATAGGTCTTTGGTCATCACAGGAAGTTTTACATGGTATAACCCTCTGAGAGGAAAATATCCACAAATCAATTAAGCCATTTATATATAATCTATAAATCTATAATCCATTCTTAACCTATAATTCTGGTTTTTCATCTATAAATCAACAAGCTTCTGTATTAATTAGGTACTTGGTTTGGTTTACCTGAAGAATGCCTAGTGTTAATTAGCCACAAGGGTTTTTGTAATTTCAATGTTCATGTAAGAATTGGATTTTTTGTAATATTTTTGCATGATAACTTGGTTTGATATGCAAGTAAGATTTATTTCAAGTGGTGCGAGGAATGATCATAACCTGCAGAATCAACTCTTAATTTCTTGTACCTTTGGATAACATGTCATTTTTTTTATTTGAATGTTATTATGCTATTTTTTTGCAAATATGCTAATGCAAGTGGAGCATGCAATGATGTGTATGAATATGTAAGTAATAGTTGCAATTTCTGAGGTAACTCATATTATACTTTTCTGAATTGGTGATTTCATCAATCATTATTGGCCTAAAATAATTTTCAAAGCATATTTTCTTCAGATCAAATCAATTGGCAAATTTAAGGAAACAAAACGTACTAAGGGTATCTAAACATCAGATATCATAATGCGCATGCTGAAAGACTACAATGAATATGTAATGCGCAACTTGGCTCGAGGTTACACAAGGAAGGACCTTGGAGTCAGCTATGTGAAGGTCAGTTTATTCGTGCAACTTAAAATTAGTTGGATTTTATAAGGTCTCAGAACTTCACAGATAATATTTCTGATCAGTTGTTCATTGGTAAATTTTATAGCTTCACAACCTCAGTACTAAGTAGCTACTTAAATCTTTACATCTATCACAATTCATCTGTGTTTTGTAACTTTGAACTTTTCAGATTATCTACGTCAATTTCTGTGTTTTGCAACTTTGCACTTTTCAAATTCAAAAAGTTCAAAGTTAAAAAACAAAGAGAAATTGAGATAGATGTAATGATTTAATTACCTACTTAGTACTGAGGTTGTGAAGTTATAAAATTTACCAATTAACAACTGATCAAAAATATCATCTGTGAAGTTCGGAGACCTTATAAAGTGCTCTGAACTTTTGAAATTCAAATTAGCCAAAGACTTCTTGATGAGGTTAATATTATCAATCTTTGCTCAACATGCTAAAGCGTATCTCTTAGGTATCATTGATCATGATTATCCAATAGAAAGAGGTCTAATATGCACTGCTTAATGGGAAAGACAATTAAGAATGCAAGCTAAATTTCCTTTCTGCACCAAATTTCAATTTGCTCTTCAACTTTCTTCATTTATGTCCCACATTGATATGTGTTGTAGTTTTTTTATGCTTGATAGTGTTATACTATAATATATTACCATGCCCTCCTCTTCATTTTTGTTCTTCCTCAAGTTATCTTCATTATCTCTGTCTGTGACTACAGTAAACTATTTATTTGTTCACTTTTTGTATGCTTTGTAACAAGGACATCTATGTTCTGGGCTTCCAATCATTAGCTTTATCATGAATCTCCAAATAATTCCACAACACTTCTTCTGTAGCCATTTTCCTAAATACAAATGGCACCTTCTGTTACTTATAAATGATTTCTGCGGTGTTTATGGCAACATGGCATGGTTTTTGCAGATTATGAGAGATTGCATAATGGGTGATTTTTCTATATGAGTAACAATTAATTGGTCTCTAAAGGCATTTTCCAAGAAATGCAAACTGAATTGTTTCTAATGTTGAGCATGTGCGACATTTTGTGCTTAAAAGTACTTGTGCCTTTGGGAAAGAAAGTATGGGTTTATGTTTGCCATCCTATAGGGTGGCATGTGTTTCCTTACAATGGCCATATAAGCTTTACAGTTATGATAATGTTGTAATCAATATTTTTGTGTTTTTTACAGGAAAATCAATTGAGGGTCAACATGAGCATAACTAAATTGTGTCCAAAGGTGAAGGAGCAACAAGAGCATGTAGGGAAAAATGTATGTTGTTTTATTGGTACTTTTTCACTTGAAGTCTTTCTTTGAGTTGATGCAAATTAAGTCAATTCATTTACATGGTTTTTGATTAGATTCCTTATTTTAGCAGGCAAACCACTGTCATAATCATTCTCTACTTTTGTTGGATTTTTGAAAGTTTTCAGTCTTATTAATGAAAAATATGTACATTTGCAGTTACATATCATTGCCACAAGAGCTGGAATACATCACAGTGAGTGGGTTGAAAATGTAGATAGATGGGTGGCTGGTTTTCTAGATAAGTTTGAGGAGGGGTGTTATTTAATGGTGAGCATTGTTGTTATGATTCTAGAATATAAAAGTTTGCTTGGGTGTTGAGGTCAATTTTTTTAGTATTTCAAGTGTTTATTTAGATGTGGTATTTATCATGTCTTACTTGCATGAACATGCAAATTTCTTTAGTTCATCTGTTGTCAGTCTAGAAGTTAGTGTATCAAAGAACTTGTAAGCCTGTGACCATGTTTCTGGGACACGGGGACACAGGATGGGTAAATGCATCCCAGGGACATGTGGAGAAATCCCCCAAATTTTAGGAAATGTCGTGGGAAAAGTCAGTGTCCTCAGCAAAGGGGATACTGTTCATAATAAATATTGACATTTGCGTGTAAGTTGTAACAATCACACTATTTTGTGTTCTTTTACCTCTTACAAAGGCCATTGGGAAAAGCTAATTGGGGGGAGGCACCCCACTTTTTTGGGGAAGTGCCCATATGTCACCACAAAATGGAAATTATCCCCATTTCTTGGGAAACATCCCATCTCGTGTCTCTCTGAGTTATTAGAACCGAACGAAAACTGGTGGAACTGGTTGGTCTCATTGGTGGCACAAAATCGGAAAAGGCTGGTTTAGTATTGGATCAACCTTTTTTCACTGAATCGGCAGGTTTTGTACGTAACAGGCCAACTCTGTACAATGCAACCAAGGACCCTCTTAATGAAATTTTTTGTTTTTTTTTTTAAACAATAATTTATGAATGGGGCAGCCTAATTCAACTGTAGGGTGTATGAAACCTGTTGGTTCTGTACCAAACTGGTCTTTTTTCACCAAAAGGGCTTGTTCTGTACAAGGCTGGCCAATTCTGTACATTGCAACCAAGGACCCTCGGAACACAATTTAAAAAAAAACAATAATTTATGAATAGGGCAGCCTAATATTCAACCCTAAGGCCCTAATAATGCTATGTGATTAATGGTAATGTTAAATGTTTAAATTTTCATATTTTTATTTAAATTTTTAACATTACCATTAATTGTTTCAGGATGTTTGATAGTGGTTCCAAGTTATCAATTTGATTGAGGTTTAGATTAATAAAGCTTTAACTATTTTTAAGGTTTGAAAATGGAAGCATCAGATGGAAACTGTCATTAAACAGATGAACCAACAAGTATGTATGATTGGGGTGTTTCTAGAATAGCCTAAAATACAACTGTTTTGCAAGTAGAATATTTTGAATGGATTCACATTTTTGTCAAGTTTGCTTGAATGACTGGAAACTGCCTAAATCAAGACATAGTTTCTACTTCATGTTAAAATCATATGACAATAACAAAATTCTAGTAGCATCTACACCCCACAGTAGACTGGGATTGGTTTCATTATTTCAAGGGTTGCATATGCTGGAAAATTTCACACAATCCGTATTTACAAAAATCACAATAGAGGGAAGGTCACTCTTTCTCACATCTATGGAGGAATATCTTTTTCTTCCCACACCTACTTGTTCCACCATATATTAAGAAATTGTTAAACTGTTACAAAATGGCCCAAACAGAGGGAAGGCCCCATAAAGAATTTGTTAATACCTTCTAGGATAATAATGTTTAGCCAACACTGTTATATTTTGTTAAGACTCAAAGAGAAAATGGTGAAGTAATTGGAGAAAATCGTGAAGCAATTGCTGACAGAGAAATTGGGTATGAAGCCATGATGCTGCTAGAACTTTGGTTGTCTCGACTCTCAACTCTCCCCGCTTTTGCCTCTTTGCTTCAAGGTAGCAAGCTAATAAAAAGACCATATTTTGTTGTCATGCAACATTTGGAGTTTTGTGTGGTGACCCTTGCATGGTTATGATGGTGTTCACTCCATGTAAGCAACAATGCTGCCTCACCTATTGGAAATAAAATATTTTAACATGACCCCACATAGTGTCAAATACTAGTCACCAAGGTATTAAAACTCTTATGATTCTTGGGAATACCTCTCATGAAGCCCCATGGACTTGGCTGCCAAGAAGAAACCTTCTCATAGGGACTAGATGCTTGTTTTAACATTGTGTGGTTTGTATTTGGCTGGCCCTTGGAGGGAATATCTTGATTTTTAACCTAATTGTCTTTTTTGTTTGGAGTTTACAGATTTTTTATTTGCAAAATTTATGTTTAAAGGTTTTCCAATCTAATGGCCATTTTATGGTTAATATGTTTGGAATGTGAAGTCTGCAACATAACCTTAGACGGCTGTTGGTCTACAACATGCCTTATTCCACCACAGTTTTCCTAGACTCACATGAACCCACGAAGGCCCACCTTTCCCGAGTTCATTAGTTCTTTTTGTTGAATGTAAATATTTATAATTTATTAATTTACCCTTTTCAAAACTAATTCATTTGACAAAATGAAATGGTTCCAAATGCCATAAAACAATTAGGAAATAAACTGATATTTAATTTCACTAAGATCTTGCCTCAGAACCTGAAAAGCATTCAAATCAGAGAGACTCACAAATAGGACCTACATAGTGTAACGGAATTCCACTTCAATAGAGAGTTTGTATAGGCTGGTGAATCTTACTGATACTTAAAATGGAAACCATAAAATGTTATGCCAACATATTCAAGTTTCTAAGGATTTTATATATAGTTTCTATAACATTTTGGCAATTATTTAAGAAATAGAAATTTATGCTAGAGAGTCTGGGTGAACCATTTTTGTTAAAAATGGACACTTGCAAATCAATTTTTGGGAAGAAAATAAAATTAGCAAGAACCCTAAAATGTTCCATCTGTTGTAGGAATGTGAATCTGTATTTTTTGCTGTTGTTTAGATTGATAAAAAATGTTATTGGGAAATAGCAGATGCAACATTTTCTGTGCAAGATTTTTTTTGGTTGAAAGTGGAAAAATTTACATTATATTTTTAATGGTTTCCTCTCTTGCAGACCCGTGCTAATGAGGACAACACAACAAGACCATTGTTACTAGTGACATCATCAGTTGACAAGATGGTGTTGAAAAAACCAATGCATGTAGATACTGACTTGAAAGTTGTTAGTGTTGTTATTTGGGTTGGCCACTCATCACTTGAGATTCAAATGATGATATCTCAACCACCTGAAGGTATTTATATTAGAATAGCTTACTCTTTTGTGTTCCTATTGACACTAAATCTAAATCAAATATATACCGAATCCATTTTGTAAAATCAGGTAGCATTCATTATGTATCGTGGTGTCTAGGTTGCCTTCCTGACCTAGATATTCACTTCTCTAGGAGTAATGATAGTCACACATAAGTAAAAGCTAATATGATGACGATGTCTCAAAAAGGTGTTATAGCTATGAGCCAAATAAGAGATAATAACACTTTTTAGACCACTAAAAACAAATAGAAAGTGGAGCAGATTGACAACTTTCAAAGCTAAATTGTATCTATGGAGAGGAGACGCTTTGCAAACATCTCATAACTATTAGTAATTTCCAAAGTTGTTTACTTCTCGAGGGATTGTTAATAAATAATGGAGGACAATGAAAGTCGACATCGATGAAAATGGAGCTATAAATTGGATCTAATTGAATTCCTATTCCAACTCAAACAAGGAAATCTAGTGAATGAACCCTTGACAAAGAATTAGAGTTAGATTTGTGCTATAATTGAGTTCATAATTTGTTCTCTGGCTGGATGGTGCAAGTCTGGGCAAGGTAGAGTCAAACAACAACTGTTGCAGAATCAAGCTTGCAGTGTCAGAGTGCTACAACTACAGAAGTTGCACCTACACACAAAGTTAGTGAAAGTTGTGGAACGACTATCAAAACCATTAAAGCATTGTAGGCAAATAGAAAACAAGATAGGAGAATGAAAAAAAATCAAACTTCATCCAAACAACAGGGCTGAATCTGCATGTTACATCTTGGAATAAAGGTCTTAGTCTCCCTCATACATGTACAATGCAACCCATGATTTCTTTGGCTGCAATTTGGTCCTGAACTCCTTGATATCAAACTGGACACAGATCACACATCTTATCTTTCTGCAAGTCTGAGGAGTTGAACTCTCTTTCTGAACAAGGAATTTTTGGGGCTCCATTTTAGACATTAATAGAATTTATATGCTATTTCACTACGAGAGAGGTTTGGTGAGCCTGAGTGCGCTGTAAGATACTCTAAATTTTGCATTATGAATGTCAAATTAGAATAGTTATTTGGACATTTTCTTTTTACATTTGAAGTTTCTATAATCTCTCACAGGAAAACTAAGTTTGCAAAGCCTGCATTTATGGTTTTATATATTCTTTGATATCTGGCAGAATTGCTTTCTATTTTTCAAATATAGATTAAAAGCTTTCTGACTTGTTTTCTTGTATGGCCATTAGTAGAAACCCTCCTATCTTGACATCAACTCTTGCAAGTACCCCTTTATTTACAAATGCTAGTCTTATGAATATAGATTAAAAGGAAGCATGGGCTTGCAACACCCAAACACCAAAAACCCATGCACCTTTCTTGGGACCTACTTGTATGCTAAGTCTTACAGTTTTGTTTTTAATAAATCATTTTACATACTCTTGTTTTTTTGTGTAGTTATAATCCTACTCCTTGTCTTAAAAGTTACCTTGATATTGAGCTCATATTAGCCATGGATTTGCTTCTCCATGCTTCATATCATACTGTTGATTTCTCTATCATGTACCTTATGGTTAGAATTTTGTGTATTGTATTTTGAGAGACAAACTATTTTTCCAATTTGCATACAAGGAATTAACTTTTGTCAACTCTATTTCCAAATTTCCACAGGAGGATGGTTTATCTTTAGATGGTGACAAATGGCATTGGGTGGTTGGAATTATGGTTTCAATTACTTTTGTGAAGTTGTTCCTCGTAATGTATTGTCGAAGTTTTACTAATGAGATTGTGAAGGCATATGCTCAAGATCATTTCTTTGATGTGATCACCAACACAATTGGTCTAATTGCTTCTATTCTTGCAAGTACTCTGTACTAGTGGATACATCCTATTGGAGCAATTGTGGTAATCAATTCTTTCACCTTTTGCTTTATAATTCATAGTTTGCAAAATTTCACATGTTATGCTTATCTATTTTGTTGAGTGCGCGCCATGGTTTCTTGGCACTGGGTAATGAAGAGTAGTTTGTCTTCCATTATGTCATCCTCTCCTTTTTATAATCAACGTCCACTTGTTTAATAAGAAACTTGTTGTTGTTTTTTTCATTATCATGATATATCTTTGCATTTAGTAGCAACATAGATGACATTTTTAGCACATGTTCTCGGTCATCAGTACTCTTCACTGTCATAAACAATCGCTGGTGTGGAACTCCCAAGCCATAGAGGGCCCCGAATAATTGTGGAGCTAGGATGGAGCCATGAATCTATCCAGCTTAAAATTCAAAGGAAAAACATATTCTAGGTCTATTAACTTTTAAGTAGGGAGAACTGATTGCAAAGGTGCAAGAGAATATATCCACTCCCTTTCATTTCTTTTGCTTTGATAACGACTCAATCACAGATTGTGGATTCACAAATCATGATTCTTTTTGTTTTACGTTTGGAAATCAAGACATTTTGTTATAGAATTTTATATGGGTGCATATACACAATAATAGACACATACATGTGTGGAGAAGAAGATGAAGAAAAAGAAGTCTTAACATGGAATGAAATCCCAACATAGGGATATGCCACTGTAGCAAGATACTCTGTATACATGAACATTTAACGGTATACTAATATAAGATTTTGAATTTTTTTTCTAAAGATATAATCCTCCTCTCTTTGCACCTTTTGGGGAAATTGTTAGTTTTAGTATGTTAAAAATATGGCTTGCATGATTATAGTTTTTATAAAGATTATGGATCATGTTTCCGTTTTTTTTTTTTTTTTTGTCAAATCAATGGCTATAAATGTAGTTTTCAGGATTTCCATAACTCTTCATGTAATTCTTTAAAGTGTGCTAGCTTAATGGAAGAGCGCTTGCCTTACAAGCAGGAGGTTGGTGGTTCGATTCCATTGTGCGCTAACATGAATTAATCAACGATTTTGTAGTTTATTTTTAATTAAATGTTTTTTATATCAATTTATTTCAATGGTGAGATATTTCTAAATCCATGGTTTCATATTGTCTCTAGAGAAACAAAAGTGATCTTTAAATAAATTTTTTATTGTTTCTAGAGAGACAATAGTTAGTATTAAAGAGATATTGTCTCTAATTCGAGTGTTCTCTAGAGAGACAAAAATGAAATTGTCTCCTAAAAAACATTTTTTTAAGACAATAATCTTTAAGACAATATTTTTTAAGACGATAATCTTTCATACAATAATTTTTGACACACCCGCTTAAAGACAATATTTAAGACAATATATAAGTTTTTTTGTCTCAAGTTAAAACAATTTACCCAAAAATTATCTTAAACCCCCCTTTATGTAGTAGTGATGGTTTTTTTCGTTGTAATGGGTTCTTTTAATTATCATCATTATGAGTACTGGTGCTCTCACCGTCACGATTTTGTTTAGGGAGGCGATGAGATTAGATGGCCCCACTGCGATGGTGGATTAATTCGTGCAACACAACCTCTGTCAATACAGACTTGACCATTTGGCATCCATTACAGTGAAATGCTTTTGATATGAGGACGATGCTCTTATTCATGGAGGGATCAACGGAAAAATCTCAAAGATTATCAAGAGTATTCATTCAAAGAAATTGAATGAAGCTGTTTAAGGATTTGTCCACAAACCTCCTTGGTTTGGTATTGTCACTAAGATGAAGCAGTTGATTCCCTACCTCCCTCGAGGAGGCTTGAGTGTGCTAAACCAGTTAGAGATAGATGAAGTAAGAGCCGAGGCAGATATCTTGTTTGAGTTCAGTAAATGGAATGTGCGAAAACGAGAATACCTCATGCACAAAGGACGATTCCAGTGCACTGCGAATGGAAGCAACGTTGTGAATGGCATACCACGGTCGTGTTGGAGCAGAATTGTGAATAGGTCCAGATCTTAGTTAAAAAAACTCTTTGCTGTTTTTACACCGAAAGGCTGTCAACGAGGAGGTCATTGATGATCGTACTCAAATTGGTCTTTTCTGAAAGACAGACGGGATTTGTGAAAGATATATACACCCACGTTGAGAATGATGAGCATGAAAGCACACGAATAAGGAACCACGAACAAATCACATGTGGGATGCCTTCAAGGCTAGCAAGGATTGAGGTCAGAATGCGAAAAACCTCAAGGCCTTTGGGAATGAGAGAGGCTTGCTCTATGGTTCAGTGTGTGTGGAGCACAATGATGGGTGTGGATTGTTGCCCATGAACACAGAATCAAGATGTTGGTTATGATGAAAAAGATGCAGGATGACACAAGATCTAGAGTGTGTGAAGAAGAAAGGATGCATATAAATTGTTTGATGGAATAGTTCATTGAAATGATAGTTTTATTGGTGAGATGTAGTGTGTTGGAAGGAGTGGTTTTTGTGTGTAGTGCAAAGGTTTTGGGCACTTAGTATTAGTCATTCATGGTATTGAGCTCATAATATTACATGTAGTTAAAGCGGTTAAAAGGATTTTGTATTTTCCATTGTATTGAGCCATGGTTGAGAGATCTATTATGGACTAGTTTTTGCCAGTTATTTTTTTATAGATAATTCGTAGTGTATATGATTTAAATATATTGTTATTATATGAATTATTATTATTATTATTATATTTATTTCTCTCAAAAAAATGTTAGAAACTGCTATTAGAAACAGCAAAATGCTCATTGCTTTTTAACGTTAAAGCAGTTTCTAATCTTAATGTGACCCGATCTAATCTTAAAGCATTTAGATTTTATCCTAAAGCAGTTTCTAATCTAAAGCATTAGATCTTAAGCGTTGAGTTGGTATATGATGGACGTACCAGATTAGAGTTAAATAATATATAATGGATTGGGTCCTCTCTCTCCCACACACAAGAGTTGCATTCTTCTCCATCAAGAAGCACATAAAGAAAGTTAGGGCAAGAGGAGAGAAACCGAATTCTGAAGAAGAGGAACAGTCAGGAGTCAGATCAAAGTAGATGGCAGCCATTACATCTTCCGCTGTTGATCAAGGTATGTCATCTCATATAAAGTTCTGTTTGTGAAATATTCGGTATTGATGATCTTTGGGCTGTAAGTTAAGACTTTTAAATTTGGTATCAAAGCCACCAATCAATAACTGAATATTTCCTATGACTGTTCTGTGCTTTACTCATGATGTTAATCAAATCCAATCAAGATTCGTTTCGCCCATCGTGGCTTATTGGTACTGCATGTAGGAAATTGAGTTCTTGCTTAAGTCGAAGTCATTGGG
Organism: Pinus tabuliformis; assembly: GCA_031772625.1. Classification (NCBI taxonomy): domain Eukaryota; kingdom Viridiplantae; phylum Streptophyta; class Pinopsida; order Pinales; family Pinaceae; genus Pinus; species Pinus tabuliformis. The sequence continues at coordinate 301,569,933 of CM062812.1, read as the reverse complement.
ATCTGTTCCGTCTCCCTTCTGTACTGTGTATTAATCAAGTGCCAGCCTGGATTTCTCTTTCTGTAAGCGGGAAATCATGAGCAAAGCATCATCGATTGAGTTCGCCGACGCATTTCTCTCGGCTTGAAGTTCAGAAGAAATATCCTCTAATGCCTGGTGCTGGGCACGCAGTGCTGTCGGCATGTTAACGTTGTGCTAGGGACTCTGTTGCGTTTTGATGTAACCTTGTTTCCAGTGTCGTTACGAGGTTGTGCCATTAATCATGATCCCGCCTATTATTGACCTATGTCCATGTTCCATTGCCTCATGTCTCGTTCTTATGTCTCACCTGCAAGCCTACTGGCCATGTCGCATTGGAGGCGGTTTTTTTTTAAAGGACAGCTAGAAGGTATCTCCAAATTACCAGAGTTGGGGATGGGATGAAAAAAAAATATCTCCGCTTATGAAAACGTACTAATCCCTTTAGCATGCATTGCAAAGATAATATGTCAATTACCGTTTTTTTTTTTTTTTTTTTTCCATAGTTTTGAGATTGGGATTTGAGTTTTCGGAGGGGTCTGTTGCTTTTGAGTTCCAGTTGTAAAACAACTATTTCATTGCCCTCATTAACTGCACCCTGGACCGCTGTTAATCAAGGTTATCTATCTTTCGTATGTTTTGAATCAAATTTAGTTGAAGTTCCTATTAATACATGGTGGCTTGATACTGGTGCTACAACTCATGTTTCCAACAATATGCAGGGATTTCTTACGATCCGAACCATAAATCCAAATGAAGATCGTTTTCTCTTTATGGGAAACGGAATGAAATCTTCAATTGAAGGCATTGGGACTTATCGTCTAATTCTAGAAAGTGGATATGTATTAGACTTATACAGTACCCTTTATGTACCTTCATTATCTAGAAACCTTATTTCCGTAAGTAAGTTGGATAATTCTGGTTTTAGATGTATGTTTGGATCTGGCTGTTTTGATTTATATAAGAATACTGATAATGTTGGTTCTGGTATTCTAATTGATGGTTTATATAAATTGAAACTGAATGACACTTATGCGAATTCCTTGTTGAATGTAGTAAATAATGTTGGATGTAAACGTAGCAGGTTGAATGAAAATTCTGCTCTCTTGTGGCATAAACAACTAGGTCATATATCCAAAGAAAGAATGATGAGATTAGTAAGTAATGAAATTTTGTCAAATTTGGACTTTAGTGATCTAGAATTATGCGTGGATTGTATTAAAGGTAAACAAACCAAACATAATAAGAAAGGAGCCACTAGAAGCAGCCAGCTTCTTGAAATAATACACACTGATATTTGCGGACCTATGGACACTCCAACCTTTAATGGAGAAAAGTATTTCATCACTTTCATTGACGATTTTTCCCGTTATGGTTATGTCTATTTGCTTCATGAAAAATCTCAATCTGTGAATGTCCTTGAGACGTTTGTAAAGGAAGTTGAGAGGCAATTAGATAAAAAGGTGAAAATCATAAGGTTTGATAGAGGTGGTGAATATTATGGTAAATATAATGAGTCAGGCCAGTGTCCAGGTCCATTTGCAAAATTCCTCGAAAGTCATGGCATATGTGCGCAATACACAATGCCAGGTACACCACAGCAAAATGGTGTAGCAGAAAGGCGCAATAGGACGTTAATGGATATGATTAGGAGTATGATGTCAGATTCTACACTACCTAAGAATTTGTGGTCGTATGCTCTCAAAACCGCTAATTATTTGTTGAATAGGGTTCCTAGTAAAGCTGTTCAAAAGACTCCTTTTGAGTTATGGACTAACAGGAAACCTAGCTTAAGACACCTGCATGTTTGGGGTTGTCCAGCGGAAGCGAGAATTTATAATCCACATGAAAAGAAATTAGATTCTCGAACGATCAGTGGGTATTTTTTAGGTTACCCTGAGAAATCTAAAGGGTATGTGTTTTACTGTCCTAATCATAGTCCAAGAATTGTAGAAACTGGTAATGCAAGATTCATTGAGAATGGTGAAGTCAGTGGGAGTACTAGAAGAGAAATAGTAGAAATAAAGGAAACAAGGGTAAATGTTACATTGCCTAGAATAGTTCCTCCATCTACTATTACTCCAAATGTTGTTCCAGTTGTTGTAGAACAGCATGATGATAATGAACAACATATAAATGAAGAAGTACTTCCTGAAGGAAATGACTTACATAATGCTGATATGCATGAACCACAACAAGTAGCATTAAGAAGACCTCAAAGAAATCGTAGGTCAGCTATTTCTGATGATTATGTGGTTTATATGCAAGAATCAGATTATGATATTGGAATCAATAAGGATCCAGTTTCGTTTTCACATGCTGTAGAAAGTAAAGAGTCAAAGGAATGGATTAATGCCATGAAAGAAGAAATGAAATCCATGCAACATAATGAAGTTTGGGATCTCGTTGAGTTACCACATGGCTGTAAAAGAGTCGGATGCAAATGGGGTTTTAAAACCAAACACGACTCTAGTGGTAATATCGAACGGTATAAAGCTAGACTTGTTGCTAAGGGTTACACTCAGAAAGATGGTGTTGATTACAAGGAGACATTTTCTCCTGTTTCGAAAAAGGACTCACTAAGAATAATAATGGCATTAGTAGCTCATTATGATTTGGAGTTACATCAGATGGATGTGAAAACAGCCTTTCTGAATGGAGATCTTGATGAGGATGTTTATATGGATCAACCTGAGGGTTTTTCTGTAGAAGGTAAAGAACAATTGGTGTGTAAACTTAAGAAGTCAATATATGGGCTTAAACAAGCATCCCGGCAATGGTATATTAAGTTCAATACCATTATTACATCTTTTGGTTTTAAGGAAAATACGGTTGATCACTGTATATACCAAAAGATCAGTGGGAGCAAGTTTATTTTTCTGGTCCTTTATGTTGATGACATTTTGCTTGCTGCAAATAATTTAAGTATATTGCATGAGACTAAGGAATTTCTCTCAACGAACTTTGAAATGAAAGATATGGGAGAGGCATCCTATGTGATTGGAATAGAAATATTTCGTGATTGATCACAAGGAATATTGGGATTGTCTCAGAAAGGATATGTCGAAAGGATTCTAGAGAGATTTGGAATGAGTAAGTGTTCACCTGGAATAGTTCCTGTACAGAAAGGTGATAAATTCAATCTCATGCAATGTCCTAAGAATGATGTTGAGCGAAAGGAAATGGAATCAATTCCATATGCATCTGTTGTTGGTAGCCTAATGTATGCTCAAACCTGTACTAGACCGGATATCAGCTTTGCGGTCGGTATGTTAGGGAGGTATCAAAGTAATCCAGGAAGGGAACATTGGCAAGCTGCAAAGAAAGTTTTGAGGTACTTACAAGGCACGAAAGATTACATGCTCATGTATAGAAGATCCAATGAATCAGAGGTGATTGGATATAGCGATTCAGATTTTGCTGGATGCATCGATACTAGAAAATCGACTTTTGGTTACCTGTTTATGTTTGCTCAAGGCGCCATATCATGGAAAAGTGCGAAACAGACTATCGTTGCTTCATCCACTATGGAGGCAGAATTTGTGGCATATTTTGAAGCCACAATTCATGCATTATGGTTGCGGAACTTTATTTCAGGACTTGCGGTTGTCGACACCATTAGCAAGCCGCTGAAAATTTATTGTGATAACTCTGCAGCAGTATTTTTCTCAAAGAACGACAAGTACTCTAAAGGTGCCAAACATATGGAACTGAAGTATCTTGTTGTGAAAGATGAGGTTCAGAAACAAAGAATGTCAATCATGCACACCAGGACAGAACTTATGATTACAGACCCTTTGACGAAAGGGTTACAACCAAGACAATTTAAGGAACATGTTCAAAGAATGGGTCTTGGTTGTATTAATGATAATTGATATGTGACATTCTGAGCTCTTTTATGTGTTTCTGATATACAATCATGTGTTTCTTGTTTTAATGTAGTAATACGTATTTTATGTAATTTTAAACAAGAAAGAGTCTTATAAAGATATTATGTTTAATCATTATGATATAAGACATTATGTGGACCATTATGCTGTTCTATATAAATTATGAGTATGAATTGATGGATTGCTGGTATTGTAGTATATGGAAGGGAATGCATTGAATTAATAGTGCACAACCGCCATAACTCTCAGCAATTTATCATAGTATGATGTTCAACACTTAATATTATGAATAGTCGGGTCAAGTGGGAGAATGTTAGAAACTGCTATTAGAAACAGCAAAAGGCTCATTGCTTTTTAACGTTAAAGCAGTTTCTAATCTTAATGTGACCCGATCTAATCTTAAAGCATTTAGATTTTATCCTAAAGCAGTTTCTAATCTAAAGCATTAGATCTTAAGCGTTGAGTTGGTATATGATGGACGTACTAGATTAGAGTTAAATAATATATAATGGATTGGGTCCTCTCTCTCCCACACACAAGAGTTGCATTCTTCTCCATCAAGAAGCACATAAAGAAAGTGAGGGCAAGAGGAGAGAAACCGAATTCTGAAGAAGAGGAACAGTCAGGAGTCAGATCAAAGTAGATGGCAGCCATTACATCTTCCGTTGTTGATCAAGGTATGTCATCTCATATAAAGTTCTGTTTGTGAAATATTCGGTATTGATGATCTTTGGGCTGTAAGTTAAGACTTTTACAAAAAATACCAGGTACTGATATAAGTTGCAGGTGGCAAATTCTGCGCCCACTCTGTCTCTTTGCAGCTTGCGAAAGGTCTGCTCCGAGGGAGGAATTTTGATGCCATTAACGTCAAGAACAGTTGACATGCACATGTTTCTAGCAGGAAACGCAATCGCAAAACAATCTGATGCACTTTTAAGCAAACAGGAGCTCAATCTTACGTAGATCACTCTGATATCGAACCATGTATCTGTTACTGATTTCCTTTGAATCTCCATCGATACAAAATCGAAAAAATTGAGGCTTTGTTACATGGATTTACCGAACATAAACATGTGAAGGGTTTATTCTGATTGCAGAGAGATGATTGAACAAAATATCATATTGCATTAGATGCAATACAAATCTTCTATGTAGAAAAACCCTTGCATCTTCTGCAATGATCAAACTGCCAATCTGCAGAGATTCCGTGTCCATAGCAAAAGCAATATGGCCCGTTTAAAGCTACATAGTCCACACATGGATGGTGGTAGAGAGGCAACCCCTGTTTGTTAGTCATCACAAGAAGTGGGGTGAGGCAACGCGTGTCCCAATACTGGAAATGTGCATGGGCTTAGTTTACTTTGCAGGTCACTGTTGGGTGGGTTACTTCGGAGGGAGTTAGCTTCCTTAGGGGAGTTGAGTTGACTAACTGAGTAAGGTCTTGGCCCCATTTGGTTAAAAAATTAAAATTAAAAATATTATGTGAATATAAAGAGTAAAATTAGTTCGTTAAAAAAATAAAATAAAATTATTATTTAAATATAAATAAAATTTGGCCAACATTTAGAAATGGATAAGTGTAAATTAGATAGCCTAAAATATTATAAGATTTTGGATTAAGTATTATTGAAAATATTTAGTTTAATTAATAGATGAAATGAAAAAATATTTTTTTGGTTAATTTTAATTAAAATTTGGTAAATATTTTTAAAAAACTAGAGTTTAAATTGGTTAATTGGTGAAATTAGAGTGTTGGGGTTTGTCAAAATATCGAATCTATTTATGCATTAAAAAATGCATTTTAAACAATAAAATATCACAATCTTAATTGAAATTATATAGCTAGTATCTCATAATGATAATAAAAAAACAAACAAAACAAAAAACAACAACAAAAACAAAAAACCATTTCATCTATAAATTAGATTTCTCAATAATCCATAATGACAATAAATGGTTACCTTTAATTAGTAGTGAAAAAAAATGTCTACCATTAAAAACAAAACATCATTTTTTGAAATAATATTAAAATGCAATAAAACCAACTATCTTTGGTTGCTGGATTCCCTGTTGGTTCGAAATCAATTTTCTTTTATTAATTCCAGCTAAATTTGAAAAGAAGAGCATAATACACTAAAATATAACCAAAGCATTGAACATAGGCCATAGCCCATGGTATGGATTGTACACGAACAACCTCCTCAAACCACTCATACATAGTGGATAGAGTATCAAAACTCCTCAAACCTCCTCATGGTTTAACTAATCTCTTCAACACTGATAAAAATGGCAATGTTGTATTAAACGAAATAAAATCCACTGGTCAGCTCTACGAGAGAGAGTTTGAACCAGGAGAATCTGGCTCTACAGAATGCTTTACATTGTTCATGTACATCACACATTATATAGTAATTATGGTTTTAGGGAAGTTAGAACAATAACCTAAGAAATAGAAACTAATTCCTATCGTGAGGTCACATGAACCAACTCACACTATTCTAGGATATTTTCCATTATCTTCAACACTCCCCCTTAATAGAGAAAGGGTTCACAAATATGCCTAACATCTCCCTAAACATTTCAAACTTAATCCTGCCAAGAGGTTTAGTGAAAATGTCTGCAACATTATCACATGTATTACAATATACCAAATGGATTTCTTTGGATTGCACTTTCTCCTTGACGAAGTGGAATTGTGTATCAATATGTTTAGTGTTTTTGTGGAACACCGGATTATTAGCAAGTTTGATTGAACTCTGATTGTCGCATCTGATTGTTGTTGCGTCTATCTGTTCTTCCCCGACATCCTGGAGAAGTCTCCGCAACCAAACTGCCTCACACATTGCTGCACACATGGCTTGATACTCTGCTTCCGCTGAGGACAAGGAGACTATGTTCTGCTTCTTGCTGCACCATGTGATCACCCTGGATCCAATGATAAATGCATGTAACCTATTATGGATCTGCGATCATCTACATTTCCAGCCCAATCTGAATCTGCAAATCCTGTCAATCTAACATCAAAAGAGTCAGTGTAAATAATACCATAATCTACAGTACCTTGTAGATACCTCAAAACACTTTTCACTGCATTCCAATGGCTTTCAAGTGGCTTGGACATATATTGGCTTAGCACACTGACTGCATAAGCCAAATCTGGTCTAGTGGTGGTTAGGTAGATTAGACTCCCAACCAACTGTCTGTAAAGTGTCGCATCTGCCTCCTTTGAGCCATCTTCACTCTGTAGTTTGATGTTCTGTTGTAATGGGACTACTGCAGGCTTACATTGATCCATCCTAAATCTCTCTAACAGGCCTTTGACATACTTTCCTTGGGACATAAATGTTTGTCCTGAATCTCTCCAGATCTCAAGACCCAAACAATATCTTAATTCACCAAGGTGTTTCATTTCGAATACCTATGACATCTGTTGCTTGATTTCTTTGATCAGATATGTAGCATCACCTGTAATGATCAAATCGTCTACATACAGAGAAATCATCACTATGTGCCCTTGTTCATCTTGCATGGTGTAAAGATTAGGGTCATTTTTGCTTCTGTTGTAGCCAGCTTGCAGAAAAAATGAGTCAATCTTTTCATACCAAGACCTAGGTTCTTGTTTTAGTCCATAAAATGTTTTCTTCAATCTACAGACTAAATGTTCTTTCTGTTGGAAATAATACTGAGAGGGGAGGTGAATCAGTATTATCTAGCAATTTAATAAATCTTCCTTATTTGATCTTTGAATTATTTTTGCATGTCAGTACCATAAAATAATGAGCATGAACAAAGAAAACAGATAGTCACACCAAAGAACACAAGATGTAAGGTGGAAACCCAATGTGGGTGAAAACCACCTGCTGCAATATGTCTCTATCTTCTTTCAAATTAGAAACTCCTTTTACAATGATTTTGTACTGGTGCAGTCCTTTACCAGTACGCAGGCTGCAACCTGCAGAGAGCTACAACTCTCTCTCTCGTTTTCCAGTCTTCTCCTGGAAGGGAGCTACAACCCCCTACTTCTTTTCATAAAGCATCAAATGATCATCAAGTACATAACAGTTACAGTCCACTACAGTTATCAGATCAGTAATAACAGAACTAACCCAGAACACCTTATCAACAGAGAAATTCAATCAACAGAACATCTTAAGACAGAGACGCAGTTTTCCCTTCTGTGGCCTGCGACCAAACGCAGCTAACCTTCTTCTCCCCTGCGTCCACACGCAGAGATCCTTCTGCTGCGCTGTGTGCCCGCGCACTGTTCCTTCAACTGCACTGCGTCCTGTTGCTGCAGGGACGCACCCAGAAACACTGTCGCGCCGCGTCTTTTTGCTCAGAGACGCACCTGATCCTTATTATGCTTCGCGTCCCCACGCAGTGCGCCTGTTACTGTACTGCGTCCCGAACGCACCTGAATCTTGCTCTGCCCTGCGTCCCCACGCAGGTCTCTTCTTACTGCACTGCGTCCCGGCGCACTTGCCTTTCACTGAACCTGCTTACCTTTGGGTATGAATGATTTCAAGACTTTAAGAGTAACCCAAACAGTCAGATCTACAGATCTGATCATGCGCCAAAGAGATCTCAGTCTTTCAGAAGATTCACCTTTTTAGATCTAGACCAGATCTAACCTCATAAGATATTCAACCAAAGACCTGCCAAACCAAATGATCTCCTTTGCTTTATAAAGGCAAGCTCCTCCTCAAATCATGGAACAATACCACGAGCCGACACCATAATAACACAATACCGTCGGCTAGATACCAAGAGTAAAACACAAGAAACCCCCACGTGACCTTGAAAAGTGTGCACTGGGTGGACGCACCTCCTGAACGGCTGGCCTGTGTCTCTGGACGCGGCTACTGCATGGTGTACCTGCGGGTACGCACCTTCTGAACTGATTTCCTGCGTCCTTCTTAATTTTTCAATAAATTAAGAGCCTTGTCATGGGAGTTGCCATCAAGTACAACATCTGTAACATATAGCCATACCAGAGAACATAATTCCAACACTTTCCCTTTCTGGACAAACCCTTCAGGTTGCTCTAAATAAACCTCCTCTTTTAGTTCTCCATTTAAAAATGCAGACTTTACATCTAGTTGGTGTATCATCCAATGTTTCTTAGTAGCTAAAGCAATTAACATTCTGATAGTGTTTAGTTTAGCTACAGGGGCGAAGGTTTCTTCATAGTCTATACTTTCTTTTTGTGAATACCCCTTCACTACCAATCTAGCTGTTAATTTTTCTATGGTTCCATCTGCATTAATCTTCGGGTTGTATAACCATTTACAAACTATGGTTTATTTTCCTTTAGGAAGTTCAACTAGTTCCTAAGTGTTGTTCCTGATTATTGATTCATATCCCTGTTCCATGGCTGTTTTTCCATTCTCTACATTCATTTGCTTCTTTATAACTAGAATGTTCAACCACATTCATCATACTAGTTATAAAATCATTTTCCCTATATCTTGCAGGGAATTGAGCTTTCCTACCTGATCTCCTGAGAGTTGGAGTAGCCTCAAACCTTATCTGATCATCATTCTCTTTTTCTTCCCGTTGTTACCGCTGTTGTATCTATTGTATCTGTTGCTGTTGCTGTTACTACTGCTGTTGTTCATCTTCTGCCTTTATCTGTTGCCGATCCTGATTGTTTTCTGCTTCTTCTTCCACCAAGTATGGAATATCCCATTCCTCATTGTGCTTATCAGATTCTTCATGATCCTGCTCTTGGAATTTGACATCTACACTAACAAAAATTTTGTGAGTAGAGGGATTAAATAATCTATAAGCTTTATGTTGCAAACAATACCCTATAAAGGTACATTTGATGGCTTTTGAATCTAGTTTTCTTCTGTCTTCCTTTGGAATATGGGCAAATGCTTTAGACCTAAATACTCTTAAATGTTTTACTGTAGGCTTAAATCCATATAATGCTTCATAAGGAGTTTTAAACTCAAGACTCTTTGTAGGACTCCTACTTTTCAAATAAACTGCAGTATTCAATGCTTCAACCCAAAAACCATTCGATAGATTCTTACCTTTAAACATGCTTCTGGCGCATTCCACCAGTGTTCTGTTATTTCTTTTAGTTACTCCATTTTGCTGTGGAGTATGGAGTACTGTGAACTGCTGCAATATTCCATGGTCTTTACAATACTTGATAAGCTCATCTTTCCTGTATTCTCCCCCTTGATCGGACCAGAGAATTTTTATCTGTTTCCCTATTTGCCTTTCAATCATGTTTTTGAACTGCTTAAAGTATTCAAATGTGTGACTCTTCTTACTCAAGAAATATACCCAAGAAAACTTTGTGCAGTCATCAATAAACAATAAAAAATATAGTGCACCTCCTAATGATTTTGTTTGCATGGGTCCACACAGGTTTGTATGCACTAATTCAAGTATATCCCTCTGTTTCTTTTCTACTCGAACAGGGAATTATTCTCTATGCATTTTTCCTAATGTACACGCATCACAATCATTATGTACTTGCTTTAGCATAGGAAGATCTCTTACCATTTCCTTCTTCTGTAGTAACAACAAATCATTGTAGTTGATATGACCAAATCTCTGATGCCATAGCTCTTCTGTAGTCAAACTCGTAGCTGTCAAGGCTTGAACTGGTGTAGGTCTTACATCCAACTTGTACAGACCTCCTGTTTGGATTCTTGTAGCAATTGTCTTCATGCCATCTAGCAGATCTTTAATATAACAGTTAGATTTAAAAAATTCAACTTTAAGATCTTGATCTGTGATCATGGATACAAAAATCAAGTTCTTTGTTACACCGGGCACATACATGACATTATGAATTTGTTTTACATTACCATTAGGTAGAATGACAGAAATCTTCCCACACCTTTTGATATGATGACTTCTATCATCACCTAGGTAAATCTGTGATCCTTTGTTGATTTCTTTAAAATCTTTGAACCAATTCTTGTTCCCTGTCATATGTGTTGATGCTCCTAAATCTACATACCAGATGTCTGCATCAACATTCTCATCAAAATCTGCCATAAACAATCTGAAATTCTGCACATGATTTTCATTCGCGAGATGACCTGCATGTCGTTTCTGCTTCTGTTGTTCTTCATGATATTTCTTCTTCTTGCACTCCCTAGCAATATGACCAAGTTTTCCGCAATAAAAACATTTAATTTCAGAGTTGTTTCTATTCGGATGCATACCTTGGGTCTGATTCGGTCTTTTCTGTGAATGTCCTCTATTTTGTTGTTGCGGATTTCCTTTCCCTTTGAAGAAGTTATTCTTTTCCATCAATGCAAGATCGGCACTTTGGGGCTTCATAGTCGATCTTCTTTCTTCTTCTTGCATTAGTATTCCTGTTAGCTCTTCAAACTTCAGGATTTTCTCTCTTGCATTTATCCCAGTGATGAACATTTGGTAGTCATCGGTCACACCATTCATGGTAATTGTTACAAGATCTGTATCGTCAACTATATGACCAATGTCTGCCAATTTGTTCTTCAGATCTTTGATCCTTGCTATGAAGGCAACAACTGTTTCATTCTCCTCCATCTTCAGGGATAAGATCTTGCTCTTCAGAAACATAAGACGATTTGTATTCCTAATCTCATACAGATCCTTCAGAATTCCCCAGATCTCGTTAGCTGTCTTACACTCTTTGATGTGTGGTATGATGCAGTCTTTCACTAACATCTTCAACAGCGTCTTTGCTCTACCTTCTCGCTTCTCCCAATCTGGGATCGATGCTGATCCAGTCGCTGGCTTTGGCTCATCCCTGTTTACAATCGTCCAAGCACTCTGCACTTCTAACAGAGTCTGCATCTTGAATTTCCAATTTGCATAATTGGAACCATCAAGCTTGTTATGCTCATTCAAGCATGCTTCAAACATATTATTATTCATCTTGGTGATTTAGACAAAAAAAAATTTCGACAGGTAAAAGAAGATGTTAGATTTACCCCAGATCTGTGACAAAGACAGATCACTGATCTTCAATGTTGTTTGATCTCACAGCACACTTGCAGATCATCGTGGCTTCCTTCACAGCCTCCAACCTTCTGTTGTCAGCCTCTGCAGCCTTCTCCAAGATGCAGCCTTCTCTCGGCCTCCACGGAGCCTTTTTGTTGTTTACACGATCGTCGCAGATGTACACCACTTATCTGAGACATCATCGCAGGTGTACACCACTTATCTGCGACATCATCGTAGGTATACACCTAATATCAGAGACGGTGAAGCTAAGTACGATTGAGTGATCATCGTGTTTATTCTCTTGAAACCTGCGACAATTTCGGTTTAGTCGCACCCTCCTCTCCTCTCGACGTACAGGTTCCTCAACCCTGATGCTCTGATACCATGATAAAAATGGCAATGTTGTATTAAAAGAAATAAAACACATTGGTCAGCTCTACGAAAGAGAGTCTAAACCTGGAGAGTTTGGCTCTACAGAACGCTCTACATTGTTCATGTACATCACACATTATATAGTAATCATGGTTTTAGGGAAGTTAGAACAATAACCTAATAAATAGAAACTAATTCCTATCCTGAGGTCACGTGAACCAACTCACACTATTCTAGGATATTCTCCATTATCTTCAACAAACATCCCTCTCACGCCTTCAAATGCTATCCTCTTTCATAGGAATTTGAGTTTTTTTAACATTTTTTCAAATCGTGTACATGCATACACTAACATAACATAATTTTTATTTGAAAAACAATATTTTGGAAGAAGTTGTGGATTACAAATATCTCGGAATTAGCTTTAACAAAAATTTAAGCTGAGATGGATGTAAAAAGAAAAGAATTTTGAGGATTCAAAAACATTTTATGCTTTTCAAAATAGTTGTAAAGAGGCAGAATTATCTAAGCTGAGATGGATGTAGAAAGAAAAGAACTTTGGGGGTTCGAAAGCATTTTATGATTTTCAAAATAGGTGTAGAGAAGCAAAGTTATGGGAAAGGAAAACCAACTTTTTTTTGGGCTTCTAGTGATTCCAGTGATTTTTTATGGTTGTGAACTATAGCCAACAGTATATCCGACACGCATTGGAAACAAATTGAGAAAATTCACAAGTGTTTGATTACAAACAAATTCAAAATTAAAAGTGCAATTCCTTATGCTATCTTGTTAAGTGAAACAGGGGCTCCTCCTATTGAAGCAATTGCTATAGTGTGAGTCATAAAGTATTTTAAAAAAATTGAACAAATGGAAGAGGGCAAATGGCCTAAGGTTGTCTTTAATGACATATTGTGCAAAAAAAAGAAGACTTGGATGCCACAAAATAAAAAATGGTTAAGTAAATGAGGTATTTGCTTGAACAAGTATCCCATAAACAATAAAGAGATAAAAACTTTTGTTATGGATAAGTTCTACAAGCGTAATTGGGATAAACAATTAGAGAGAAAGAAAAAAACATTGTATTGAAGTGTTTAATCCCACCCATAATCATCAACAAAAAACATAAACATACATAGAGAACAATATTTCTTGGAGAGCCAAAATTCTTATTAGTCAGTTAAAAACTAATTCTCATCAACTCCATTGTGAAAGAGGGTGCTAGAAAAAGCCAAAATAAGTGTGGGAGGAAAGAGTATGTATTTTTTGTTCTTCCGAAAAAGTGGAAATATAAAAGCATTTCATTTTAGAATGCAAGGCCTTCAAAGAGAATAGGGAAAATTATGTAGATATTTTGACAGCTAGCTCTTAGGATAATCTATTTAATGAGGGGCATTTTAGAATGCAAGGTCTTCAAAGACAATAGGGAAAGTTATGTCGATATTCTGGCAGCTAGCTCTTGGGATAATCTATTCAACGAGGGGTTTGTCGAGAAGATGAGAGCGTTTATTGTGAGGCTTCAAAAGAAAAGGGCCGAATACATCAACGAGTTGAAGAAGCAATCTGTCCCATAGACTATCTTTAGCCTCGTCGACCACACGACCTATGAGACCAAACCTCCCCACCTAACCATTAAACCACATTCGCCAAACTACATTTATGCTCTTGATTTACTTCAATCCTAACCTCTTTGGGAATTGATTGCTCACTCCAACACCCCCTCTCAAACAACACAACACACTTGATTTGAAACCTCCAACACCCCCTCTCACACAACACACTTGATTTGAGACCTCTAATATTGTGCCTCATGCCCCCTCTCACACAACACACTTGAATTGAGACCTCTAATATTGTGCCTCATGCCCCCTCTCACACAACACACTTGATTTGAGACCTCTAATATTGTGCCTCATGCCACTATGATGGGTGGTACCTCTCACTACTTCCAACCCATTCCCACTCCTAACCACCTAACTTCCAACCAATTCTCACTCCTAACCCCTAACTTAAATCTAAATCAGTTTGTCACTTAATTCCCACTCCTAACCACCTAACTTAAATCTAAATAAGTTTGTCACTTAAATCTAAATCAACTTAAATCTAAATAAGTTTGTCACTTAAATCTAAATCAGTTTGTCAAGGTGTGAATTACTCGATCAAACAACTATCTCAAACCACACACTCCTAACCACCTAACTTAAATCTAAATCAATTTGTCATGGTGTGAATTACTTGATCAAACAACTATCTCAAACCACACACTAAACATATGTTGTGATACCGTACAAAAGAACATAAACCACACACTAAACATATGTTGTGATACCGTACAAAAAACATATTATCAGTTTGTCATGGTGTGAATTACTTGATCAAACAACTATCTCAAACCACACACTAAACATATGTTGTGATGCCGTACAAAAAACATATTATGTTGTGATACCATACAAAAAAACATAGTTACAAAGTTCAAATTCAAATTTGATACTATGAAAATTTGGATAGATAATATACATCTTAAACATACTTCCTTCCCGTAAGGGTAAGGACACGGGAAGGACAATACCTTCTGTTAATTAATTAATTCATTTATAATATACATTTTAAACATACTTCCTTCCCGTAAGGGTAAGGACACGGGAAGGACAATACCTTCTGTTAATTAATTAATTCATTTATTTTTATTTTTTATTTTTTTTCTTTCATTTAGAAATTTAAATAATTCTCAAATAATTAATTACTATAAATGAAAATTTAAATAATTCTCAAATAATTAATTACTATAAATAGTTTTAAGACGGAAAACCAAAATCCCTTCCAAACTAATACATATTTAAAAATTCAAAACCTCAATATAAAACCCCTTCTTAATTTCTTTTTTAATTAATACATTTTTTTATTTAATATGTATTTAAAAACTAGAAATCAAAATCCCTTCCAAACTAATACATATTTAAAAATTCAAAACATCAACATAAAATCCCTTCTTAATTTATTTTTTAATTAATACATATTTTTAATTTCTTTTTTAATTAATACAATTTTTTAATTAATATTTATTTAAAAACGAGAAATCAAAATCCCTTCCAAACTAATACATATTTAAAAATTCAAAACTTCAATATAAAATCCCTTCTTAATTAATACATATTTCTAACGTATTTAGAAACTAAATATTCGAAACTCAATTTTAATATTTATATAGAATCCCTTCTTAATTTCTTTTTTAATTTATAAGTATTTAAAAACTAAATATTCGAAACTCAATTTTAATATTTTTATAGAAGTTGTTAACCTCCACAGTTCATGCTCAAAATCTCTTTTATCGTTTTCTCGGCCTTCTACACCTTTCAATGCAACACTGAAATTGAAAAATAAGTTTTTTCATAGAATTTTCCACCTTCCAATGCAACACTGAAATTGAAAAATATTTTTTTCCATAGAATTTTCCCCACCGACAATTAGTTGTCCTTTCCCACTGTAAAAGGCATTTACAATTAAAAGGCTTCAAAATAATATTTATTTATTCAAGCATTCAAGTCAAAATTAATCGTAAATAATATCGTTGCAGTGGTTGAAGAAAAGAAAAGAAAAACAAAAGTAAACTTGTGAAAAACAAAAACTCAAAAACTATTAACCAGATCAAGAAAGTCAAATTTTTATGTGTTGATTTCATTTATTACGTCAAATTCGTTTTCGTGATGAAAACCTATTTACCGACATTATTACGCCGTAAGGCGTTTCCCTCTGAGATTAACTCCCCAAATTGCTTTCGTGTCAAAATATGTGCCATTGGATTTTGGTGTTAGACGATTAGGTAATCCTTATCCGTTGATTTGAATTGAGCAAGGCCAGCCGCAACTGTTCGTTCGATCCTGCAATAACTGCGACTGTTCGTTCGATCCTGCAATAACTGTCCACTATCTTCCTTACGAACCGTCATTTGAATTGAGCAAACTGTTCGTTCGATCCTGCAATAACTGTCCACTATCTTCCTTACGAACCGTCATTTGAATTGAGCAAGGCCAGCCGCAACTGTTCGTTCGATCCTGCAATAACTGCGACTGTTCGTATAAATCTGCAGTTGCTGGAAGACAACATGCAACAGCTCATTTTTGGCGCCACCAGGCAAACCAGAGGAAACCGCCGCTTTCGCGGCCATCGTTGTCTTCGACACTCTCGTTTTGTTGCCCTTTGTGGAGAGCTAGTAAGTTATGTTACTACAATAACAACAGACCTGAACAGATCACCAGAGCATTACCAAACACCAATACGGACTGTCACAGCGACTGCGAGTGCGCGTCCATCTCAACCACAACTGGTCCAGCGATTTCCTACCAGCTCTACTGTTAAGAATGATTCTCATGGTTAGTTGTACCGTGATTAGATGCTTGGCTTATTTCTCTCATCAAACTTCACACTTTCCACTCTCTCTTTCTTGGTTCAGGAATCCTCCAAAAATTGTTAGGGTTTAACCGTATCTATCTGCTCGCTTTCTTGTTTTACTTTTTAATAGGATTTATATCTCCATTTTACGGTCTTCAGTTTCATTATAGATGCTTCATTAGTGTCCTGCAATATTACTGGGTTAATTGTCATTCCCGTTTTCTTTATGCTGAAAATGGATGTTTTCGTTGTGTTATTTTCAACCTTAAATTCAAAATACTCAGTGGGTTCGTATTTGTTTGGCAATTTCCTTTTAAAATTACCCTTGGCATGATATTTATTTACCGGTCATTTAAGTAGTTTCGTATTTTTTTTGGCAATTTCCTTTAAAATTACCCTTGGCGTGATATTTATTTTATCGGTCATTTAAATATTAGTTTGATGTTCCATGCTGTAAGGAAGCTTTTAACATATTAGTCTGATCATAAAATATGTTTTAATCTAGATGTTTATATGTTAATTACTAATATTAACAGTGGTTAATGATTTAATTTTGCATATAATGTATAGTGATTCTTATATTTAGAGGCTTTTTCTAATTTAATATAAACGAGATGTTATAATATTATATAAATTTGGTAAAATTATATAAAAAAAATATTATAAAATAATAAATTTATCATTAATAATTTTTGACAATTTTCTAATTTTGTTAATGATATATTTCTTTAACCTAACCTGCTTAACCACAAAAGCATTAAAAAAAAAACACGTTACCAGAAATATTTGATTAAATATGCCACTAGATATATTTGATATAATTGCAGAACTCTGATAAATCTAGATGAGTTATATATAAAATTTATTGGATTTTAAATCATTTTAAAAATAATCAAAATTCGAGGAATAAATCACAATAAGCATTATTAATGTATTTATAATTTTTAAATATTTATTTATATATATCTACGGAGCAAAGGTAGTTAACTATGACTCGTCTCCTTGATACAACGGATACTTGTGATTTGAGAATTAAGATGCATGGGAACATCAAGATCCAGCCACTTGACCTTAGAGGCAACGTGAGATCTAAAATATATTAGTGGCAAATTCAGAGAATAATTATCGAATACCAAGAACTGGTTCGTCAGCACGTGCACCACCAACGCAATTAGCAATGATCAACCTAGCAGTAACAGCCCAATGGTTCTGGAAAGAAAAAGACTTGTTACTAGAAAGGCATGGTTATTATTCTGCTGCAAATTTGGTTAGGGTTTGTCGGCAGCTGCAGAGGCACTATGACGTAGCAAGGGTCCAAATGAGACTGAGAACCACCAGATGGTGTGGGGTAGTTACCCGAAAACTACCCTGATGCATGACAACCGTAGATCAAACATCAATTCAACGGTGGATCAGTAGCTAGCTGTAAGATAGTTTAGTTGCCACTTATCCATAGAAGTCTCCAGAACATGTTTCCTGCGTTAGGTTAAAGGCGTGTAATGCCAAGAGAACTTCCCATCACCGGAATGGTAAAGTTGAGCTTAACATTGAAAAAAATAATAATAAAGATTGCAATCAGCGCTCATAAGTTCAATTACACAATTTCCAACGTATGAAATATGCACATGACCAACATCAAATGTATGTTTTTAATATTCATGTTGATAAATTCGAATTGTTAACAATGCCATCCAAACAACCTTGGTAGGATAATTAAGTATTTTTGGGTTATTTATTGTCTGTAAATATTTAAAATTGCTTTGCTAGGGTTCATAATTCCAATAAGCTTACAGAAGTTATTTATTTTTTTGGTTATTTATTGTGTGTTCTGACAATACTTTATTATGGTTTACCATGTACCAATAGCCTTCTTTCTTTTTGAATAAAAAAATATTAGCGATATAAAAAAACAAATAAGATAAATATACAAGTAATTTAATTGTATACATATTTATTCACTGAGCAAGAAGAAGAGAAATAGGGTATTACAAAAATGGAATATGGTGGCATCTTCTTTTGTTCTTATCACAACTATCATCGAGATTCTTGCCATAGGGTTTACCAAAATGTCATGGCACAACATGGCCTCTATGAGAATACGGGAAAAATACTCTACATTATTCTGTCCAACAACCATTTTGTCATCCAAGAGGTGGCCAAATTCTTTATGATGGGTTCTTGAAGCTACCTGTTTCGTTGCATATCATTGTATCACTTGTCGAGCTCAAAATAAGAAGAATGGCGAGGATTGTGGGATTCCCTTCTCTAATAAATATTCATATTCAAGGCCATAGGGCCTTCACTCTTTGCTCCCACGTTCTCATGAAATGATAAAATAAAAGAGAATAAATGCGATTATGCAACCCACTCCCCAAAATAGAAATGGAACATCATAAAATAAAAGAGAATAAATGCCATCATGCAACCCACTCCTCAAAATAGAAATGGAACTGGTGACCTCAATGTTGAAGGTACAATCACATTGGAAGTCATTGCAATATTTCCCATATCTATGTATTCTCCCACAAACCTAATTTATTTTGGTTCAATTTCGTGTCAAGTCGATACTTGCATGTCATTGTTCAACAAGAAAAATGAAACTTTCATGTCATTGTTCGGCAAGAAAAATGAAATTCCTCTATCGATATAATAGGAAATGCCTATACACCCGGATGCGGGTGACACCTGGTCTCATCCGACTACACGTAATGGGGGGCAGCTGCGATCTTAGGATCGTCTGGCAGGACGGTCATTTAACTCGCCCCTGCCAAGCATTAACGCTGCTTAAGATGGAGCGGATGGCTCTGCAGAAGAAGGATGGCCTCGCGCGAGGCGAATTGATGTTCATGTACGCCGTTCTATGGAGTTTTGGCTCCATTGCCGCCGAAATGCTCAGCTCAGGGTCCTATAAAATGCTGCGCAGGGTTAATGGCGCCACGACAGAGGGGAGTCACAAGACGTGGAGGGGTATGGGGAATCCGCGGCAGGCAAGAGGCCCAGGCAATTCAGCCCGTTGCCATGTTGGAGCCTCCGTCGTCTCCCTCTGAAGAGACTGACCAGATGGACAGTCAAGTCCACACTTCACGCTGCACTTTTCGCTGCCGGAGGAACCAGACCCGTCTCTCACTGCTCATAACAGTCATTGCTACAGAGGAAGAGGATGATTCGTCCAGCCAGGAAGAGCCTGATAGGGAGCTGGAGCCATTGAATCATGCTCGGGTACCAGCAGTAGGAGAAGATATTGACAAGGAAATTGCTGTTGATGTTACTCTGATGAAGCCTCTTCCGGGCTTGAGCTCGCCTCAGCAACCAATTCATGGTTTGCCTCAGCATCTGGCTCATGGCTCGCCTCAGAATACTGCCAACATAGACACTCAGCCTACCAACAGTCTGGAGATGAATGAGGAGGCTTACAAGCCAGGCACTGAACAAGGTAAGCCGCCAGAGGCTTAGTTCATGTTTTTCTTTGATGCTTAATGAAAGTGTTTTGCAATTTTGAAGGAACACCTTCGGGTTCAGAAGGGTCCAGCCACCGGTTTCATAGTAGGGAGTCCTCAAGAACTCTCAGATCTTCCAGACTTTTGAAGAATTTGGACTCCCTACCACAGTTTGGTACTTTGTTTTCAGCAGCAAGCTACACTCTACAGGCAATCTCATATCAATCAAATGCCGCTCTTTTGCATAGTCCTCTTTTTGTAAGCCAGAAGGCCATTAGCTACAGCCACTGTTATGCTCTCTGTCATTTTCTCCATATATGTAATCCAGGTTGCCGTGAGCACCTGCAGTCTTCTCTGACAGAGGATGCTCCCTTGCATCTTCAGAGGCCTAGGCCTCTTTGTAAATAATTTTCTTTTTCTTATTTAATACATTAGCCTTTATCCAGAAAAAATAAATAGGAAATGCCTATACTAATGAATTCAAAAAACAAAACATTATTCAAATTTCTAACATGGCGAGGATGGGTGATGGAGGACGTGAGTTGATGGAGATGGAAAACACACAATTATTATGAATTTTGTAACTAAGAAACCTTTTAGAAATCCCTAATTACATTTGTCCAATTATATACAAGACATAAGAATATTCTCAAGAGAGGAAATCTTAGCGATTCATTTAATAGAAAAAATAAAATTCTTCAACCTTAATTCCAATATAGACTACATCTGTCAGCTTAATAAGTCCACATGATTTTTCATTAAAATATTGAAAATTCTCCTTTGAAATAGAGATGATCATACAATTTGTGACTTCAATTGTAAATCACATCATCATCTTCAACATCAAAACAAGACTATTTATCCACTGAACATTTACTTTCTTTTCTATCTATGCATTAGTACAATATTTATGTGTATGGCATTATTTAATTAGGTGTTTTGATTTGGAAATTTATATCGAGCTCTTGTAAAAGAATGAAATGGTTTATCATGAGCCTCAGTCGGCTTCAACATCTCTGTCTTAAAGTCTTACCACTGCTAAGATCTCTCCTACAATAGAATTAGAAGAAAAGGGTTTGAGGGTCCTTCAATTTTCTTTTCTTTTTTTGTAGAGCCAACAAGGAAGACATGGAGCACCTCCTTAACTCTTGCAACTTTTCAGAGAACATATGGGATTGATTTTTGCTGCTATTTAGGCATTTTGATAGAAAATATGCAGGCCTCATAACTATTTTTTATCAATATTATCATGG
Source organism: Pinus tabuliformis (assembly GCA_031772625.1). Lineage (NCBI taxonomy): Eukaryota > Viridiplantae > Streptophyta > Pinopsida > Pinales > Pinaceae > Pinus > Pinus tabuliformis. The sequence continues at coordinate 301,548,615 of CM062812.1, read as the reverse complement.
AATGTTCAATAATTTTATCTTTCACAGAGATTGGGTTATGATGCCAGAATTCCTCCTATGACTCATAAGGGAAGATCATAACCTCAAGCTCACTCTATAAATTTTGTGGTTTGGCAAATCATCCTACATAGCGTTCAGGAAACAATTTTATCCTCTCACTAGAATCAACAAGATTGGGAAGCAAGCCTAAATGAGTAGCTCTTTTACCCAGACTTGAGCTCTCCCCTACTATCTCTCCCCATTTGGACCCTGTTTCCTTACATCTTGGAGTTGGTTCACCTAAAATATTTATCCCTTGAGTAGGGATTATCAAATTAAATTTTGATGGTGCTTCAAAAGGAAATCATGGCGTCAAAGGTATCTATAGCAACTATGATGGTAAAAACTTTTTGTTTACTAGTACTTGTGAAGTAAAAAATAATAATGTAATGGAATTCTTTTCTTTGGAATCATGCATTTTCTTAGCTATTATCAATGGCTTTATAAAGCTTCAAGTCAAAGAAGACTTACAAATGGCTACTAATACTTAGAATACTCTTATTAATAGATCTTCTCCGTCAAATATCTAGCAAATCCAAATGCTTGAAAACTTCATCTCTCACATTAATTCTTTGATTCCCTAATTTCATGTCCTCCTTCCCTCACACTCTTGTCAATATGGAAATAAAGTGGTTGACTATCTTGCAAACCTGGGATGTAAGAACCAAAATATTAATCTTGATTCCCCTCAAAGCAATGAAGTATGCAAAGAGAGGTGTGACCATTCAAACATCTTCATCACCTCTGATCAATAATCCTCGATGTGTATGTTGAATTTCATGCTAAGGGATGGGAGAAGTTGGCAAGCCCATCATCACCTCGTACATTAAATAGGGGGTGTTGTAGCCAAAAAACCCCATGCATTCAAATAATACTAAGAGTAATGACACCCCAAAGCAATAAACTTAGAGCCTTATCTTCCACTTCATCTTCTTGCTTTAGCTAGTGGCTCTTTGTAGTTATATCGAGTCTTTGTTATGTATTCAAACCACTTGTAGGATGTTTCCTCCCCTTGCACTCAAAATTGTTGCAAGTCGATTGAGGAAGGTCTAGGCCCTTTCGGCATGGCCTTCCATTTTCATTCTCTCTTGTTGATTTTACGTTATAACTCTCAATTCTCATTTGTGGAGAAAGTGGATTTTTTTACCTTTGAAGGCATAATGGCATGCCAAGTTTCCCTCATGTCATTTTCTGCATTATCCTCCATTAAGTCATAGACACATTATACATTCACATACAAGTAAAAAACATGCTGGGAGCCATACATAGTTGCTATCATAAAATGTGCATATAACCAGCATAACAGGAACATGAATACAAGGAACATATCAGCCATCAAATCCATAAATACATCAATACCTTTACACATGAAAATAAAGGGAATGAATTTATCATTAATGAAAGCAATTAACGAACCAGAGATGGGACTACCACGTTCCACACGACCGTAGAATGGCTAGGCCAAATCTCTCTTCATCCATTCACCCTCGCTCCATATTCCAAGCATGAATGTGGGATCTCATAGAACACATAAATAAGAACTCATCCATGGCTTCCAGAGGCCGTCCACCTAAAGCCATCAAATAATGGTTCCACCTCACGATCGAACATCACCAAAAAAACCATCATCAGATTGGTTTCCATCCAAGCCTTCCATGGCTTCCATAGCATTTGTCCAACCAAGGCTTCTAGAACTAGTAACTCAACCCACAACTTATACATGGCTTCCAGGGCATTTGTCCAACCAAGGCTTCTAGGACTAGTAACTCAACCCACCAAGGGCTTCCATAGTGTTTTTCGAACCAGGGTTTCTAGGACTAGTAACTCAACCCACACCTTAGGAAACACAGGAACTAGTCAAAACAAAAAAATGAAAGTAGATCCACAATCGCCATGGCTATCCCAGAAATGGCAAGGCTAGGCAATCCATTCTCGATCCAGGCAATCCTCCATGCCAATGACAGATCACAACCAAGAAACCACATGCATATGCCATGCATGCCCAAAACTAGTGAAGAAATAATACATGCAACTCAGTACCTGCAAGTGAATTTGATGTAGATGTTGATGTCTATGCCTTCTTACGCTTTCCCACTCATCCTTTTTCTTCTTGTTCCACGAATCCAAGAATTCCACACCAACCAAGAGTGCTCCAAGAAAACTCGAACTCTCCAAGAGTATGAGAGAGAGAGAGAGAATAAAGAGAGAGCTCCAAAACTGAACTGACAACAAGTTCACTCTGAAATGAAGAAGCTTTCCAACTCATCCTTAGAAGCCTTTTTATTAATGAGGCCTCTATTTTTTTCATTTTCCATTATTTTCCTTCATTTTCCTCCTCACATGCAACCTATGACCTTTCAAATCCTTTTTCTCCTAATTTCCATTATTTTCATAAATACATGTGCCAAAATACCTTTTTGCCTCTTTAATGCCTTAGCCATTTCCTTAACCATAAACAACCAAATGAACACCCACTAGGATGTCCTGCCCACCATTAATCTTGGAATACGTGTCCCATCATCCGTGGTATTTAGATATTTTTACATGGAATTTTCACCAGGGCTATTATAGAACCCTCCCCCTTGGGGGAACAGAGTCCTCGATGTTCAATGGCATCTATAACCAACATGACTACTGAAAACAAAACATACAACCGATGGAGCTTTATAACACAGTTCCTTGCAATATTTACAGTGAATGACCTGCTCAAAAGAAAAACATCATGACAACATGACTAGATAAAAACCATACCACATATTGGATCTTTATAACATAACTCATTACGTATTTACAATGATATACACATTTTATTAACCAAAAAATAAAGGATACGAGGCCCATATCAATCAACAAGGGAATCCATAGGCTCACACCTCCACCATCAATGTAATACCAGGGTTCACCTCCTTCCGAAGAAGTCTAGAATCCACTACAAAGTCAAATATGCATTTGATATCCAGCTCTGCAATCCTGCACCACTTTTCCTCTCAATGAACAGTTACTAGCTCATTGTTCCAAGGTGCACTCCTAATGTGCATATGATTGCATATGGAAATGATAATGACCAAAGAAAATCCATCCGTGACCTTCCCTTCTCTACTACATAGTCCCTCGGGAATCCAGCCACCGCTTCCGTGCAGTCACTCACCTTCCAAGTTTCGCAGGCACCCCCAACCTAGAAAGTCCATCCCTTAGCAAGGCTTCCTCGCATCGGAAGATACAAAAACCAAGGCATATCCCTACCTTGAAACCATCATACCAATCATAGCATGCTCATGGCAATCAAAGGGCGCTATTGGGTAGCACTATCCCACAATGGACCTGCTCCTGAATACTTTACCAGCATGTTGTTGCATGTTCCAATTTCTTTGTTGTTGCTGCTAGTTCTTGTATTTGATTTTAACCACCCAACCAGGGATTTCCGTGCTTCCCGTACTAAGCACATAAATTCCATTAGATTCAAAATAAATTGAAATAACTTCAAATCATATGTCATTGGTTGCTCGTCAATAAGGTACATTTGCAATCAAGTTTACTTCATGTCACAACAAGTCAAACTAACTATTTGATCAAAACATCATGTATAAACATATCACATATGTTTAGCTCAAAACACAACCATCATAGATCAACATCATAAATCACATGTAACCATCATATACTAGAATCAGGCGTTTCCCTCTGAAATGAACTCCCCAAACTGCTTTCGTGTCAAAATATGTGCCATTCGATTTTGTTGTTAGACAATTGGGTAATCATTACTTGTTGATTTGAATTGAGGAATTCCAGCCGTGACGGTTGTTACTGGGTCGTTGGATCCTGCAATAACTATCAACTATCTTCCTTACGAATCGTCAACCGACTTAACTTATTATATCGATAATATTTTGCTCCGTGAACAAGGTTTTTCTTCAGATTTTCAGGTTAGGCAGCTGGTATTTTGAAGGCAGAGGTGCATCTATTGCAGATCATTAATTCCCTTGCAGTGGATCAGTAGTTTTCCGGGCTCAAATTTGTAAGGTAGGTATTGCATTATTGTACTCTTACCCCCTTGCATGTGCATTACTTGCTAATGCCTAAGAGAGGATTTCGATGGTGATTTTCACGTCGGTAATGAGAGTTTTGTTTTCTTGAGCATTTTCCATTTGCTCGAAAGTGCCTCTCTGAGATGGCCGAGGTTTTGTTTTTGGTTTGGTAGATATCACTAGCTTTTTTTTGTTTCTGGGTGTCGTAGTAGTCCAGCTTTTGTTTGGGGTATGACAACTCTTTTTATCATAAATCAACTAGGGTTTATATTCTTGTAGTTGCTTTTATTAATAGTAAATACTACAATAGTTATAGAATGTAATCTCCTTGGGTATTTTTTTGAGAGGGATCTGGCATCGCATGGTAACTATGTTATTACATGACAGCAGTTCTTTGGAGAAGGAAAAATGCCAAGTGGTGGGTTTCGTGTGCTGCATCTTGTGAAACCATTTCTTTCAATCTTACTAGAAGTCCAGACAGCTGAAGGAAAAGTACCCTTTAGGGAGAAGGTTCTTTAAATTGTAATATCCCTTTTAATCTTTCTCGTATGCAGTTAGTTGCCTCTATATGGAATACATTCAACAACCAGTGCGGATCCATTCTATTGGATGCGTGTAATTCTGGCATAAATGTGCGCATCAATCAATTTGATAAAAACAGAAAGAAGAAAAGAGGAGTTGGAGGTTATATTTAAGAGTGGATCAACACTAATAAATTCATTAGCGATTTTGGGATAGTGGCAGACGTAAGGAATAATTTAATGACTTTCGAGATACACGTAGTCTTGTATTACATCACGATTGATGCGGGGAGAGGTCATGCTGTCAGAGAGCAATGGCATTCATGGGAGAAGTTTTAATATCAATACCAGAACTGTGTATGCGATAATCTTATCTTGGCATCTTGTTTGTCAAGTTTCGCAATTGCGTGTGTGGACAATATGTTAAAAATGAACGTAATAAAAGCGAGCACTGGTTAAATATTGTCCAAGCATTCATGGGAGAAGTTTTAATATCAAATACCAGAACTGTGTATGCGATAATCTTATCTTGGCATCTTGTATGCGATAATCTTATCTTGGCATCTTGTTTGTCAAGTTTCGCAATTGCGTGTGTGGACAATATGTTAAAAATGAACGTAATAAAAGCGAACACTGGTTAAGTTGCAACTAAGGTGCATTGAATATGCTTCGATGTACTTTTATGGTCATTATCATTAATAAAACAAAACAATTACATGAGATATCGTTGACATCCATGTGGGATAATTTAAAATATAATTGAAAGTGCTAAATGGTGTTCTTAAAAGTTGTTTATTAATGATGTCAATAAAAAAAATAGTGAACAAGTACATGAGATATCGTTGACATCCATGTGGGATAATTTAAAATATAATTGAAAGTGCTAAATGGTGTTCTTAAAAGTTGTTTATTAATGATGTCAATAAAAAAAATAGTGAACAAGTACATGACATATCGTTGACATCCATGTGGGATAATTTAAAATATAATTGAAAGTGCAAAATGGTGTTTTTAGAAGTTGTTTATTTCGATTTCTATTTAATTAATAATATTTCATCTATATTAAATGTATTATAATTATTAATAATTTAAAAATAAAATAACAATTATTATAATTTCCAAAGTTATGAGAAACACCATTCAATTACTTTTTATTACACTTAATATCTCATAGTACCCACTCATACATAACTTACTCTATATAATTTGGCACATTATTGCATACGTTTTTTTTGTTAGTTTACTACATTTTTTTTAAATAATTATTTTAAATATTAAATTACAACTTATTATAAATTGAAATTTAAGAAAAATGATCTTAGCATGCATTATTTGAACAAAATATTGCAGCTTGAAGACTCTTGTATGTGATATGTCTCAACCCTATTCAAAGTTGTAAAGTGTGTTTTCTGATGATCTCCTTGTTACTAGTGGTAATGCTTCGAAGGACCAGGGCAGTCCTTTGATAGATAAGAAGATGGGGCAAATGAATGGAGAAAAAATGATGGGAATTGAATAAAATCAAGTGGTCAACTGAAGAAGAATGGGGTTCATCTAAGGATGGGAATGCTCTTTTTGATGGCAGGTCACATCCATTGCAACAATTTGGATATAACGAATACCCACTCTAGGATTTCATGTTTCTTGGCTCCGTGATGAAAATAATGAAGACAAAATACATGTTAATCTGTTACTTGTGTTATTTGATGGAAGTTTTGTAATGAATGACTGAAAAATACACGGTGAGAGAAAAATGCATATTACGCTAATTAAGGAATGTTTTTCACTTGTTGAACTTGTAGTATTGAATTTAACACACTGACACTTTACAACAATGAACTAACAATCTTCATGATGAAAATAGTAATGTGGAAAATTTATTTACATAATGAAAAAGGCAATATGGGATATTCCAATCATGTTCCAAGGCATTTTTTGAAATGTGGATTTGAGAAAAGGTTGTTGTGGAAGGTGTTGTTTGTATATGGGAAATATTTATCTACATAATGAAAAAGGTAATATGGGATATTCCAATCATGTTCCAAGCCATTTTTTAAAATGTGGATGTGAGAAAAGGTTGTTGTGGAAGGTGTTGTTTGTATATGGGAAATTTCCTGATCATGGTATGTAATCCTAATGTTGATAGATATGTCTACTTTAAAATGTGGATGTGAGAAAAGGTTGTTGTGGAAGGTGTTGTTTCTATATGAGAAATTTCCTGATCATTGTGTGTAATTCTAATGTTCATAGATATGTCTACTAAGTGGTTCCAGTTAATGGGACATTGATGTGAGCACTCAATATATTTTTATTCTTTATCAAAGTATTTTTTTGTTGTATTTGCATAATTCAATTTATGCCTTACGGCGTTCCCTTTGCAACATTTGGTGCAAATGCTAGTTTATTTGTTATACGCTCAAGTATATATATTTTAAATCTACCATCCATGGCACAGATAACCCGTTTAAAAAATAAAAGAAAAAACCTGTGTAGGTGTATGTATATTGAATGATCATTGCGAGCCAACCGTCAGTCGAATCCGTGTATGGTTACAGGGCTTTATTAGTGTTATGTTTACCTGGGAAGGATATAGACCTCCACGTTACCAGATTCCCCGGCGAAAAGTATCCATCTATTTACAGATTTTTGGCTAGCAAAGAACAACCTCTCAATTTCTCCTCCCTCCGAGTATAAGGCAGTTCTGGAGTGGCTCTGGAGGTATTATGTGCAGAATTCATTATTCACAGACCAAAAATTTACAAAACAAGCTAGTTCTGGAGGTTCTGTGCAGAATTCTTTATTCACGGACAAAAATTTACAAACCGGTGATCATATTTGAGCTGCCAGCCGGATTCCTTTCTCGGAAAATGTGCCGTTTTGTCAGTAGGAAGACTGAAGAAATTCCTTGCAGACGGGCATATTAAATCTCCTTTTATCGACAACTTGTGAGTGAAGCAGTACAAATTGCTCAGGGCAGGCGCCTTCTAAAAGGCCCCACAGTTGCCTGATAGGTCCTGATCATCAAGCCGGCTCCAATGCCGATTCCAAGACACATCCCCAGACCTAATCCCATACCGACCCTAACACCTTCCTTGAACCATGATAGCTCTCCCCCTGCTTCTCCGCCTCCTTCAACATAAAAGATTTTGTCGCAGTAAAACGATTCAATATCATGGCAGCTGTTGAATCCTTCGATTTCTGAACATAATCTTTTTTCTAAATTTTCCTGTTGAACATACAGATATTATAAACAGTTAAGACAAAGAGAAAATGGCATTGCAGTAGAAAATGTTATGAGTTTATTGCTGATCACCTTTAGTAATCCTACTCAATAATTGCAAACAATTTGATGGACATTGTCTTTGATGTCAAACTACACCTACAATTAGTAAATCTTTGGTTTCTGCCTGTAGGTAGCATTGGAATCGGAGGTGGAGGTAAACAAAAAATAACAGGGGTAGGCGTGGAGATTTCAAAATAATCTACTTTCAAATTTTATGATTCAGTTCTCAATTTTCATTAATTTCAAATTTAATACAAAGCTTTCAATTTTTAATGGTTTCAATCTTTAATGGTTCCAAAATTTTAGTTTCCAATTTAATTTTTCATTCTCCATTTCTGTTTGTGTCCAATTTAATGGACAGAAACACTTTTTTGTTATGGAAATTAAAAAAGGGCACACACAAAATGCCCGAATTGAAGTAGAAACAAAAGTTCTTTTATCTCCCGTTAAAACACTTTCTTTGTTCACATGGAGCAGTCTATATATACACAGTATTATATCAAACAGTGGACAAAGAAACGTACTGGATTAGATTTTGGGGAACAATATGCAACCAGCAGCGGCATTAAATGCACTGCCGCTGACTGCATATTGATAACCTTGGATTTTCCCAAGGCTCTATGATGCATTAAATACGTTGGGCAGACATACAGCCCAGTTGACTTGTGTAGGGTTTCGTCCCAACAGGTCACAGGGTCTATTTCCAGAGGACCCTTGATCTCTCCTCACCCAAGCTAAGCTGTTGGGATCATGGAGCCATGCCCATCCCTAAAGCGTGGAGAAGTGAAGAGGGACAAACCCATCCCAAGTGTGGAGAATATGCAATCGAACAAGTTTTTGTTTTTTCAGTCACCCTCTTTAATTTTTTAAGAATTCCAGCAACATGGTTTCCTAACCAGAAACATAAAATTAAAAAAATTCTATTTTTTCAGATTCTTTCATCACAACTGTATAGATTTGTGGTATTACATCAAAATTTCATTAGAGAAGGAATCTTGGTTGGATATTTCCAATGATTGGAGTAACAGTTTTCACTCTAATTGGCAGTTTTCAAAAATCAAACAGGGAACTTATATATAAGTTATGTTAATTACAGTGATTAATAACTGGAGTTGTCAGTAAAGGCTAAAGGCTTCAGAGTTGAAGAGTTTAATTCCTCAAAAAAAAGTGGACATAACACTTAGCATTGTAATGATGAAGTGATTATGGCTGTTAAGTATGGTTGGGGTTTGGACGATCGTCCAATGTGTCGAGGTATAATTCTGAAAAAAAAAATCTGCAAAAGAACCATTGTAGTGATTGTACAGTCATGACTAAAGAGCCATTGCAGTGCTTGTACAGTCATGACTGTTAAATACTGTTGGGTGATCGCCTCAAAGCGTAAACAGGGTCCCACTTTTAATAGTGTTTGATAAATGGTAAAGACTCTCCTCAGGTTTATTTTTTCTAGAAAGTGGCCTCCAAGAACCTATTGCAGTGATCGTACAGTCCTGACTGTTAAATACTGTTGGGTGGTCGCCTCAAAGTCTAAACAGGGTCCCATTTTTCAATAGTGTTTTATAAATGGTAAAGACTCTCCTCAGGTTTAATTTTTCTAGAAAGTGGCCTCCAAGTACCTATTTAGTGATTGAAATCATTGAACCATCATAACTGTTAAATAGGTACTTGTTCAAAAAGGTTAACTTCTTTGAATGTTAGTAGAGCTTTGATAGTTCTTGATTTCTCCAGAAAGTGGCCTCAGGAAGTGATTGAACCATCAGGAAGTGATTGAACCATCATGACTGAAGTCCTGATAGTTAGTTGTAAAAAAATGTAATAAAAATTTTCTATGAGTTTAAACAGTATCCTAGGTCCTGTTGATATAAGTCAAAAGTGAATATGGAAAGGTAGCCGTACTGAAACTATGGTTGAAGAAGACCTGGATTGATAATGGAAGTTTGGTGGTGAAAAATTGAAAGAAGCATCAGATGAAAAAAATATCTGAAGCATCAGATGAAAAAAATATCTTGATATCTTTACAGGAGGGATTAAAGCAAGGCGGGAAAAAATTGGTGAAACTATTCTAAGGGCATTGTCAGGGAGGAGAAGTAGGCCTACTGACTTGTGGTTGATCAAGAATAGTGGTTTACTGACTTGTGGTTGATCAAGAATAGTGGTTTATTAAGAATAATGGAAGCAATGATGCAAAGCTGCATCACATGATCCAGAAATTTCCCTGAAAATAAATACTCAATAAAGAATATAAAGAATAACAATATTCAAACTCAATAAAGAATATAAAGAATATAAAGAATAACAATATTCAAACAATGTAGTGCAGAAAGCACATATGATTTGTTCACCTGAGACTTCAAATTTGATCTACCGATTCCTGGCCCATCATTATCATCATTTTCAGGTATTGCATCCAAAGAAATGCATCGAATCCATTTCCTACGAGGTAGCAAGTGCACCATCTTGGTCAAAACAATGGGCCGACCCAAGCCTCTCCCAGCCACATAAACTTCGAGGAACGGTGCACTCAGACCTGAAAGCACTTCAGCCTTGCTCGATAGAATATAGGAAGATCCGGCAGATATTGCAGAGGTACATTCCATGGTCCAGACCTTTTTCCTAGCCTTGGGATTTTCCAAAGCCAGTCTCTCAAAATTCCCTGTAACAAGGAGCTCGCCTCTATGATGGAGCTCAAAGGGCAAGCCCTCATTAGTGCGCAGATTATCGGTACTAATATAAGTTGCCTCGGCAAATTCTGTATCTACTCTGTCTCTTCGCAGCTTGCGAGAGGTCTGCTCTGCGGAAGGAATTCTGATGCCATTAACCTCAAGAATGGTTGACATGCTTCTAGCGGGAAACAAAATCGTAAAACAATCTGGTGCACTTTTAAGCAAACAGGAGTTCAATCTTAAGTATATCACTCTGACATCGAACCATGTATCTGTTACTGATTTCCCCTGAATCTCCATGGATACAAAATTGAAACAATTGAGGCTCTGTTAGATGGATTTACAGTACATAAACATCTGAAGTGTGTATTCCGATTGCAGAGAGATGATTGAACAAAATATGATCATATTGCATGAGATGTAATACATCTCTTTTATATAGAAAACCCCTTACATCTTCTGCAATGACCAAACTGCAAATCTGCAGAGATTCTGGCTCCATAGCAAAGGCAATATGGCATTGAAATATGGAATACAGCAATGCATCACCCAACATTAAAAAGATTCCACTGTTCGTGGTCTACAAACACCTAGTGAGATCAGCCAAAGTAGCCTTGCATGGGGTTGAGATAGGGAAGCGGTGACACGTTAGAAAGTGTGATGAGATACCTGGATCAAATAGATATAAGCCAAGTTTCCAACTTTGCAGAGTCATAGCGGTTTGGCCACCCTCATAAGGTTCATTATGAAAGTTTGTTTTAGAGAGTGACGCACACACACCAAGGGGTTTTGGTTGTGTGTATTTACTTATCTAACACGAGGCCATATTTTGCAGTGATGCCTTTGTATTTAATGAATTTTAGTTTAGTTTTGTTTGCAATGAAAGGGCATTGTCACAGTGTCGGATTTAAAGCTGCATAGTCCACACATGTATGGCGGTAGAGAGGCAGCCCTTGTTTGTTCGTTAGTCATCGCAAGAAGTGGGGTGAGGCAACGCGTGTTACTTTGCCAGTGATGGGTCCCGATCGAATCGAATATGTCATTGTTGGCTGGGTTACTTCCGATTCCCGAGGGAGTTTCCGAGGGAATTCAGTGGCATGTCACTGTTAGTTGCGTTGTTTCCGAGGGAGTTGGCCTCCTAGTTGTCTAACGAGGTAGAGGAATTGCCTGGATTGTCAAAAGTGACTGGAATCCGTGCAAATTAAATTCAAAAAATCTTGTAGAGACAGTGTTTGAATTGTGTTTTTGATGGTGGAAATAGATTCAGTATCATCAAAAACATTTAAGACAGCTAAACTTTTGAAGTTTAACAATTATAACTTGGATTTACAAAAATCCTTGCCGGACAATTCCTCCGACTAGTTCTCTAAATATGACCAAAATTTTCATAACTTTCTGGGCAATTCCTCCAGCTAGTTAAACTACGGCATTTAGAAAGGAGTTGAATGGCTAACGAAGGCCTTGGCCCCAGTTTGTTAAAAAGGAAAAAAAAAATATGTTAATTTAGATATACAAAGCTTGAACATTTAGATAGGGATAAAATTAAATTGGATGGGAAAAATAGTATAGAATTTTGGATTATCATTGAAATTTTGAAAGCAAAATTTGGATTAAATCTTTTAAATATTTTTAAAGTTAAATTGGTCATAGTAAAAATATTATGGGGAGATTTGAAAATTTTATAGTGTTTATATTGTGCAATTTTAATTAACAATTCAGTTTTAGTTGTCAATTCAGTTTTAAATATACAATTAGTTAAAGTTAAAAAAATATTAGAAAATAATAAAAACTTTGGTATTATATTTTAATTTGTATCTAAACTGATTATAAAGAATAATTGGATTATACAACATTTTTATAATAAATACAATTGGATTACACAATATTTTTTGAAAGTATTTTTGGTTAAGAAGTGGTCAGTGAGATATTTACTGTGTCTAAGGTATTTAAGAACCATATATAGAATAACCACGTGCACTAGCTTGTTTGCATAATTTAAATGACCTGAGTGAGTTGAAATATGTATGGGCTAGATTTGTTATCTAAATGATGGTTTGAAATTAGATTCAACAAAGGTCCAAATTTGTGGTTTCAACTTAAAAAATTGTAAATTATAATTTTTAGGTCTTTTCATGTGGTTTTTGGGATTCAAAAGTGTTTGAACTTATTTGATTAAAAGTTTTTATAAGAAGGATTGGGATTCAAAAGTGTTTAAATTTATTTGATTAAAAGTTTTTATAATCATTTCTTTCTTATGATGAGAGGCCACATTATTTTGATGATAGGGGATCTTGTAAAGTTAGTCAAATGCTACAACTATTCAACTCAAAAAAAATTCCAAATTTGACCTTTACAATAAAATAAATCTCTCTTGAAAAAAAATCATATGCTCAAGGGTTAGCCTCATCCTACAACACCATTTATAAAAAACTACTATATTTCACATTTTTCTTATAAAATTACTTTAATTTTTAAATTCATTATACATGTAGATTCATTGACCCTTCCTTTTTAGGGAAGACTTGATGAGAGATTGTGTTGGTTGGATTGATGGATTCAAAATCAATAATAAATTGAACTTGAATCCAAATACACATCAAGCTACCACAACACATAATTGCTTAAGAAAATGTTTATACCAAGGGGTCATTATTTTTGCAAATAAATGAAGATGACACACCTACTACAATCATGGAAATATGATCACACTAAAATTTGATTTGTAAATTGCATACACTATGGAAAAAAGGAAATTTCATATATCAATTAATATTTTTTCCAAGGAAAACTTCACAAGGAAAACCCTAAAAAAAATTTGATTTGCAAATTGCATACACTATGGAAAAAAGGAAATTTCATATATCAATTAATATTTTTTCCAAGGAAAACTTCACAAGGAAAACCATAAAAGCTCCCCCACATTTTGCAAATGGTAACCAATGTAAAATGTTGGTGTTGATTAGTGTGACACCCAACGCATAGGGGTAATGAGTGAGATTTGTAATAGAACTAGCCAATCTAGGGGATTCGCCCCAATATCTCCTTCATAAAGATCAATGTACTCAACCACTGAAGCTAGCCCACCAAGATATGTTGGTATATAGATGATTTTGAACAATATTGGTATACAAGATTATTTTAATTATATTTGTTGATCCTTATTCTCTTATTTGATGGATATTGATGTTTATATTGATCTCATGGGGATAGTGTTCGATATCTTGGGAGCACCCAAAAAGAAGGGCTTGAGTCACATTTATTCTAGGTGTGTATTCAACTTCTTTTAATGGGGCTTGCATTTGGCTCCCTTCAAGTGAATATATTACCACATAATTGGAGGAGAAAACCAAACTATCCAGGAAAATATTTACTTTTGACTTCTAAAAACATTCACTTTCTAAACTTGTATAAAAACTGAACCATTTTCTCATATGTTGGATATTTTGAGGAGGCTAGATAAGGGCTCAATAGAAATTCCATCAAGCATAAAAAAAATATTAGGTAGTGGAGGGGCTCTTGTGACAAGTTTATTAAATGGCACAAACCTTGAAGTTATTCAAACAACTTTTCTTAAGGAGGATGAGAGTTGTAAGTCCCTCATGAAGTATCTCAAGGCATTGGAAAATCATTTGAATAAATATGTACAAACTTTAGTGAAAAAAAAAGTGGGTTGTAGCACAACCTCCACAACAAACCAAAAAGTAAAGATTTGAGGATTTCAAATGCGAAAACACCTTGTCTTGATGTCAAAGTCACAAGGAAATAAGAAATTAAATATTATTAACTTAAGCCAAAACAACCTACCAAAACAAAGTCACATACATAAGGGAATGTGTTGAAGCAAACATCAACATCCCCATTGTATGCAAGATATAGAAGAAGGCTAGCCATGATCATCTAAGGCTGACACCCACCCAAAAAATGGAGGATCGTCAATAGGTTCTTTGTTACGAATAAAAATAGAATAAATATAAATGAAAGAATAGTAAATCATAATTGTAGTTAATTAATGATTAATTAATGAAGAGGCATGCCCCTAAGGACATGACCATTCATGAATGGGCACCTTCCTAGGTATAAGTGGGTCCTCATTGTAACATTCATTCATCTTGTACATTTCATATTATTAATAAAATATTATTTACAAATACATTTTGTGTATTTTACATTTAAATCACAAATACTCTTAAGTTTTGTCGCTTCAGTTGTATCAGAGCCATGCAAGCCTTTGGACGTTATTCGCCACACAACTTGCCCTTAAGTTTAGCTCCTTAAATCATGGAATTAAGTGAATATCATAAATATCCAATTGAGATGTTAAGTGAAATTTGAGAATCATTACAACAAGTAAAAAAATAATTTGAAGAATCAACAAAATATCTTGAAGCATATGCAACATGTCTGACAAAAGAGAACATTGACATGAAAGAGACTAACGATAGAGAATCCAAGAAACCAATGTATGAAATAAAGAAGAAGAGACATGGTCCAATTGTTATTGATGTTCTGGCAGCTGAGCTAGTTGTAATGACTACAGATCATGATGCCCCAAATGACAAACACCTACTAGAAGAGGCTGATGCAATGGAGGTTGAGCCTGTCAAGATTCAACCAGATGTGGAAATGGAAGAAGAGAAATTAGAAATATAATAGGAGGAAGAGGAGGAAGTTCATTGGGATGCAAAAAGTTGGGATGGAAAGGATGTCACATTTTCTGTTAAGAGTGCTTTTGTTGAAGAATAAGAATGTCTTGTAGCTAACAAAGATCAACCTCTTGTCCATGTTGTTCCGACACTTGCACCATATTATGCTCCACAAGAAAAGACCAGTTGCCCTGTTCCAGTATTTTGTGTTGCAAGGAACGTTGCTTGTAATGTACGAGGTGGTTTTTTCAAGGATTTTGATGAGGGTCTTTTGCAAAAAGATGGCTGACGTATTTTATGAAGTTGATGTAAAAAGTCTTCCTTCCACACCTGATGTTAGCAATTATTTGATTTCAGATGATGATCTCAATGTGAATAGAGATCTACCTTTTCTAGAGAGAATGGTTTATTCAGATGTGGAAAGGAGGCTTAACCCACTAGAATCGAATGCAGTTGTACAACCTAACACTACCTCTAATGTTGTAAACAATCAGGATATAAAAATGGTGACACATCTGGTTGATCAGATGTAACCAATTGTTGTACCTTCAACTAAAAATCACGCACAACCATCTCATAAGAATCTTGAAATTTAGCATAATCAAGAATATTCTCAGGGGATTGCATTAGTTAAACCTTTGTCCCTCAAACCCATAATGTTATAGAATTTGGTGTGCAAGGTTCACCAAGTAGAGAAGAAGGTGAAGTCCATGATTTTGAATTGGATCTAGATACAAGAAGGTGACTTCTGATATTACAACACGACCATGACACTAGGAAACATAATTCTGTTGATCTTCCTTTCCTAGTTAGGCCATTGAAAATTACATTGGCCCCAAATCAAGCTCTTGGTGGATGACTTGGACTAGAGGAGGAGGTGAGTTGTAGGAAAATTACAAAGCCATCTCAAGGACCTCCTCTTCAACCTGATTCTCGCTCTTTTTATAAGCAACGACTCCCACAACCTTCTTATTATCATGGTCTCGAGAATTCTCTTACCAATGATAGGTGTTTTGATGAATCTAAAAGACAAAACTGAAGATGGATATTTTGGAGATGACAAACTCAAAAACAATCACATGATTCCAGATTCATTTTCCCATTCAAAAGATGAAGATTCCTTTATGAACAAAACTTCATCTAACCTCAAACCTGGATGAGTGAATGCACTAGTTTCTTCCAATACTATAAGTGTTATACAAGAAATTGCTGCGGAGTGTGGTTCAAAGGTGGAATTTATTTCAATGTTGAATATAACAATGTATCTTGAATTTTTGGTTGAGGTCCTGTTTAGTGGTGAAAAAGTGGGCGTAGACATAGGTAGAACCAAGAAGGAAGCACAACATCAAGCATATGAAGATGCTCTTAAATACATGGCAAGTCAATATATGTAACAACCTGGATCAGGAGTGGCACTTGGGTGCAGGAACACAAATTCAAGTTTTCATGCATGGGGTGATGATGATGGTTTAAGAGAAACTTTGAGCTCTATAGTTTTTGTTGGTGCACCTAAGGAAGATGACACGCCCATTGCAAGTACTTCAAGGCAGTCAGAAAATGGTGAACAGAGGTTGCTTGAAGACTCTAAAAATTCATATAATTCCATTGAAACCCTCAAATAAATGTGCATTGTGGAAGGTCTTAGTCTTTTTTTCCAAGATATCCATTCTGAGTCCTTTCAAGTAGCAATTATTTTCAAATACAGTCAGCTTCCCATCCCATTTCTCATACAATCTACAAATATTCTGTGTGTCTGGACAAAGCCCCATTTACACTATAAATTATATGGAGAAGGTTACTTAGTGCAACGAAATGTGTATTATATGGTAATTGCAATATAGGCTTTCAGATATTATGCAGGCTCTCCAAGGCCAGTGTCAGTTCAACCAAATAAAAGGATTAAGCCTGCATATTTTTCATGAGGGTCACCTCAGATACTACCTTCTTCGAGAAGATATCCTAAGAATGGACTGATATCATGTGGAGAAAATCCCAACATAATTATTGGTAACATACAAGAAAGTTCCATTGAACGAGACAGTCAGATTAGAGTATTAGTCATGATTGTAGTTCATGTTTATAAGAAAATGAAGGAATGGATCTCACATTATGATCTCTGGAGCCCCACCTTAACTTTGATGAAGAAAATTTCGTCCATTCTGTAATGAACGAATGCAAGGTGGTACTAGACATGATGGACATGATTATATTCGATGACCCCTGGGTTATATTCAACATGTAGCTGGAGTTTATTGCAAAGGGCTTAAGTAGTGATACACTTTCAAAGCATTGCAGTAAATATAATTCTGAGATTTCGATCGTGTCAACAAACCCTTCACACCCTCAACTGGTTGCGATGGTACAAATCCATACGGTGACTGTCTATACACACACACACACACACACGAGCTTGACAAATCATTCAAGTATCAACTTATTAAAAAGTAACATTTAGTAAAAAAAAATACAAAAAAACCTAATTAATTAATTATTAATTTTTTATTATTATAGAAAATTAAAATTTAAAAAAATCAATATAAAATAAATAAATAAAAATAATATTAGGAAAAAAATGATGTGAGCAAAATGAAGAAAAATGGTACGAGTGACCAATTACACTTATAAAAAATGACGTGAGTAAAGTGAATTGTTAGTGATTAAGGTGAAGAAAATTGTTAAAGATAAAGCTTTGAGGACAAAGCTTTTGAAGAAAGGGGCAATGTTATGAATAAAAATAGAATAAATATAAATGAAATAAAAGTAAATCATAATTGTAGTTAATTAACGATTAATTAATGAAGAGGCACGCCCCTAAGGACATGATCATTCATGAATGGGCACCTCCCTAGGTATATAATGGGGTCCTCATTGTAACATTCATTCATCCTTGTACATTTCATATTATTAATAAAATATTAGATTCCTTTTTGTATTTTACATTTAAAGCACAAATACTCTTAAGTTTTTTTCGCTTCATTCCTACCACTTAGTTGTCGTTGCTACAACACCCTCCAAAATTTCACTACAATTGAATTTTGGAGCCTACCTAATTTTTGTATCGAGTGTTGCCTTGGTCGTCAAGTGTCGTTTTGTGTTGATTCATATGTTTCAAGTGTTCTTGAGTGTTATTAAGTGTCATCGCATTGATCTGAATATCCTTATATGCATTTCATGGTCACAAACACCTTTCTTGTTGTGAAACAACACTTTTGGGTTGCATTCACACACACTTCACTATTTGTACTTGGGGAATGCGTATAACGTGGCGTTTTGATGTATATTAATTATTGGTCATGTTTGTCTAATTTTTCTCAATGATTTAGTATGTGTCACACTTGGTTTTATATCCAAAAATCATCTTGTCCATTCCTTGACCAATCGTCCACAATTAGAAAAATTTAGGTTGAAAAGTGAGCCCATTAAGGCCAAGAGCGCATGAGTGCACAACGAAGCCTTGATGGGAGACTCTTTTTTGTTCAGAAGTGTGCCTTGCACCCTCCTTGAGAGTTGGGCACACTCTGAAAGCACGAATCCACTTCGTTGTTCCGAACTGTGCCCTCTAAGATTGACTAAGTCTTCCTCAAGCGCACTCCTTTGACTCAAAGAAGTGTGTACTCCTTGAGCGAACTTGTGCATCCTAAAGACTCAAAGCTCAACCCTTCAGCCTTACCCTATGCAACATGCACCCTCCTGAACTGATTGAGCGCACTGTTGCACCCTGAAGGAATAAAGCCTCAACCTTCAGCCTTCAGGAGTGCGTCTGCACCCTCCTTGAGCTCTCTTAAGCGTACCCTAAAGGCACGAAGCCCCAACCTTCAACCTTCAGGAGTGCACCTTGTGCCCTCCTTGAGCTCTCTTTAGAACATGAGCACACTCCAAAGGCATGAAGCTTCAACCTTCAGCCTTCAAGAGTGTGCCCTGTGCCCTCCCTCTCTTCCTTGAGTGCATAACGCACTTAGGCAGCCTGAAGCTTTTCCCTTCATCCTTCAGACTTGCGACATGTGCCCTTCATGTACTGCCTTGCTTTGTAGGGCACATGAGCATATACTGAAGCCTTGAAGCTCCTCCTTCTCATCCCTCTAGTATCTCGAAGTGTGCCCTTGCGCCTTGTAGCACCCTTGACTGTTTTAAGCACAACGAAAAGTCATAAAGAGTAAAATTTGCTTAAATCATTGTAGATTATGAGATTTTCAGACTGATGGTTGCTCGTCATGAGTGATTGCAGAAACATGTATTCCAGGGACCTCATGGAAATCACACACAAAGAAGATTAGACAAAGAGGATAAACAAAGGAAGCACGAGAAGAACCAAGAATGCACCTGAAACTTGATGATCAAAGTACCATGAAGACTCCAATATTGAAGACCCTTCGAAGGGTGGAAGCACCGTGAGAAGATGATGATAAAGAACAGACATAGTGAAAACCATGTCACCACTAAAGAAAGTCCATGTCATCAGTCATTGTCAGTCCCAGTCATCCCAGATAGTGACGTGTCAAGTTTCATCATATGATGATATGGAAGAAAAAATATATTATTGTAATTATTGTAAAAGACAAGCAAGTAGAAGTCTAAGAGTCATATGTAAACTGAAGAGTCACGGAAGTCCAAAGGACATGTAATACCAAAAGCCATATGTAATTCCAAAATTCATTTGGAACTTCGAAGGTTGTAGAAGTCCAAAGGTCATTAGAAGTTAGAAAGTCAAGAGTCATGAGGATATGAAAGGTCACTCCTCAAGTTATAAATGTATCCTCATTTCTCATGTAAAATACTTTTAGCCTTGTGTTCTCCCATAAGTCATAAGAGAGATAAGTTAATACTTCTGGGGAGCAAGTAGTGGGTCAAACACTCCATTATTGGAGTAAGTGATGTTCGCTGTATTCATGCATCCTGGGAATTTACTTAATATTTTAAGCCTTGATGGCCAACACGTTTTCATACATGGATTATAGATGTTTGTAAGACTATTCTGTGAATGTTCATGGTTCATGTTTTCTTTCACCAATACTAAGGTAGTTGAACTATTTTGGTTATTTTAGTGCTTGTTCTAATGAGAATGTGTTGTAATGGTTATAACGTTCGTCACATTCATGTGGACTATTCTGCTAGATGTTAGACGAAAAATTCTTATTTGTGTGTGTCTTTATTAGGGTGGTACTATTACCTCTCTCCTAGAGGCTCACTTTCTCCCCTCTCCATGGTAGAAGAACCTTGATGCACTTGTAACTGAACATTCACCACGCATACTTGCTTGCTTTTCAAAGGAACATGTGTGATTCTCTCTTGTGCTGATAGCTAAAGCAAAGGCACATCATTAAGAGAATGACAATCGGGTCTTATTTCAGATGGGACTCCTATACCAAATGGTGTGAGGTCTAGTTGGGACCTTACATTGGGGAGATCCCTTGAACCTTGGTAGGTCCAACACTATCAACACACTGGTAAGAGGCTTTGGGGGTTTGATCTGCTCAAATATTGCAAGCATTAACACAAGGAATTATTTATTCATGTATGGGGGACCGGACATCTAGTTGTAATCCCTCTTCTACATCTCCTTAACCTATTGGGTTACACAATACTAAGATCTATTGTAGGTAGACTAGGTCAAGGCACAAGATCTAGAATCCATCAAGCTAAGGCGAGAGGGAGGTAGTCTCTGCCAAAAAAATCCATGTCCTAGTAGAGGTAGTCTCCTAACAAAAGTAGCTAGCTAGAAGAGGGAGGTTGGTAGCAATTGTTGGCACACAGGTTTAGCACAATCTAATACCTACTTTGAAAATGAATGAAATCAGAAAAGGTGCCTTACATTTTAAACTAATAAACAATGGCAGCATTGGGGATGGTAGACCCTAAATAAATTCAATCTTTATGTAATTAAGAGATCCCCAATCACCATGATCTAAGAAAAAAATGTCTTTTTAGGTTCTAGCATAGGTTTCCATATGATTTCGAGCTAAAATAACTATGTCTTTTACTATGGCTTCATGTGCTATATTTTATTTTGTTGGCCTTCATGGTGAGGATTGTAACAAAACCACTTGTACCCCATGGCTAGCTTACATCACATAAATGGAGGAGCCTTGCTTTCATTTCTAGTCTTTTCACTAAGCACAAGGGATTGGGATCCAAGATTAAGTTAGAGGTGGTAAAGGATGAGATCCTATATGTTATTCACAATAATTCTATCAACATTACTAAGCTAGAATCATGTTTTACCTTAGACCAAAGGGACCATGATTTGGTAAAGCTTTCAAATGGGTTATGGAAAAGTGAATGCAATGCCTAAAGAGCCACCTAGAAAAGAACCAGGAGGCTGGCTTCAATGGCTACTCTTTTAACAAAGCTTTGATACGATGTTGAAATTCTAAGGCTAGTGTAGTAGAATACAATTTTCTGCTAGATAATTACTTCCTAATGGTTTTCAACAATTATTTTATGCCATTGTTATCATTGAATAATTACACTTCAGAAAATTTCAATAGTAAATGCAACATAAACAATAAATATCACAGAAAGACACCCATACAGAAAAGAGGCAATATTTTTACCCTAAGAAACCCAATCTTGGGAGAAAACCCAACAACTTTTCTTAGGAGAAATTATTCCTCAGCAAGGTTCACAAATCAACAATTTGTATAGAAATATATGTCAAAAATTCAATTCAAATACCAATCAAACCTAGTCAAAACATCTTCTAGCCAATGTTGGTCAAACCAACAAAAAATTAGAAATTCAACATTGGTCAACTTGGCCTGGTCAAACTAGCCTATGATCAAACTTAAGCCCTACGATCAAACTTGCGGTCTACGGACAAATCACTGTGGTCAATAGTTCACACATGCAACCTTCTTGCGGTCAAACAACTTCGATTAATGTCGAGTCAAACTCGGTCAAACATAGATCAAATAAGCTTGGTCAAAACAATCAAACTAGTCCTTATTTTTCACATGTGTGGCTATCCAAGAATGACGAAGAGAGAGATAAATAATTTCTCTTGCTCGATGGAGAAATGATACATCACTTCTTATTTATACAAGTTGAATGAGGTGTGACAACCCAAGAGTCATGTCTCTTCATTGGCTGGTCAACTTGACTTTTCTTGGTTGACTTGAAGACCTTTTAGCCATGTGTGAATACCTCCAAATGCTACACAAAAATGAACATATCCTTCATTGGTAGCGTGAGTTAGCTCTCTTGAGAATGATGACTTATCTTTGATGATATACACACTGCCTTCCTCACATGGTTAAACAAAACAACAATTTTTTCTCTTTTAATACACAGGTAATGTACATGCGACTCTTGTCTTTAGTGCTTTTAGGATAAGAAAAACACAACTCCTTAGAGAACAAAAATACTTCTTAGAAATCATAAACAATCCACTCTTAGACTCCTATGTTAAGCTAAGCTAATCCTACAATGTATATAGGATTAAAATTTAGGGATCTCTCATTTCCATTGTCCCTCTCATATTGGAGTTAAACTGATATTAGCTCTGATACCAATTTAGATAATTGGAGAGTAGTCATATTTCAGACACAAAATATTCACACTTTTATTATTATTGCATATACAAACTCAGGTACAATACATTTATATAGGTGTCGCGAGATCCAACTTATTTCAAACTTGGAGATTAAGGCCGAGAGAATATCTCAACAATCTCCAACAAACTCCAACCAACTCTAAAGAAAACATCAATTGTAACTCCATAGTAAGCATCTTAACTCAAGATCTACCAAGCCTCAAGAGGGATCAAATCTCTCAAGATACAAACCTCTTTTTGAGTGAAAAACTTGAGGAAATGTTTGCACATCGAGAAATTTGATTCCTCTCAGTGCCAGAGTTAAGATAGATCCATGTTGGTTTTTAATAATATTATTTGTATTTGTATAAATTTCACATCTCTCTATATATAAATTTTCTTATTTTTAATTTTATTAAAATCCTAATAATACATATAGTTACGTTTGAATAATAATAATAATAATGATAAATATATATATATATATATATAATTTAGAAAAAAAAGTGTATTGTAAATATTGAATCATTATTTTGAAATATGAAGTTCCGAAATATAATAGTAACATATATGAATCAATATTTTAATTTATGTGGTCAATATATCATATTTTTAATTATGTGTTTATTAATTAAATTTATTAAATTTTTATATATTTATTAATTATATACTCTGAAATATGATGGTTATGAATATGAATAATTATCATTTAAATTTATGTTAATGTGATATGCATATTATGATTTTTTTCTAAAATTGTTTGTAATTGTATTAATAAAAATAGAATTACAATATAAAAAAATTGAATTGAATTGATTTATTAGTTTTTGTAATTATTTTTTTAATTGAGTTGACATTATGTCTTATTATTATTATTTTTTAATTTAATGTTTCATTTTATAGAGTTTACAACTATAACATCTTTCCTATATTGAGCCAAATTTAAATGTTTACACTCATTTACAATCCATCAACATCTCCTTCATACAAATTTCTCAAAACAATCAAAACAAGTGTTGTAGGGTAGCATAGTCCTTGCCACTTAGTGGATATGCTTTGAGAAAAAATGCAAATTGATATATGAAGCGGAAAAGTTAATTGCCTAAGGGATAAGGATATGTATAAATTTTTGGTGGGTAGTAACCACTACTAAGCTTGCACATTTACACTTTTACTCCTACATTTTAAAGCTTTGAAGAAAACATAAATAATCGTAGGCAGTAACTCTTTATATGTATTTTTATTTCCATTTTGTTCTTATTCATTTTGTTCCTGAGTATGAGTTATTTTCAAGGATTTTAATTTTAGGTGGTTATCCTATGAAGCTTAATAATGAAAAATCATTGCACAAATATTTAAAAATCATGGCAACAGAAGGATGATATCAATTAGGAATAACCATGAGGGCTTGGCGATGGGAGTGTAAACATAAATATGAGAAAGTGTAATCTGGTTAACTTGGTCTTAGGAGGAGCAAGCTAGGATCATTGTGACCAATAGTGTCAACCATCTCCATGCCACAATTTGACAGAAGATGTGAACCACTATCTGCCCTACTATTTTCCATGATTGGATAAGAAGGTCGTGAGATAGAAGTTAATGTCTTTGTGGGCACTAAAACAAGAAAACATATATTTAGGGTAAAATTCTACCCTTTCTCTATTGTAGCTTTTTCAAAATGCCAACACAAAAATGAATGGTAGTCGTGGTTTTTACTAAGTTATGTTTTATTTTGATTCAGGAATCTTTTTGTAGATCATGATTTTTTAACTGGATGGTTATTGTCCTTAAATCCAATCACCCTATTTATTTCAGGAATATATATCTCCCAAGGATTCTTAGATTTATTTCATGGTTGTGCATATGGATCTTTCATGCAAAATAAATTTCTTTCATGTTCTAATTTTATTTGCCTTGTAGTTCTCTATTTTAAAAGAAAAAGTTGTTTCAACTAGGGCTTTCAATTTGGCCTTGTATTATTCTGTAAAAAACATATTGCATGGGGTTTCAACCAATACTAAGGTAGGTGAAGTGTAATAACAATGTATATGAAAAAAAGTTAGTAGCCATACTCATATGTATTCGACTCTACACCGCCTAAATAGAAAGATTTGAATTTTAATATGCATCACCTAAATATAAGGATTCAAACCCATTGTAATAATAGTATAACAATATTTACTCTTGTAAAAGTTCAAGTATCTATGACATCAATTAATTTGGAATGGAAAATATTCATATGGAGAAAATTATTATAAATAACCATGGCATCAAATAATTTGGAACCTAATATTTAATAGTTGTGTCGAATGTTTGTCAAAAAAGTTAAGAAATTTATTTTTAAATCTATCAGAGACGTCACATATGTAACATATGAAAAAGTGTGGGTATCAATCAAGAAAATGAAATTTATTTGCCTTATAATAAAATTTATCTTCATATTATACATAGGAGCACGTTATGATATATGCATTCAAGAAAATATCAAACCCTAAATTTTTCTATCTTTTGCCAAGCTAGCTAAAACATCTATTCAACAACCTAAGTGACTTCAACATCTTAAGTGACTATCGAAATTATTTTG
The DNA here is from genome assembly GCA_031772625.1 of Pinus tabuliformis. NCBI lineage: Eukaryota > Viridiplantae > Streptophyta > Pinopsida > Pinales > Pinaceae > Pinus > Pinus tabuliformis. The sequence continues at coordinate 301,523,329 of CM062812.1, read as the reverse complement.
TAGAGTATGATAGAATTACAATATTTATAGTTGTTTCAATATTCCGTAACGAACACCATAAGACTATAATTCACAAAGTACACATATGCTTATAAAAAAAAAAATATGTAATGAAATGTTGTTTGCTGTTGAAAATATCAAACATATTACATAAACAAAACAACCCTAAACCATATATGAAGGAATAGAAATAGAAAATCCGAAAACTTGTTGTGATACATAGAAAGATTGACAAATTAAAACAACACAAGAAACACTATAAAACATTATAAACATATATTTCATGATGAATGAAAGAACCCAAGATGTTTATAATACTTTTGAATAAAACTCAAAAACACATAATGGCACACTCATATCAATACGTACTAATAATGAAGAATCCAATGTTTTGCACTGATAATGACATTAAATGCAATTTAAGAGTCGAAATTAGAAGGACAAAACCAAAGCAAAATCTACACCCAAATGGTTAGGGCAATCGTTTGGATTCTAAGATTATAAGCCGATGGATGTTGGATGTAACTACTCAACAAGCCACGCAGTATACACGATGAATTTATTTGTTTAGGGTAAGCTTGTTTTGTTTGTTATGTTGTTTTAAATATATGAACACAATAATATTATTTTTTATATCCTTAAAAATATTATATAAAACAAACATAATTGTTTATGTTCAAACATGAAAAACCTTCATCCTTTAATTGTTTACTAAGGGATAAAAACTTGCATAAATGTTTTGTGGGTAGTAACCACCACTAAGTTTACACATTTACACTTTTACTCCTACATGTTAAAGTGTTGAAGGAAAAAAAAATAATGGTAGGAAACAAATCTCGATAGCTATATTTATTTCCATCTTCATAAAATATGGTGGGAAGTTATTGATGGTAAATAGTTTTTTTTTACGTGACTATGAGCTATTTTCAAGGATTTTAATTTTAGGTGGTTTTCCTGTGCCACAAATATTTAAAAATTATAACATAATATTGCAACTACATCCATATATTATGGAAAAAAATTGAGGTAATTATCCACATGGCACAAAGGCTGCAATAAGATATTCAAAGTTATGGCCCAATCAAATATTTGAAAACTATTTTTTTTCAATAATATTGAAAAATAAATATTTGTTTTTAAAAGTTAAACATTATAAATTCCATTGGTGAATGATAAACTAATAGCGGTCAAAAAACAAATCGATTGTTAAGATATTTCCTTGACAAGGACTAATAACTGCATCTACCAAATAAAATCATGGCACTAAAATTGCAAAATATATTATTAAAAGGAGTATTCTAACTATTCAATGATTCACCCTTAGTTTTTCGTGCCCTCCTCATGCCATTGACCATCCTCCAACAACCTCTAATTTTTGTATCATCCTGGCTATCTATCTTTGCTTTGTCATTGTCTGCCCCCATTTTCTTATTCCCATCTACCATATCCCATCTACCATATTTCATCCATGTAGATACATGGATCCATCAAATTCAATTTCAAATTTGAAATAGTGGTGGGCTATTATTTGAATTTGAAATTTGAATCTAGACATTGTTTACTTAATTCAAGAGCTAATAACAGGAGTGGTTTCGTGGAGTTCGTGAATAATTGTAACCTATTGAGTTACTTTTTTGTTGTAAATGCATAGAGAAGAGGATCATGTGGCTTAAGGGTTTCATCTATTGGGTAGTTTCCAAGATTGGCAAGATTGGAAAATTTGTGAGAATTGATGTCCCAGCCAAGCTTAAGCAATACATGGCAAATCCAAAGAAACTACGACATGCCTTGTGGTCTTGTGTAGGTGATTTATCAAAAGAAATTGTATTGAAAACAATCCTAGGTTGGTTTAATTAATCATTTATCAAATTAATTTCTTCCTCGTCTTCATTTCATTACTTTTCATGATAATGTATGTATTATGTATAACAAGTAGTTGGTTGTGGAGATCGTTGAAGGGATCCATGTACAAGATCCAAAGTATTGGCTTCTCCTCAGTCAAATTCAAAGAATCAAGGGAAATGATTTCCCTGCCTAAACGCTAAAATATGAGTTTAAGGAAGTAGAAAATGAATGGGAAACATAGTTGCATAATCTTGATGGCCACAATGTTCACATTGACTACACATCAAAGGTGAAGTCATGGAAAACCAGAGCTAGAAAGAGTTTTTTGAGTGCAAATATAACCCATGACCAACTGCATATGCACGTCAAACATCTCAAATTTAGAGTTGATGTATCAATAAAGCATGGTTTATTTTGTGTGGTTGCAGACTACAAAGTTGTTTTGGTTATCAATGCTAAAGCACAATATGTGAGTTATAACCTATCTTCTAAGCCAAAGTTATAGCCATCAATCCCCATGGGCCAAAATTTCTCAAATTTCTATGTATTTCATTCTTTTTGTATACGCCTCCTTGGCTCCATATGCGTCACTCAACTATAAAATCCCGCATACACTCTTTGTACAAGGATTTGTATTCCCATTGCAACAAATTTTTGTTATTACACTTGATAGGGCCCAAAGGGTAGAAAAAAGATACTGCACAGATCCCACCAAATAATTATCTTCATACATATAAGGCATTGAATACTACCTTGCAATATGATTTTGAATATCAATGGTGGCTACGACATTAGCCTTTAACAAAGACTGAGCAGTCATAATATTGAGAAAACCTAATGTGAGAAACTGAAAACTTGAGATGAGAATAAAATATGAAATATTTTGAAACCGGATACATGAAACTTCAAGCTTAAATGCTCACAGGAGACAAACCTAATTGCATTGTGCGTATCAAATCCAGATCTAAATATGCATGTAGTTTTACAGTACTACAAAGAAACCATAATATGCATGTAGTACAATAATCTAAATATGCATGTAGTATACTAAGCTTTTACTTTTAGTAGTCTTGGCGGGAATGTGAGGATTATTATGATTTATTTAAAAAAATTGTAATTACATCAATTTTTTTTTCATTGATAATTTGAATTGATTAAAAAAAAGGCTAGATTATTAATAGTGTTCTTATTAAACATTTAAAATACCCAAGTCACCAAAAAAAATATATTGCAATGTTTTAGTAGGGACATTTGGACAGTGTTGTAATTGGTAGTTGCGGAAACTACATGTTACAGTGTGGCAACTCTATGTTGTAGCAACACCCTGTTATAGTGGCAGCATACTCCATGTTATAGTGTGGAAACTCTATGTTGCAAAAACACCCTCTTTTAGTGGCAACAACTCCCCTGTGCCACACTGGAGGCAACTACAATAAAAAAAGAAGAAAAGACAATCAAAGAAATAACTATGATAGAATATATGAAAGAAGAAGAAGAGACTCCTCAAGCAACCATGAAGAATATTATCCCCCTCAAAGTGAGTCAAGGGCTCCAAGGTATGAAAGTAATGTTGTAAATCTGAATACATTCTTATTTATGCTCTTACTAGTTCTTCTCCATCAGATTCGTGGGATAGTTGGTTGGTTGATAATGGGTCCACTCATCATTTCCATGGATACAAGGAAGTCCTATCTAATCTAGTAGAGAGGGAGACTAAGCCCAAGATCATTCTTGGAGACAAATCCACTCATCCCGTGAAAGGCCTTGGGTTCGTCAAATTTTATCTGAATTATGGGGAATCAGTTCTGCTGCATGATGTTATGTATGTGCTAGGATTAATGAAGAATTTTGTATCTATATCCACATTGAAAGATAAAGAGATGAGAGTTGCCTTCATCAAAGGAATTGTTTTGACCTGGCCTGCTGATTCACCATTAAGAGATGCATTCACATTACGATCGAGATTTGAAGGACTTTATAGAGTCACTTGAAGACCTCTTCTAGCATTGGTTCATAATACCAATCATCTGGGCAAGTTATGGCAACGTAGGGTGGCTCATCTACACTACGATGCACTTCTGAAGTTGAAGAAATTGGTCTAAGATATTCCCGATGTTCAAGCTCATCATGATGGAGTTTTTCCAGGTTATGCAAGTGGAAAAAAACAAGGGGACCATTTCCCTCTAGTAATAACAATAAAAATGACATCCTCCATCTCATTCATTTCGTATATGTGGTCTGATGCATGTACATTCAGTTGGTGGTCATCTCTACTACATCGCCTTTATTGACGACTTCTCAAGAAAGACATGGATATACTACCTTAAGCACAAGGATGAAGCCTTTGAAATATTCAAGGAATTCAAAGCCTTGATCAAAAATCAACCAGGAAAGAGAATCAAAGTCTTCAGGTTCGACAATAGAGGGGAATACATGTCAAATGAATTCATAGCATTTTGCAAGAAAGAAGGGATAAAGAAGGAAACGATTGTGCCATATACTCCTGAACATAATGGTTTGGCTAAAAGGAAGAATAGGTCTATAGTAGAAGCTGCCCGTGCCATGCTCCATGATCAAAAGGTTCCAAAGTTCCTTTGGGCTGAAGCCACATCTACTACTATATATGTTCAAAACAAGGTCCTAATCAAGTATTAGAAAACAAGACCCCTTTATAAATATTCACAGGTATCAGCCCTAATATTAGCCATCTTCATGTATTTGGATGCCCCATATATTTTCATGTGCCGAAGGACAAAAGGAACAAATTGGAAGCTATAGGAAGAAAAGGTATGTTTGTGAGTTATTGTGAAGATTCTAAAACATACAGAACATATATTCCTGGTCAGAGGAACGTTAAAATTAGCAAGGATGCAACATTCGATGAAGATGCAGCTCTTGGAAAAGCTATATATTCATTTCTTCTTAGTTGACTCCACTGTATATGAAAACAAGATGAAAATGAAAATGAATAAGATGAAAACAATTTCTTCTTATGCTAATGTCAATATTGATGTCAAATTCATTCCCTTCGCTAATGCCAGTGTTGATGTCAAATACATTCCCTTAAAAACATATCTAATCCTTTGTAAACTTGTCAGCTTGTGATGGTGATATTTAAATACAATAGTTTTTTAATGACATAACAAGATTGTAAAGTTTGTGACAATTTTTTAAAAACTAAAATTCCCCAAATGAAAAAAAAAGATATAAACATCATATCAAACACAATGCCAAACATACTTGTGTAAAAAGGAAAATGTTGTCAATCAAGAGCAACACATCCTGCCCTTCAACATTTTGAAAATGATCTGTAATAGTCAATCCTATAGGCCCAACACATACACGAGCACTAGGTGGTTCATTCATTTGACCATATATAAGAGCATGCTTGCTTTCACCCTGTATAATAAGAAAACCATTAATTAGTTGCCCATGCTCTGACTATGTATGTAATGAGCAACTCTTCAACAAACAAATGGGTGAATTAAGAGCCTGCGTTGAAGGGATTTGAAGCTAGAAATTCATTCACGACAAATGTCATGCAAGAATATATGACAACAAACATCACACATACAACCTCATCTCCATTTGCAACACAACATGGTAGAACATGTAAGGAATCATATGACCACTAGGATTTCAGGGTAAGAAAGTAGGAGTTGTACCCATCATACATTAATCCACCTATCGCCAAACTAACTTCGAGCTCGTTCAAATCTTACCCCCTCAACACCAATAGAACAAGCATAGAGTGTCCTATGTCATGGTAGGGTCAGTAAAAGACATATTATCCTCCTCCTCCTCCTCCTCATCTTACTCTTGCTCCCTCGGGGCTTGATAATTCTGTCATTCTTTTATTCGGCCATGGGACTCTTCTATTGCTAGTAGCTCCCATATTCTAGTGCCTTGCAGCGCGAGTACAAAGCATGCAAAATGGGCACACTTTTTTGCTGCTACTGTTATGAAGAAAAGCTCGTTGCTTAAAAAAATAGATCCTTTGCAAGTGCATTTACGAGCCAAAAAGGGGGGAATTCGTACTCAGAGAGTTGTTTCTAGAGATATTTCCAATGACAGTTTTTGTCATATAGTGGCTTTGAGGAGGCCGGTTGTAGCCTTGCTGCAACATTCGAGTTGCATGTATCTTGCATTGAAACATAGGAATAACAAACTGATGAATTCTCCTATCATCATGCTCATGGGTTAATTATCCACGTGTCAAATTGTTATTGAGGGAGGATGATGAAAATAAGTGTCTAGCCCAACCCAACCCAACATAGGAACGCCTATCAACATAATTATAGAATTAGGGTCAGGCATTTTTTTCCCTCTAAGGAATCTTGGAAAATATAATCCCTTGCGACTCGTATTTTCATCCTTTAGATTCACAAATGCACTTAGGAGATTTTTGAACATGTTTTTATTGGTTAATTGTTTTTTATTTTTATTTTTTTATAACATTTTATACATAATTTTTTTAAATTTAAATTTAAATTTTTAACTATTTTTTTAATTTTTATTTGTTATAGATATTTTCTTTGAATTTTATTTTAATTTATGATTTATTTATTTTTAATTTTTGTTTTTATTTATTTTGTTTTATCTATTTGTTTTTATTTTTATTTTTATTTTTTTAAGTGTTAGCTTTTAATTTTTTTCTTAAATTATGTTTTTTATTTTCCTTAAATTATGTTTTTTGGGGAAATATTATTTTTTATTTTTTTGAATTAATTTTATGTTTTTATTTTATTTTTTTAATATATATATATATATATATATATATATATATATATATATATCTTGATGATGAGCCATAGTAAATGGTTTGAAACACGTCGAAACTGAAAACTACTTTGTGTTTCCAAAAGATAGTTTGTATATATATATTTTTGTTATTTTTTATATTTTAGTTTTTATGTTTTAATATATTTTTTTATTTATTAGATATTATTTTTTTGAACTTTTTTTTTTTTTTTTGTTTTTTTTTTTTTTTTTTCAATTTTGTTTTGTATTTTTCATTTTTATTTATTTATCTATTATTATTAATTTTTTTTTGTAGGGTCTGTGTCAATCCTCTACTAGCAACCCGACCCCATTATGTGTCAATTTGATAGTTGATTTTCAAGTTTTCCTTATAATGGATCAAATCTGCTCCCACAGTGTGTCCATTTCATAGTTGATTTTTAAGATTTGATTGATGGTTGATTTTTAAATTTTCTTTGCAATTTGTCAAGTTGTCTTAGGCTAAGGTTTTAAAATAGCTATATTTTTAGCATTTAGAAAAGAAATTACTCTTGGTATAATGACTTTTTCATTTGGGTGTTCATTTTTGAAGCTTTTTTTAGTTAGTCTGCTCCCATTGTGTGTCAATTTCATGGTTGATTTTTAAGATTTCATTGCAATAGGTAGAGTTCGCTTACACTGCATGCCAATTTGATGGTTGATTTTTAAATTTTCTTCGCAATGTGTTAAGTTGTCTTAGTTTAAGATTTTAAAGTAACGATATTTTTAGCATTTAAAAAAGAAATTACTCTTGATATAATGACTCTTTCATTCAAGTATTCATTTTTGAAGCTTTTTTTAGTCATATAATTTTTCCATAATGTCATGGTTGAAATATATTGAAAACTTGAGGTTTTTTGTAGTCATGATATTTGGTTTTGATTCCATGGTTGAAAAATTATCAAATTTTAAGGTTTTTTTAAGTCATGATATTTTGTCTTTATTGCTATGGTTGAAAACATTTATAAGTATTTGATTTTGAAATTGTTGGAATTTTAAGGCTTTTCAGAGACCCGATATTTTATCTTTAATGCCATGCTTGCAAATTTTTGGAATTTTAAGGTTTTTCAGACCCATTATATTTTATTTTAACGCCATTGTTAAAAAATGTTGAAAATTTATCCAAAAAAAAGACGTTATTTCAACATCAACACTTTTCGTTTTCAAGGTGTTTTTTACATAAAAAAAAGGGTTTTTATTGTCATTTTTAAAAAAATGTTGAAAATTTACCACAAAAAAGGTGGTGATGCAGAATCAACAATTTTTGTTTTCGGGTTGTTTTTCCATATTTTTTGGGGCTTTTGGGTCAGAGTTCTCGTTTTGAGGTAATAGTTCTCGTTTGATCGATAACTTTGTCTAAAATCCTTTCTCCATACACATCTAGCTTTTCTCTTTCGAGAATTGTGAAATACATTTAACGAAGGAATAGGCACATGAAAAAACAGAGCATCACATCAAACACCAGCGATTACAAACCACTTCTTATGAATGTACATCATTAAAAATTAAAAATAGCAACAAATTTCTCTTTACTAGGAATTTAGCATTTCAAAAAAGTTGTAAATTGTATCTTGATATTTTGGAGCCACAGTAAATCGAAATTTTAAAGATCAGACTGATTAAAGTAAAAGCCCTCCGCCTTAAAGATATTTGTATTAAGTCTAAAAAGATTTGAAAAAATGGTTTTCGCTTCCCACATATTAAATAATTTCAAACAATAGTTAAAAATAACAACAAATGTCTCTTTCCAGGGAATTTAACATTTCAAAAAAGTTAGTAAATTGTAACTTAATATTTTCGAGCCGTGGTAAATCAACATTTTAAAGATTGGCCTGGTTAAAGGAAAATCCCTCCACCTTAAAGATATATGTATTAAGTCTAAAAAGATTTGAAGGCAACCGTTTTCACTTCCCACATATTACACAATTTCAAACAATAGTTAGCCACTTCAGCGAAACACCTTCAACTATGATTTGAGAATCTCCCGATCATAATTACTATGGTAAAACTCTACACAAACTGAAAGATCTTCCACCCAATTATTGACTCCCAACTATAAAAATATACAAGGATTTATTGTTAAAAGTATACCGGCACATGCACCCTGAAAGTTTTAAACAGATTGTCATGTTTTTCTCCATGCTATTACTCGTCACAAATAAGCATTTTCAAAAAATTGTAAATTGTAATTTAATATTTTCAAACTGCGGTAATTGAAAATTCAAGAACGACCTAGTTAATAAAGGAAAAGCCCTCCGCCTTCAAGATACCAGTATTAAGTCTCAAAATATTTGAAGACAATCGTCTTCGCTTCCTACATATTAAATAATTTTAAACAATAGTTAGCCTCTTCGGCGGAAGGCACCTCTAACTAAGATTTAAGTATTTCTCGGTGGTAATTATAGGGAAAAACCTACACAATTTGAAGGAAGTTTGACCAAATTTTACTGACTCCTCTGAACTATAAAAGTATACAAGCATATACTGTTAAAATTATACCGACTTGTGCAACATGAAAGTTAAGAAATAAATTGGAGAAGGAAACTTTGAATTGCAAAAATGTCATGTTTATCTCCATGCTACTATTGGTCATAGATAAAAATTTTCCTACAGCAAATAAATAATTTCAAATCATAAAGCATTTTCACTGGTCTTAAAATTTAGTTTTTTTTGGAGAGGAAAAAAACACTTCTTTTTTAATGAAATATAAAAAGAGAGTGCAAAATCATGGATTAACTACTTCGTTTATAATCACTTGTCATATGAGACTAATGACAACAATCTTATATGTCCTTTGTACTTGCTTATCTATCTATTGCCCTTCTATTTTCTATTATGTAAAGTATAGATAATGTTTACATATGTAACCATTTTATGACCCCAATTGTTGATCCAAAAAACCAAATTGTTACATCTTATGTTCTCAGCATTGAGTCTCCCTAAAAATAACAATAGAGCCCATAGGGAATACCCAAAAAAACCATATTATTCTCCTAAGAATGCTGCAAAGTAGAACTTACCAGACTCCTTTGAAATACCTTTCTTGGATAGGAGATCTGCAGTGATATTTTGTTCCGTGTAAATATGACCAAATTGAATATGTTGGAAAGTACTTACCAAGTTTCAGATATGCTTCATCGAATTTGATACTATGGGAGGATTAAATAAAGTAAAATCCTTGACCCGGCCAACGAGGACCATCGCATCTCCATAAACCTGCAAGCTCTCTAAACCCAACCATTTTACATTTATGAATACTCCCCATAAAAAAATAATCTTTACTTCGTTATTAATGCCATAACCATCCTCCCACCAAAAATAATAATAATTATTTGGCTCTAATACTATGAAAGCTCCACATCCACATTTTCTCTACAGAGATGCCCCATCAAAAAAATCCCAGAAGAAAGACCTTCCAAACATCTTTGAACCTGATCCGTCTTTTGTTTGTGCACGTAATCTTAAAATTCAGTCTATGTTTTAGACAACAACAATTCCCATACAAGAGTGGTTAATGGGATAAATCACACCATTTCCATTGATTATAACGACAAAGTTCCGTTCCTTCATGTTAGTTTGACAACGAATTAGTAACTTTAGGTAAATGTAAATAGACAGTTGTATACCGAATAATTAGTTATGTAACGATAGTTGGTGATATAAAACTATTGAATGCCCATGAAATAAAAACATGGAGAATCATTGTTAAATAAATTTCCATTCAATTCAGTTTTCTGATTCAGTTTCATGTCTTGGTCATTTGTGGTTTCTTTGCTGTTTCTTTTCCTGTTTTTTCTCCCATTCTACCAACAATTGGTATCGGAGCTTGAGCGTGAAAGAAAGCGAACCCGTGTTAAAGAAAAGGAAATCTCGTGAGAGTTATCTCTGTCAGGCATCCAGCGAGACTCCAGAGCCGGCCTGCACATTTCAAAACCTGCGTTTCAGAACCTGCGTAAAGACCAGCAGAAGCTGCGTGAGAGGCTTGCGTAAAGACCAGCAGAAGCTGCGTGAGAGGCTTGCGTAAAGACCAGCAGAAGCTGCGTGAGAGGCTTGCGTAAAGACCAGCAGAAGCTGCGTGAGAGGAGGTCAGCATGGAGACCAGCTGCGTGAGAGGAGGTCAGTGTGGAACCAGCTGCGTGAGAGCCTACGTGAGCCCAGTTTTTTTTTTTTTTTTTAAATCAGAAGCTTCATGAGAGCCTGCGGAGGCCAGTTATCTGCCTGCTTGTGGATGTGTGAGGAAAGACTGCTGTGTTGATTCCTTGCATGCGTGCTTTTGCGTGGAGGTTCTAAAGGGTGCCGGAACTATGGCACTGTTACGTACCAGAGATGAACTGTGCTGATCAAAGATGTGTCCAGGTATCATTTTATTTTTCTTTCAGCCATTGCTAAATAAATTATGGGCTTGTATTCAGCAATAGTTTCAGATTTTTTTTTTTTATAAAAGGAATGTGTGAGTGAAATAGAAGGAACAGAAGACAGTTTTTTTTATTGAAGAAAAGAAAATTTTAAGGGTTTTGGAGAAATAAGGAGACAGTTTTTTTTATTATTGAAGAAATTTTTTTTTTAAGGGTTTTGGAGAAATAAGGAGATATACTCCTTAGGGTTCTTTCTATTTGGAGAAATAAGGAGATATACTCTTTAGTTGAAGGAAAACTTAAAAAAAAAAAAGGAAATATAAAACCCTAGAAAGACTGAAACCCTAGGAAGGAGGAAAAATGGCCAAGATGTCGAATGCAAGATTCGAGGTGGAGAAATTCACCGGAAAGAGCAATTTTGCTCTTTGGAAACTGAAGGTTAAGGATCTGCTTGTGCAACAAGGGTTGCACAAGGCATTGGATGGGGTAACTAAGAAACCTACAACCATGACTACTTCAGACTGGGAGGACTTGGATGCCCGAATTCTCAGTACCATCCGGTTATGCCTAGCGGATGAAGTTCTCTTCAACATTGTTGAAGAGACTACGGCGTCAGGATTGTGGGAAAAACTTGAAAACCTCTATATGACAAAATCATTAACCAACAGAATTTATCTAAAATGACAGTTATACAGTCTTCGAATGAAAGAAGGTTTAAATGTTGCAGAACATTTGAATGTTTTTAATACACTAATTTGTCAATTAACAGATATGGAAGTCAAAATACAGGAAGAAGATAAAGCCATAACCTTGTTGTGTTCTCTGCCTGAATCATGGGATCACTTCGTAACTTCAATCAGTTTCAGCTCTGCTGATTCTTTGAAGTTTGAATCAGTTGTGGGAGCTCTTCTGTCTGAAGAAGTATGAAGGAAATCCAGCACTAAAACAGCCGCATCAGAAGCCATGGTCGCTAGAGGACGCTAAAAGGAAAGAGGAGAAAAACCAAGGGGGTCTTCCAGGTCGAAATTGAAGGGCAAGAAGTGTAAGGCAAAATGTTGGAACTGCGGTAAAGTTGGACACTTGAAGAAGGACTGTTGGAAACGGAAGGAATCCGAAAACCCGAAGAACAAAGCGAATCAGGCCGATTCAGGTATGGTAGACGAAGTTTTATCTGCTGAAGAATTGTGTATGATAGATGAAACTTCACCTGAATGTAATGTCTCTCAGAGTTTTGATAGCTGGCTGTTAGACTCTGGTGCTTCGCATCACATGTGCCCACATAGAAATTGGTTTACTTCGTATGAAAATGTTAACGGTAGTTCTGTGTTTAGGGGTAACAATATGTCATGTCAGACTGTTGGGATGGGAGATATCAGGATTAAGATGTATGATAACGCAGTTAGGACATTAACTAGTGTTAGACATGTACCTGATTTGAAGAAAAATTTAATCTCTTTGGGAGTTTTGGATTCAGATGGTTATAAGTTTACAGGTGAGGATAGCATCTTGAAAGTCTTCAAAGGAGCCCTTATGGTTATGAAGGCATAAAAGGTCGGAAATCTTTATAGGTTAAAAGGAAGTACTCAGGTCAGTGAAGCAGCGGTTGCATCAAAAAGGAAGAAGCAGGTACTCGTTTGTGGCATCAGCGTTTGGGTCATATGAGCGAGAAAGGTCTTCATATACTGATGAAACGTAAATCTCTTCCTGGTCTGAAATCCTTGAATTTAGATTTCTGTAAACATTGTGTGTATGGAAAACAGTGTAAACAGAGATTTAAAGTTGGAAATCATAATAGTAAAGATGTTTTAGACTACATTCATTCTGATCTGTGGGAGCCTTCCCCTGTTGTGTCATATGGAGGTGCATTGTATTTTTTAACATTCATTGATGATTACTCTCGTAGAGTTTAGGTCTATATGCTAAAAAGGAAAGCTGATGTATTAAATGTCTTTAAACAATTTAAAGTAATGGTAGAGAAAAGAATAGGCAAATCTATTAAATGTCTAAGAACTGACAATGGTGGTGAGTTCACTTCTGTTATTTGAACAATACTGTAAGGATGAGGGCATTGTTAGACACAAAACTGTTGTTTATACTCCTCAGCAAGATGGTGTTGCTGAGCGTATGAATCAGACTCTTATGGAAAGAGCCAGAAGCATGATCTCCAATGCTAACTTGCAAAAGGAGTTGTGGGCAGAAGCAGTATCTACTGCTTGTTATTTAGTTAACAGATCACCTTCAGTAGCAATTGATTGTAAAATTCTGAAGAAGTTTCGACAGGTCAGTCTTGTGACTATTCTCATTTGAGGATATTTGGCTGTGATGCTTATTCTCTTATTCCGAAAAATCAACGTTCAAAATTAGATCCAAAGTCGAAATGTTATGTCTTTGTTGGGTATGACTATGCAGTGAAAGGATATAGGTTGTGGGATCCTACATTGTGGAAGATAGTCATTAGTAGAGATGTAACATTTGATGAATCCTCTTTGTTAAAATCAAATGTTGAAAGAATTGAACAGGAACAAGTATCGCCGAGTCAACGAGTTCAGTTGGAGGCTAGATCTTTCGGTGACAGTCGAAAGGAAGGAGAGACTTCTGGAGACAAAGGTGTTGAAGACACAAAGGAAGCCGTTGAAGCTTCTGAACCAGTGCAAGTTTCTGAACCAGTTCAGCAACCAGTCGCTCTGAGAAGGTCTACAAGGGAAAGGAAAACTCCCAAAAGGTATGAAGATTCTGCTTCATCTGTTGCTTTGGTTACTGAAGATGGGGAACCTTCTTGTTATCAGGAAGCAGTAGATGATACAGATAGCGAGAAATGGAAAATGGCTATGGAAGAAGAAATGGACTCCTTAGCCAAAAACAATACCTGGGATCTTGTAGAGCTTCCTGAAGGGAGAAGTGTTGTTGGATGTAAATGGGTCTTCAAGCTGAAACAGAAAGTTGATGGTAGTATTGAAAGGTATAAGGTGCGACTGGTAGCAAAAGGGTATTCTCAGGTTGAAGGTATAGACTTTCATGAGATTTTTTCTCCAGTTGTAAAACTTGTTTCTATACGTACTGTGTTGGCACTAACTGTGTTGCTTAATCTTGAGTTAGAACAGTTAGATGTTAAAACAGCTTTTCTACATGGTGATTTGAACGAAGAGATATATATGGAGCAACCAGAAGGTTTTGTATGAGGTCGCAGCAGAAGATTAGTTTGCAAGCTCAGGAAATCATTGTATGGTCTGAGGCAGTCTCCCAGACAATGGTACAAGAAGTTTGATTCCTTCGTGGTGAGCCAGAACTTTATAAGAAGTGAGTATGATCATTGTGTGTACTTCAAAAGTTTCAATGGCATATTCATTATCTTAGCTTTGTATGTTGACGATATGCTTATTGCAAGCAAAAGCATGGAAGAGATCAATAGGTTAAAGGCTCAACTCTCTAGGACGTTTGATATGAAGGATCTTGGAGTAGCAAAACATATCTTGGGCATGGAGATACACAGAGACAGGAAAAATGGTAAGCTTTGGTTGTCACAGCAGAAGTATGTGGAGAAGGTACTTGAAAAGTTCTCTATGAATAATGTGAAACCTGTTAATGTTCCTTTAGCTTCCCATTTTAATCTTTCTTCAGTTTTGAGTCCTAGAGCTGATGAAGAAAAGCAGTATATGTCTCATGTACCATATGCAAACGCTGTAGGCAACTTAATGTATGCGATGGTATCTACAAGACCTGACATTTCACATGCAGTTGGAGTTGTCAGCAGGTTCATGGCAAATCCAGGTAAAGAACATTGGCAAGCAGTGAAATGGGTGCTTCGATATCTAAAAGGCACAAGTGACCATTGCATTGTATTTAACGGTAGTGAAGGATTAGTCTGCGGATATGTAGATGCTGACTATGTAGGTGATTTGGACAAAAGAAGATCTACTACAGGTTATGTCTTTACTCTTGCAGGTGGAGCAATTAGTTGGATGTCAAAGCTTCAAGAAACAGTTGCATTGTCCACTACCGAAGCCGAATATATTGCTGCTTCAGATGCTAGTAAAGAAGCAATTTGGTTAAAGGGTCTGCTCGATGAAATTGGAAGAACGCAGGAGAAAGTGAATGTACTTTGTGACAGTCAAAGTGCTATTCACTTGGCTACAAACCCTGCCTATCACAGCAGAACCATGTAAGGTATCATTTTCTGAGACATGTGATCGATGGCAGAAAAGTAGCTCTTAAAAAGGTCCATACACGAGAAACTTGTGCAGACATATTCACAAAGCCGGTTACAGTAGAGAAGCTGCGGTGGTGTTTAGCTTCTCTTGGCTTGCAGAAAAGATGATGAATGGGAAAATTGTTGTCAAGGTGGAGTTTGTTAGTTTGACAACGAATTAGTAACTTTAGGTAAATGTAAATAGATAGTTGTATACCGAATAATTAGTTATGTAACGATAGTTGGTGATATAAAACTATCGAATGCCCATGAAATAAAAACACGGAGAATCATTGTTAAATAAATTTCCATTCAATTCAGTTTTCTGATTCAGTTTCACGTCTTGGTCATTTGTGGTTTCTTTACTATTTCTTTCCCTGTTTTTTCTCCCATTCTACCAACACTTCAAAAGTAAAGCAATCTTTAAAATATGAAAAGGGAGTTGTCTATAATGCGACTTTTTGGAGATTCCGGTGACGGAATCCGGCGGAAGAAATTGAGGTTAAATCTTGATTTGTTGCAGTTAAAATGGTTTTTTAACTGCATATTTGGATTCAGCACCCTGAAAAACCCCTGGGACGCTTTCATTGTGTAGAAACTAGCTATCAAACTTGCGATTCCAATAAATTCCTGCCGGATTTCGACCGGAAAAACCCGCCGGAAAGGCTTTCAAAAAGTCGCGTTATAGACAACTGCTATGAAAAGCAATTTAAAAAAAATGAAAAAGAAAAAAGAACACAATATGTCCTCCTAATCTCTGGTGCGCTGGAGCCTATAAGAGGTTGAGATAAAATGGGCAATTCAAAAACCGTCTCTCACATTGGCGGCAACGGGATGGATAATATTCAAAAATAGGATAGCTCGACGAAGTAATAGATGATGGCCAGTGGTTGAAGACGCGGAGGGTTACAAGTGGCTATGGACATGAATAGACGAAGGCCTGGGCAGAGTCTCCCCTCTAGAACAACTGTATAGACATCGGTGTACTATTGGCTAGATAATGCTCTTCGAAGTCTACAATTCGAGGGCGAAAACACCTTCAACAGAATAATTATTTGAAATGTTTTATCTATTATATAATATTTTATTTTTAAATAAATATTTATTTATTTAAATTTTATTAGAATATTTATTTTTATTGATATATTTTAAATATGATTAAATTAAATTTTTATTTGTATTTAAAAGTAAGTATTTTATGTTATTTATTTATTACAACAATAATGACATTATTCAAAATTGCGAGGTAAGAACAACCATATAAAATTTATTATTTTTAAATGAATAAAATGGGAAAAATATTTTAAACTTAAATTATTTTGTTAGGAGAAAATAATTTTAATGATAAGTAACATTTATTTGTGATTTTTCAATTTAAATGATATATAATTTCATTATTTAAATATATATTAAAAATGAAAAAATATTATATTTTAAATTAAAAATTGAAAAAAAAATAACTATAATAATATAATAAAATACATAAATATTATAATCTTTTTTTTTGCTAATGTAAGAGTCGGACCTTTCAATTCATTAATTAAAAAATAAATTACATAGAATATATCAAAACTCTCAAGGTTGGTGATTGGGGAGAAACCCTATCAAAACTGTTCCCTACACCCTATCTCCAAACTTTACATTTCTCAAAAGAAAAATACACATGGACTCGGACCCGAAAAGAACATATGGTTGTTTGCATATACAGGCAATAATTCCGCCCAATTTCTTAAACTTTGGTACGGTTGTCCGCATGGTACGCCTTTTTTCCCCGGGAAGCTCTTTTCCCGCCAAACCTAGCCTTCCTCTTTAATCTTGACCTTTGAACCTTTCCGATTGATCTAATGGCTGTAGACCAAATTGCCATGATAAGTTGCTCACCATTTACTGCAAGGATCTGCAAACTTGCACGAGCGATCTGATCCGTTGAATCGCCTTGTGCGATCCAATGGTGGAGATAAATATCGCAACTACCAACATTCATGGAAGTTAGCGTGCGATAAGGGTGGTTTTCCTCTCGACCCCACCGCCATGCGGAGCTCAATGAGTGGGATCGCTCCCCAAAGGGAGAAAACAACGTCCCGCTTGTGAGGGCCCCGATCACCTGAAAACCACTCCAGTCGTAGCTAGAAGGGAAAAAATGGAAATCTCTGGTTTCACGGTCTTTAGGTGTCATCTGCTTCCGATTGTCCGCATCGTCAACCCTCCTTGACCCGATGGGAGAAGCATACGGCGCCTGCCTTCCTCCAACCCCTGAAGCCCTTTTTTCCTCATCAGTACAACTGGATTTTTTATTGAACCAATTAATCTGAGAATCGCCGGTTAACCTCTCCAAACCGCTTTCAAAAGACCCCATTGTGAGCATGCCTTTGTACAAACAACTACTGGTTAGCTGTACCCGCCTCCATGGCTCTCTTGAGGAACACTGTATAGTCTTCATTTTCTTAGTTTTGACACTCCGTCTTTAGTCTGTTTCTAGGGAACTCTCACCAATTCCTCATTGCCCTATTATCTGTGCATATCACTCCTTGATTGGCTAGCAAATCTGCTAGTTTATTGGCCTTTCTTTGCACATGTGCAAAACTGATTGTTCTCAGTCTCTAAATATGACTTTGAATCCGTTGGAAGACTTGAATTAGCCTCCAGTTTGTAGAGGCTTTTTCCGGTTTTGTTCCCTAGCTTATTCTTTTGACTGAGTTAATGACCAGCTCAGAGTCAGCTTCAATGATCGTATTTTGGCGATTTTCTTGAACCAAGAACTCAAGACAGTATTCCATGGCCATTAACTCTGCCATGTTGTTGGTAGCCTTTCCCAAGTGGCCATGGAAGATAAACAGAATATCTCCCTTGTCATCCCTTAACACCCCTCCATGGCCTGCCTTGCCCGGATTACCTTTGGAAGCCCCATCAATGTTGAATTTTAGAAAGCCCTTAGGGGGAGGATGCCAGAAGTCTAGTTCAGGATCCACAATAGAAACTTTCTTGACTAAGCCCTGAGGAATGAGACTCTGCAACTCTAGTCTACAGAGAATCCTCCAGTCTGTAGTAGAAGGGGGATTCGAGGGAAGATTTCGAATGGTAGTGCTAACCGTTTCCTTAATCTGTTTTAGGATCAGATCATAAATATACTGGGAAGATTTCTTAACATTCTTGAAGATTCTATTGTTCCTTTCTTTCCAAACATTCCAAAGAATGAAGCTTGGTGTAAGAGCCCATGTTGAACCAAGAACTTCATTATCCGAAAAGTTCTTTCTCCATTTGGTGAGAGTATTGAAAAGACTTCCAATATCTCTGTCAGATTGTTGGAAGATAGCTGCAAAAGAATCCCATAATCTGGAGGTGAAAATGCAATTGTTGAGAAGGTGTTCCATGGTCTCCTCTTGAGCCTCATAGAGTTGGCATCTAGAAGGCCCTAGGAAGCCCCTTTTCCTGATATTATCCCAGGTTAGGATTTTCCTGTGCAGAACCAGCCACAGGAAAAGCTTAATTTTCATCCAACCCTGATTATTCCAAAGGTTTTGCCAAATCCTATCAAGAGCATGGGAATCAAGTTCAAGGAGTATGAGTTTAGCTTCTTTTAGATTAAAGTTACCCTCATTGTTGTCGCCCCATCTCAGCTGGTCATGCCCCCTAGAAACTAGAATTTTCCTTTGCTGTAACATTTTCATTAGTCTTTCTGCCTTAGTTTGTAGAGGACTATCATTTCGGAGATCAAGTTTCCTCCATTTTCTCCATTTCCCTGAGCTATGAGTTTGATCCCAAAAATCCTTTACATGGGTGACCTCCTTGGTGTCTGTCACTGCTTTGAGGTTCTCAAAGTCCTCATGTAACAGAATAGGTTCTTGTTGCCATCTATCCTCCCAGAATAAGGCTAAGTCTCCCTCTCTAATTTCCCAGAAGCTATGGTCTTGAATTAAGCTTCTGTTATCCCAGGCTTTGTTCCAAATATGAGATCCTCTTATATTCCCATCCATCCTTATGCGGTCATTATCTAGCCAAGAACTTGCATATTTTTCTTTCCAAGTGATGGCCCATTGTGCTTCTAGTTCCTTTATCCATCGCCACCATAGTTTTGCCCCTAGAACCTTACAAAGAATCTCAGGATCATCCAATCCAAGATCCCCGTGATTCTTGGGGTTGCACATTTTTTCCTAAGCAACTACAGCCCATTTTTTCTTTTCTTCCCCCTTGCCCCAAAGAAAGTCTCTTTGAATGTTTCTCATTTGATGCAGAATTCCTTTAGGGGTAGGGATAACTGAAAGCATAAAGATTGGGATTGATTGAAGCACAACCTTTGTGAGGACCGACCTGCCCGCCAAGTTTAATGATCTGATTGTCCATTTCCTGGCCTTGTCTTGCAACTTACTAATCATCGGCTCCCAAATACTCTTGTGTAACAATTTTGCAGTTAATGGAACCCCCAGGTATTTCGAGGGAAGAGAGTCTCTTTGGAAGCCCAGAATTCTAGATATGTTCCTCTGAATAACAATGTTAGTATTAAAGAAAAAAATCTTAGATTTGGAAAGATTAACTTCCATACCAGAGGCCATGGCAAAGTCATTGAGGATTTGTTTGTAAGCAAGAGCTTCTTTGACTGTGGGTATTCCTTGCAACATGGTGTCATCCAAAAATTGTTGATGAGTTAAGGCTTGTCCATTGTCGGAGAGTTGTATCCCCCTGATGTTACCAACTACTTTTGCATGCTTGATAGCACTGCCCAGTCCTTCCACCGTGAGGATGAAGAGAAAGGGAGAGAGAGGGTCACCCTGCCTAAGGCCCCTGGAAGGGGTAAAAGTTTCTGAAGGAGAGCCATTGACTAGAATTGAAAAACTAGAAGAAGTAATCAAAGCCAAGATCCATCTTACCCAATTGTGATCAAACCCGAAAGCAATAAGAACTTTCCTGATATAGTTCCAATTCAGTTTATCATAAGCTTTAGCTATGTCCAGTTGCATGATCATTCCAGCTTTTCTCTTACTAGTAAGAGAGTGCACCACTTCATGAGCTTGGATGATGTTATTAAGAATTTGCCTTCCTTCCACATATCCAGATTGTTCCCTAGAAACTAGTGAAGGCAAGAGGGGTTTGAGTCTGTTTGTAACCACCTTTGATATTATCTTGTAAATCACATTGCATAGAGCTATAGGTCTGAATCTATCAGGGTTTTAGGGATTAGGGCTATAAAAGAGGAGTTCAGAGCTTTCAAAATGGTTCTATGCCTCCTGGAATCTTCCACAACCTGCAGAATGTCCTGTTTGACAATATTCCAGCAAGCTTTGAAGAAATCGACATTGAAACCATCCGGGCCTGGCGCCTTACCATTCTGCATTTCTTTGAGAACCCCACTTACCTCCTCTTCAGTCATAGGCCTGTAAAGGTTAACATTATCCTCTCTGGAAACTAACCTGGGTATGTGCTTAGTGAAGTCCCAGATGTAGTGATCTCTTTCATAACAGGTTTCCTGTGCTATGTTTCTAAAGTACTGGACTAGAACTGCTTCTATTTCTTCATGAGATTTGAGATTATTTCCTCTTTTATCCTTAATCAAAGAAATTCTATTATGTGCTCTATTTTTCGTGGTGGATTTGTGAAAAAATCTGGTATTCCTCTCACCTTCTTTTAGCCATTGGACTCTAGATTTTTGTCTCCAGAATATTTTCTCTTGTTTGCATATATTCTCCCATTGTTGTTGATATTTGGTGGCTTGAAGACTTCGGACTTTGTCATGGCCCTCTTTGATAAGGGTTTGGTTAAGTTCCTGCAGTCTATCTTCAATCATTTTTTTCTCTTCAAAGATATTACCAAATTCATTCTTGTTCCAATCTTTAAGCCAAAGCTTGATGTGTTTTAATCTTTTCTGTAGGAGGAACATTCTGGTTCCTTGAATGTTTAAATCCTCTGCCCACCATTTGGTTACATTGCTGATGAAATTTGGGTGGGAAAGCCAGATATTCTCAAATCTAAAAGGTCTGTTCCTGGGGTTACCAATGCCCTGAACCTCCAGTTGTACCGGCCAGTGATCTGAACCGCCAAAGGGTAGCACTCTTGCTACCATTTCCTTGTCATTGAGCATAAGATCCTCTGAGTTTATGAATCTATCTAATTTGGAAGCTACTTGAGACTCTCCTCCTCTTTTATTGTTCTAGGTGAAGATTCCGTTATTCATTTCAATATCCACCAGCTTCATCTTATCAATAAAGGTTTGAAAAGCCAATGAGTCTTTGCCCAGAACTATGGTTCCCCCTTTTTTTCCGTGAGTGATTTAATCATGTTGAAATCACCCCATAAGATCCAGGGTATTCCTACATGTCTATTTCTGAGGGTCTCCAGAGAGTTTAGCAGCCTAAGTTTGTCATCCATGGGCCATAGACATTTGTGACCAGGTAGGTTTCCTTTTCTCCTAGTGGTTGAATTACTATAGATAAGTAATCTCTGGATGCCTCCGCATCTATTAAGTCGATTTTTTGTGGATTACAAAGAGTAAGAATACCTCCTACTGTATCATCTACTTTGACTTCCAGAAACTCAAATCTATTGAGCCATTTGCTGTGGATATCTCTTATCTTCTGAATGGAACACTTAGTTTCCTGAATGAAAATCAAATCCGAAGACGCTTGTTTCATTCTATTACTCAGTAACCTTTGTTTCCTTTTACTACCTAGACCCATGATATTCCAAGAAGTGAACTTCACAATTAAACATTAGTAAAGGAGTAACTGGATAGGTCTTTCATCTTACTTGAATCTAGCATTAGCTTCCCGCACTCCATCAATAGCTCGTTCTTCTTTTTTCTGCCTCTCTTCTTTCCTGGGATTCTGGGTGCTAGTCCTGTTGTATTTTTCATCGTTTTCACTCCTTCGTTGCCTTGTCTATCTTTGTGTTTTAGTTTATCCAACCCTGTTGTTTGGGTCTTCCATACAAATAGCTGCTGAACCCTATTGAACTCCTCTGTAGGTAACGAGTCTAACCCTTTTTTGGTTCCTTGATTCAAGAAACCTTCTAAATCTAGGTTCTCTTTCTCAAGAATTTCTTCCATGTCCATCTCACTTTGGGTCATTTCAAGATCCATCACTTGTTCTATAGGACTTAGCATAAATTCTTTTTGTTTGTCGTTTTCTTGTATTTGTTCACTTTCTTCTTCTTTCTCCTCCTCCACTGGGCTTCCTTTCTTTGCTTTAGCAGTATCTATTGGACCTTCGTCTACTTCGAGGACTTGGAACATGTTTTGGTTAACTTGCTGCCCTGCAGCCTTGCGTGTTCTTACTCCTATTTTGCTCCCTTTTCCTTTGTGTTCCACCTTGAAGAAGCTTTCTGGATCCTTCATTATATCAACTATATTTTTGTTCTCTATCTTACTGAGAGGGCAGTCTCTGAACATATGTCCATGCTCGTGAAATTTGCGGCATTTGAAAGGAATATGTTCATAATCTACTGTTTGTATCCATTCCTCATCAAAAGCTTCCAAAATAACCTCATCCGGCAAAGCTCCAGAGAGATCCATTTCCACACATATTCTGGCGAAGGAAGTATACTTTCCTCTTCTAGTATCCTCAGAAACTTTGACAAAACGCCTTAACTTGTTTCCTACGGTTGATAGAGATTCCGTTTGCCAGTAATCAAGAGGTAAAGAATAGAGCCTTATCCAGACTGGGACTAAAGTAAAGGTTTCACGTTCCGGAACAAAGTTCATAATCCAAGGTCGCATATAGAGGCCTGCTACAGCATAAAAGTATGGCCCTCCTTCAAACACTCTGTCCTTATCTTCAATATTTGCAAATACTACAGTGAAAAATCCCTTGGACCCAAGATGTAGGTCAATGCTGCCTTTTGGTTTCCAGTGGTATTTAATCCACGTTTGTAATGCTTTTTTAGTGGGCCACAACCCCATGAATTTACAAATGATTGCATATGTTTGCATGTGATCCCTGTGCGCCTGCAGTGCTGGATCATTTAAAATGACTCTTGGAGTTACCGCCGCCTTGGGTTTGCATGGTCCCATGTGTGCTTTGTCTTTAGTGCTTTGTTCCTTGATTTCCTTCTCATTTTCCAAAGCATCATTGTGCTCCCTTGAATTAGTTCCCTCTTGCTCTTCTTCATTGCTTCTGTCCTTTCCTTCTGAAGGCTCTTTATCATTTTCCATTGGTTTTTTTCCCCTGCTAGCCACAGCCTGCTTGTAGGAGGGAGTGGAGATCCCTCCTGTGCGTTCTTTCATGGAGGACTACCTCTGTGACAGTTCAAAACCCTGGTTGTCTTCCTGCTTCGTTTGCCTTCCGCCTGCTATCGATCGGTGATTCCAACCACTACACCGACCATTTCCGACCAATTCCTGGTTTCACTTCTAAGCTCATGAGAATTAATTATTATCTTCTCCTATTATAAAATTATCAGTATGAAAATAAATAAATAAATAAAAAACAAAATCATAATTATTAAATATTTATGATTACAATAATTGGAACATACAATTAGAAAATTTAAATGAAAATAAATTAAAAAATAAAAAATAAATAAATAAATAAATAAGAATACTATAATAAATAAGTTTTTTTAATAAAATCGTCTCTGCCTTCACCAACATCAACATGACCTCAAACTAAGAAGAGAGGAAGTCTCATGACTTGAAAAGAGGAAGCCTCACGAGCCGAAAATAAAGGGAAAATATGGCGTAGGCATGTACTTTAGTCACATAATTACAATTCATATGAAATGAAATAGTAATTAATTACAATAAGTCAATCAATAAAATA
The DNA here is from genome assembly GCA_031772625.1 of Pinus tabuliformis. NCBI lineage: Eukaryota > Viridiplantae > Streptophyta > Pinopsida > Pinales > Pinaceae > Pinus > Pinus tabuliformis. Next base: position 301,499,417 of record CM062812.1, on the reverse strand, counting down.
TTAAATTAAATTAGTAAAAATAGAAAGAAAATGCCTTCTTCATCCATGAATTTTTTTGAGGAAAAGAAATGACCAGATTTTTATTAAAAAGAAAATTGATTACATCGATCTGTAAAAGCCCAATGGGTAAAAATACAAGTGCAATATGTTGAAAAAATGTACTAAGGAACATCTCCATCTTCGAAATATAACATTGCCCATGAATAAAAAATATAGTGAAAAAGGTTCACTATAGAAGAGTCACATAGTGTAACAAAAAAGTCTAAAAACAAATAGCTTTGCCGAGATTTCAAAAAATTAAACACATCCTGAACATTGTCAAGCTAATTTATAACGTCGTACTTCAAATTTAAACATTTTAAAGTCAAATATGCACATACTTTCTCACCAGTATTACTAGAATAATAAGTATTACTCAGGTGAATTTTAAGTAAATATGTTATTGTAATAAAATAATAAGGGTAATAGTTGCAAAGAAGCATAGTATTTTCCTTTATCGTTAATTAATTGATTAAGGTTATGCTTCTTTTTGTAGGGCTTACACTTTTCTCATTATTCAAGAATTTTCGCATTTTCACAATTTTTGTTATTTACGCATTCTCACAATTGTATTCCGCATAATTAAAGTCATCTTCGCATAACTTCTTCCATTTATCCAATTACACTAAGAGATGTGTAGATAAATTTTATTGTGGGTACGAAGCTTTTAGTGTGCATAATGCCAGATTTGATGAATTATCCTTTGCAATCATAATTGTGAAGCTTGGTATTAGAGGTTAAGTAGCTAAGGTTTGTGGGGGTGGATAAGGGGCGATATGCAGAGGAAGGAGAAAGAGTGAGTGAAAAGTGTGGATGGTCAGTGAACGCTTTCATTGTGCATAGTGCAAAGGTAGAGTCAACGTTTTTTATTGTGCGAAGTGCTTCTTTGTACTTCCTTATCTTTGCACATACTAGTTCTCCACACACCCTTTCTCCAACACTTCCCGTACACCATTTTAAATCTATTTTTTCATATTTCTTACATAAGGCATATTGTCACTCACTGCCAAATGTGTTTTTAGTTTTCCAAAGTGAAAAAGAGAAGTGAATTTTGAAGCCATATTCCAAGCTAAAGAAGTTCTAAATGCTAAATTTGTCCATCTCCATTGGATAGTGTTTGGAATAAGCTTTCCAACTATACGTGGAAGTCAAAAACTAGACTTCTGGATTAGAAGTTAGAGTAGATTGAAGTTGCCCTTTGAAAGCTAGAAAACAAAGATAAAAATACTAAGGGTAAGGTCCCGTTAGATCGGAGGTCTCGGCTCATCGCAAATCGCAATTGGAGTTTTCTGGAAATAGAAGCCAACGAGGTCAGAGCAAAATGGTGATGGAGCGATCGCCAATATCGCAAAGGTCGAAGCAAAATGGTGATGGAGAGATCGCCGATATCACAAATCTCATATCGAGTCTAGGCCATATCAGCGATTGATGATCGGTGTTGTCAAAATGTCAACATTAACCAGGTTGCGATCAACGACGCTAATAGTGTTAAAGCACTGGGAGGGTCAAAAACAATTTAAGGAAGGATTTCAGTGAAAAACAAAGTATCAGTGGGCCTTTTCTCTCTCTTCAGGAGGCCATGTGGAAGAACACTATTAGAGCCGATAAAGATGCAGGGCAACTAACGTTATCATGACGTGGCATTACAGAGGACACATGGCATGCTGATATGGAATTTTCAGAGGTCCTATGGGGGCTACCTGGGTGACATGTGTTACCACTCAGGAAGTGACACGTGGTAGTGATGGTGTCACCAATCGACAATCGATGATTGGCAAAACAGGACATCACTTTGTAGTGAAACCTCTTATTGTGATCATGCGATAAAAGGGTTCTGATAAGGGCGATAACCAATGGACATAGGAAGAGTGAAGAACCAGGGGCTAAGCAAAGAGGGTGCTCAACGATCGAAGGTTGTGTTGTGCATCAAAAAAGGAATCGCTGATTGCGAACCTCCGATAAAGGGGCTCCGAGCCCATGATCACATAAAGGGTTGAGGAACCAAGGGCTAAGAATTAAATGGATATCGCAATTGGAGATTGCAAACAAGTTGTGGATCCAATATAAAAACCCCGATTGCAACCCGTCGATCGAGGAGCTTCGGTATTTGGGCAAGCACCCGGTCATAGCCTCTGGTCATATGAGAAGAAAGGCAGAAAGGGGCTAAACCAAAGGGGGCCAAAGGAGATCGGGACTCGCTATTCTGTGACACCTCTTAGATACATAAATGCCATGATAGCGTGGTACAAAGCTTTAAAGGTGGATGGGTCGATAGCTGAGACTTTGAATAGAGGTATGGAGTAGTTGCAAATCGATATGGGCTAATCTTGTAGAAGCCTTAATCTAGATTTAAACAGGAACGCAAAAAAATATAGAGATAACCATATACACAAAGATGCAGCAGAAATAATACTTCATTTCATTAATGTAAAATACTGAAATATGCTTACAAATAGCGATGGAAATAGACCAGCTAGGGCGATGGTAGCTTATCTCTGAGAAGAGATGTGGCGGCTACATGCCTTTAAACTGTCTTATAATGAGGCTCAAGGGCCTTTTTATTATTGAACAATAAGAGCAAACCCTAAACAACCAAAACCCTAACTCGAGGAGATGTAACACCAAGAGTTTATGGGCCCCGTTGGGGTGAGTTGGACAACCAACTTCCCGGGGTCACGACTTTGTCATATTATCTCCATTTGACGCGCATGATAGTTCGTTGGAAAGATATCTCCAAGGAATACGACGAAAAAGACGATTTTAGACAAAAAATCATTGGCGGTAGATTTCCCAAAAAACGTTGTTTAGGGCCTCAAAACGGCTTCGGAAGTTTAGGACTTGAAAAACTGCTAAAAATAGTAAATTGTGTTATAATTAAGGAAACTGAAAAACTGAAAGAAGCAATGGTGGGGGTCCAAGTGGAATTGGCGGGTGGCCACCAATATCCACCTGGATCATTCCTCCCCCCTTAGCAAGCAATGGTCCCCATTGCATTAAGTTCCTCCATGAGATGAAGGAGCTTCTACTGAACTTGGTCCCTGGTGAGCCACTTGCCCTCGTGAAGGAGTTGGCCTGCTTTGACAACTCGATGTAGTTGGATATTCTGCTGGCGTGTGTGCTTGACTTGTGTGTCCATGATCCGATCAGTTGTAGCTTGTTCCATGCAATCTGGATTTAACTCTGTGGGTGTGAGCTGTTTTGCAATATCGGATGTGTCTAGTAATGGTGGAAAGTATGGCCGAAGGTGGTCCACATTGAACACTGGGTGCAGGCCAAGGAATGGGGGATTGCTGTGCTCCAGAGCATTATTTCCCACAGCCTTAGTAATGGTGTAAGGACCATGTCGGCATGGTCGGAGCTTCTGATGGGCTCTTGTAAGGCGTTCTTTCTGCAGATGCAACTAGACTTTGTTGCCCACCTGAAGCTTGTGTGGTACCCCTGTGGGTGAGGAGAAGTTGTTCCTATGTTCTGTCATGACCGTATCCCTTTGTTGTTGCTGTTGCGTGGAGGAACCCTTCGCGGGGGTCATGGATGTGGTGATGATCTTCCCCTTTCTTTGGGAGCAAACTAGACAGATGAATTTCCTAGTCTGGGAGATGAGCTTGCTGCCTTTCTTAGTAGTGATCAAAGAGGTGGTGGTAGGTGGGGCTACCTCAAGTATCCTGTATAATGAATTACACAAAGAAATAATGATAGCACGAGGCCTTGACTCATACACAGCATGTCGCCTCCACAAGTATGGCTGGCCTAATAATACATCACAAACATCCAGAGGTGTAACATCACACATTACCTCGTCTGTGAAGGGATTGATGCTGTAGGGAAGCCGGCACTGCTGGCGAACTTTGAGATCTTGTCCTTTGTGAAGCCACCCAATACTGTACAACTGCGGGTGTGGGGTAGTCGGTAGACCCAGTCGCTTCATGACCTCTACTGAAATAAGGTTCTTTTGGCTCCCACTATCAACAATGAATTGCAGCGGTTCACCCACATCTGTGAGTGGAAAAGACACTCCCCCTCCTCTGGATCTTCGGGCTCATTTTTCTGGATCTTGGTGGTGGCAACAGTGGCACTGAGATCCGCATCAATGATCTGATTCCCTTTTCCATTCCCCTTGTCGGGTTCTGGCTCAGGGTCAGAACATGCATCTGATTCGAAAGCTTCAACTCGGCCACCAGCGACTGCTTGGTCCGACACTCACTTGTGTTGTGAGTGGGGCTCTTGTGGAACTCACACCAATTTCCTGTCTCCTTTTTCAATTCGTGGTGTTGTTATTTTCTTGCGGCTTCGACAGGTTAGCTTGGGTCACCCCGCCTTGGATTTGTTCTTTGGTCTTCGGATTCGAAAATCCAAAGTCTTGCTTCTTCTGTTTAAACTTTTGCTCGATTTTGACAGTGTATCGGTATGCTGTGCCGAGCGATGATATGTTCAGGAACTCCATCTCTTCCTGGATGTATCTGTGTAGACAACCGCGGTATTTGAGTACCAGATGCAGATCAGGATATTTGATACCCAACTGTGTGCGAAGGGTATGAAAAATGTTGGTGAACTCTGGCACATCTTGGTCCCTTCCCTGTCGCAGCGTGGTCCACTTTATGTATTTTTACTCGTAGCTTTTGACAGGGTAGTACAGCTCCTTGATGGAATCCCGAAATGAATCCCAAGTGGGTGCAGCTGAAAATAGTGAGCCTGTGATTTCATCCTTCTGCTTGCAGTAGGTTTCCCACTAGACCTTGACGTAGGGGGCTGCTTTAACAAGAGCAAAAATAATCTTTTCCCGACTCGAAAATTCATGAACAGAAAAATACCCATCTAGCAGATTTAACCATTTATCTACAACATTTGCATCTATTTGACCCTCCAAGATGGGGATTTCAAAATTAACTTGTACCTTAAATGGTGTGGCGTTTCTAGAGTAACTGTTGGAAGCCGATGCGTCGCCTTTGGGTAGCCGCTGAAGGATCTACGCAAAGCTATCCATCATCGCGTTCCTTTGCCGCTCAAGGGCTTCTTCGAGCAATATTTTGATAGGTCTCCCGCCCCCTCGTCTTTCTTCTCATTCGCCATGGGAGGCTATCGGGATTTGCGAGGCTAGTCTTGTAAAGGTTCGACTAGTTCAAGCCCTAGCTCCTTATATCCCAACCTCGTTGGGAACATGCAAAGAAAAACAGAGAAAAAGCAGACCGCTCTGATACCACTGATCTGGATTGAAACAGGAATGCAACAAAATACAGAGATAACCATATACACAAAGATGCAGCAGAAATAATACTTCATTTCATTAATGTAAAATACTGAAATATGCTTACAAACAATAATGGAAATAGACCAGCTAGGGCAATGGTAGCTTATCTCTGAGAAGAGATGTGGCAGTTACATGCTTCTGAACTGTCTTACAATGAGGCTCAAGGGCCTTTTTATTATTGAACAATAAGAGCAAACCCTAAACAACCAAAACGCTAACCCGAGGAGATGTAACACCAAGAGTTTATAGGACCCGTTGGGGTGAGTTGGAAAACCAACTTCCCAGTGTCACGACTTTGTCATATTATCTCTGTTTGACGCGCATGATAGCCCGTTAGATAGATCTCTCCAAGGACTACGACGGAAAAGACGATTTTAAGCAGAAAATAATTAGCGATAGATTTCCCAAAAAATATCATTTAGGGCCTCAAAACGGCTCCAGAAGTTTAGGACCCGAAAAACTGCTAAAAATAGTAAACTGTGTTATAATTAAGGAAACTGAAAAACTGAAAGAAGCAATGGTGGGGGTCCAAGTGGAATTGGCGAGTGGCCACCAATATCCACCTGGATCAAGCCTCTGCAACAAGAAACCAAGGACTATACGGGATGCATAAATGAATTCTACTACTTCACTACATGTCTTCAGACAGTAAATGGAGGCATGAGACTCAGGAGGACTTAATGGCTCAGAATGGGGCTCCACTCAGATACACAACGAAGGATTGCCATGAAAACCTCCACTTCTACTCTGTAACAAGCAACCACAGTTGATCGCTATTAGTTTGAGAGAGTGGGGAAGTCGGGCAGTTAAGGTGAAAGTGATAGGAATTGACCGAGCAACAAGAAAGGCACATCATGACAGAAACGTGGCCTGATCAAGGGCCTTCATAGGAAAAATAGAAGGACATCTTCCTCCATTATCATCCAATTTTCCTTCTCTTATTATTTGTGTAATTTCTGTTTATTTTCAAAAAAGGAATCAAATCCTTGGAAATCATTTTCGGGCAGCAGAACTATCGCAGGCCGAGGTAGCTAGTTAGTCAGACAACTAGCCCTTGGCTGAGATATTTTGTAAATGTGGATTCAAAACCCCCCTTCTATATATAAATAAAGGGGGAGAAACACTTAATAAAGGTTCCAGAATTCTGCACTCACAGTGGTCCAAATTATTTGGTTCCATTTTGGTTCTAATTGCTTGTTCATGAGGGACTAGAGTAATATACATGTTGAATGTAATGGACTGGGGATTGGGACTCGAGGATTGATGAAACTATTTTGTTGATTATTATCAGAGCAATGTGCAGTATGTTTTCTCTTTTGTTTATCACTTCATGTATGTTTTTCTCCATTTGAAATAGTGTGATGAAGTTGTTGGTTTCTCTCTAATTCATGGATTTATCTAAGCTGCTTAATACCGAACAATACCTGTGGATAAGACAAAGCTACTTCTGTTAGTACATAACCTACAATACTTGTGTATAAACATATTTACTTGTGTTATTCGATTAACCTGGAGTACCTGTATAAGTAAAGATTTACCCATGTTGTTTGGTGATAAAGGTACCCATGAGGTATTTGGCATGAAATCTCAATAAACGCTCCACTGTTTCTACCATTTCACCTCTTCAATATTCCATAATTCTGCTGGAACATTGTTGCTTACGATTTTTTTTTGTTTACAACCCTATGCATCTATTTCCCTCCTTTCTCTCCTCCTCTTCAATTTTACTACAACTTCAATATTAAGCTTCCTGTTGTTGTGTGTCGGCCACCAGAACAATACATTCCTCCTTCAGATCAACTTGATTTACCCCCTAAACATTCAGATCCATGTATTGTCTTGAGTTTACCTTGTTGGAAGACGATTGAACCAAGCCCACTTTTATTATCTTTTTAAACTTCGTGACAATTGGAGTGCACCAGAAAGCCTCCATTGATAATCTTCCATGCACTCCTCTATTTAAGATGTCCTAGGCACTATTCTACAATCAAGTCAGAGGTTGTCTCTAGGAAGATTTCTATGTCTCCCGAAGCACTTGTGCTATGGGTGCTAGAAAAAGCGACAACAAGGCACATGGAAGCCCATCATCGTTGGCATCATTAGATAGAGAAATAACATCTTAGGCATAATAGTGTCATAGTACTCACTGACAAAACACCACTTACAAAATTAACCTTTTTTGTCCATGCCTCGACTCTACATACTAAATTAACTTTATGCACATTGTGGAGGAAAAAATCTTGACTCAATATAGTCCCTTCTCCTTAACAGATTCCTTTGCAATCAATTTCTCCACAAACCCTTTCTCCTTCCTTCGCATATCACAAAATTATCCTTTTTTTAATTCCTCGACTCTGCATACTAAATTACCGTTATAATGCAGAGTGCATAGGAAGAAATATTGACTCAATATAGTCCATGCTCTTTAACAAATTCCCCGCACACAATTTCTCCGCACACCCTTTCTCCCACACTTCCTATACACCCTTTTTTTTACACAAAAAAATAGTAGCAGTTAGCTCCTGCCCTCCCCCTGAGCTCTGGCATCATTGGTCAAAGAAATGTCCCAAAACTAATTGATACTCAACGGACTTTGACCGTGAGGTATAAAAATAAATAAATAATTGAATGCTTTGATGCTTTTGGATTCTATTTCCTACAAAACAATTAGAATTAGCACAACTCATTTTTCCTTGTAGGTTATTTACTTAGGCTTTTGTCTCACTTTTCTGAGTTCATCTATGAATTTAGATATTGTTGAATCCTTTGAATCCTCAAATCTTGAACTAAACTTGTCCCTTTGTAAGGATCCCACACAAAGAGGTAGGTAAAATGATAGCGAAAGAAGCCTTCATTGTGTGGAGTGCAGAGCTTTCCTTATAGACATAGTACTTTAGCTTTACATAGCACCTCAATCCCGCACTATGAAAGCCACCTTTTTCTATAAATTGCAATAAATTTACTACTACTAATGAAATCGAGCTAAAATCAAGAGATAAAAATGCCTTCTATTAATCTGCGAAAAGGAAAACACACGATAGAAACACATACAGTAACATGCAACCATCAAAACACAATGATTTTACAGGGGAACCCAACTGGGAAAAAACCCCTCTGTTGCTTTGCATAAATTCAAATGAGAATATGGATCAATTACAATGTCTTGCTTCAATCCTGAAGCACACCCTACATTGTAATTCTAATCTTTTGTTCATTGACTTGCTCTTACCAACACTTAGTCAATTCAAGCCTGAACCTTCCTTCTATTTCCTTGCACAATCCTAGAGGAAATTAGCCCCTAAAAAATAGGACAATTCCCTATTTCCTTGCTCAAATCCTAAAGAAAATTACCACCTACTCAATGCAAAAACATTGTACACTAAACTAGTATACAATTGATAATTACAACGTACCTTTTCCTCCACTCCAACTAGGAAATTTGAATTCCATGCATGAATGGGTTTATTTTTAGTAAATTGATCAGTTAAATAATATATTAGTGAGTTAACAACTATTATAACTACTCAACTGAACTCCCATTGACTCCACTAAAGACTAGAGCTCAGTTAACTGAGTTTAACCAACAATAACTCCACTATATTGCTAAATTTTAGCACTCAATCCATGCACAACTCTACTTCTAGCACATAACTTGAATTTACTGACTTAAATAGGAGACAAAGCCATGTCACTCCAGCTAATTACAATTCAAGTCATCCTACTGATGTGGAAAATCTAATTTCTCCATTTGACTTAGGCACAATTCAAATGAAGGCTTTTCTTGCTACATTTTAACAATTTGCATAACATTCCTCCACATATATGTATCTCGCATAATGAAAGGCATCCCCACATAGGTTCAGGTAGACTTGCACACTCCACAATAAAATTTTGATCCATATCTCTGCATTTTGAATGTCCTCATTTCCGACAACTAGTAACATGACAACTTAACAGAGTATGTAAAAAAACACTTTGGAAAAAACCATTCGTAACAAGCCCCATAAAAATCTAATCATGTATGCATTGGTTGCAGAAATTACGATGTATATTAAAAAATTCTTATGAATTTTTAATCAAAATCACAAGATACAAACTTACTCTATTGCTTTGCATACATTAATTCACAATTTAGAACAAATGTTTTAGACATGCAATATGAAATCGCACATAAGAAAATAATATTTTTCTCGGGGAAAGAAAACTGCTAAAAATCCCAATGCTTATTTGCACTAATATGATGAATAAAGATGTATTTTATTTTCTCAACTGAACACACCCTACAAGTGAATAACCTATCTCTCTGCTCATTCAGAAGCTCTAGCCCAGACTTAGTCAATTTCTGCCTTTGCTTGAGCCCCTATTTCCTTGCGCAATTCATTGAGAAATTATGCCCCTTATATTTAGGAATTTATCCAAAATGGATTGCGAACTTCCTTAGGTTGATCATCAGGTTGCATGACACACCTGTACACTTTGGAATAGTCTATAACTAATGTTACACTGCCTTGGAATCTCCACCTCAACTTGAGATAACTGAATTTGATTGCTACAAATTAGCAATAAAACATGCTTAACTGAAATCTAATAGCGACAACTCAAATTTTCTGAGTAAACTGGTTGACAAAATCCATGTCACACAAGATAAATCCATCCAAGTTGTCTACTGATGTGGAAATTCAAATTTTCTCAATTTAATCAAGGCAAAATCAAATTGAGAATTTCTTGCTGCATTTTTCAACACTCCCTCTCAGCAAGAAAGGGATTATTAACCACCCCTATCCTGCACCTATGGGGCTTGAACTTCCCTCTTGACAAGGCCTTTGTCAAAATGTCAACATCTTGTTCCTCTGTCAGAAATTATTGTAGCAACATTATTCGTCTCTACACACAGTCCCATAAATGGTGATACCAAATATCTATATGCTTGGATCGATCATGAAATACAAGATTCTCAGAGAGCTTAATGCAACTCTGATTATCACAATAGATCTCAATTGAATCCATCATCTCACCAAACAATCCAATTAGTATCTTTTTCATCCATATCGCCTCACATGTTTCTTGACTTGCAACCATGTATTCTGCTTCTGTTGAGTTGAGTGCCAGATATCTTTGCTTCCCAATGTATCAGGAAACAACTACGAAAACGACACTGTAAATTCCACCTGATGTACTCTTTTGGTCTGATGGACTTCCTGCCCAATTTGCATTTGTGAATCCACACAAGCTCACTCCCTCTATTTGTATGTACCATAGTCCAAACTAGGTAGTTCCTTTGAGGTAACGTCAAAGATGCTTAGCTACCTTCCAAAATAATATGGTTGGCCTAACCATAGCTTGGCTCAGTTGGTTGAATACATAAAACATATTTGGTAGTGTGTTGACAAGATACATAAGTGAACCTACTATCTACCAATAAATGGTAGCATTCACTTCCTCACCTAAAGTGGCATCCTACTTCCTCCAGTTGATCACTAGAGGTGTCTCCATGGGTTTGCAACTCTCCATGCGAAACCTTTGTATTATCCCATTTGCATACTTGACTTGGAGACAAATCGTTCCCCATCACCTTGCCATACTTCCAACCCGGGAATTAGTGCATCACCAGTTAAAATGAAAACATCAACATATTAGACAATAATGAGAAATTACCTTCTACCAAGATATGATAGAGGTTTGCATCCACTTCACTTTTGGTGAAGCCCAAATCGGTGAGATAGTTATTGATCCTGGTGTACCAAGCACGTGGTTCTTGTTTGAGATCGTAAAAGGCTCATTTGAGTCTAGATACATGTGACTCTCAATCAAAAGTCTCAAATGCTTCTGGTTGCTCGTTGTAAACCTCCTCCTCAATAACTCCATTGAGAAATGTTGTTTTTAGATCCATCTGGTGGCTCTTCCATCCCATCTTCGCAATGAAAGCAAGAATTGATCTAATCGATGAGTACCTTGCTACAAAAGCAAAGGTCTCCTCATAGTCAATCCCTTCAACTTGAGAGTACCCCTTGGCAGAAAATCTAGCCTTATACTTCTCTATGCTTCCATATACTTCTTGCTTTACCTTGAAGATCCATCTTGAATCCTAGACTGATTTATCTACTGGTCTTAGGACCACTTCCCAAACATTGCTCTTTAAAATGGATTCATATTCCTCCTGCACCATTTCATAAACCCATATAGGTTTCTCTACTGCTTACTCGAAAGAGGATGGGCCAGTCTCTAAAAACTCAGTCATTAGAGCCATGTATCCAGTTGATCCATTCTCTTCTCCTGAATTTACGGTTGATCCACAACTTCTTAAGGTTCCTCCTTTGGAGCTAAAAGATCCTCTTTTGGTGGGATATGAAGCTCCCTCTCAAGAGAGCACCACATGGCTTTCTCCTCATCAAATTTTACATTCCCTCACACAAATGTCATTCTGAGGGATGGTAGTTGTGTGGAGCTTCTGTGTAACCCACAAATACCACCAATTCTGTTGTTGGCTCTAACTTCTTCCTTGATTCTTTGGAGACATGGAAGTAAAAAGAGACTCCAAAAATCCTGAAGTGTGACAGATCTAGCATCCTCATTCGAGAAAACCTCCTTTAGTGTAATCATGCAAAGAATTTGATGGGGACTCTGGTTCTACAAATAGACTATTGTGTTGCATGCCTTAGTCCACAAGTGTAGAGGTAGGCCTTAGTCATGCAACATCGCCCTTGCTGCTCCCACAATGTTACAATTATTTCTTTCAACCATTCCATTCTGTTGTGGATTGTGGGGTGTTGTCAACTCTCATCGAATGCCTTCTATTTCACATAAATTTTTAAATTCATTCAACATGTACCCACCTCCATTATCACTCTTGAGAGCATTCACCTTCTTGTAGGTTTCTTTCTCAACCAATGCCTTGAATTCTAAAAAATTGGATAATGTCTCATCTTTCTTCCGCATGAAGAAGATCCAACACTTCCATAAGAAGTCATCAATAAAAATGAAAAAATATTTGTGCTTGGCAATGGAAGCTGTTGATAAAGGTACACAAACATCAGCGTGGATCCTGTTAAGGATTGTATGTGCTTTATTTTCCTGATCATGGAATGTGGATTATGTGTACTTCCCTAAAGTACATCCTTCGCATACATCCTACTACTCAAGTGCTCCTTTGGGGAGGCCAGTGGTTAATTGCTGTATAATATTCAAGGCACCATGATTCAAATGGCTAAGTCTTGTGTGCCAAAGTTCACCAACATCACAACTCTACACCTTCTCTACCTTTGTGCTTAATGCAACATAATCATCCACATATAATTTATACAAGTTCTTCACACGAACCCCAATCTGCTTCACATGTCTCATGGTTATGTGTCTCAGGAATGCTTTTCCTTTGTTGAATATCACATCATGACCAAGGTCTTCTAAAACTGCAACAAAGATGAGATTTTTCTTTAGGCTCGGAATGAACATGACATCCTTGTGCTTGAGGGGGGAGATCGAATCCATCTAAAAGGTGACTGCACCACTATCATTTGCGCTATACCGTCTGCCATCCCCCTTCTCGATGTGCATCTGCAAATATTTTTCTTCCAGGTCATTGAAAAAGTATCTACACCCTGTCATGTGGAATGATGCGCTTGAGTCTAAGTAACACACGCTCCCCATCACTATGATGGCCATGCATCTAATTAGGGTAAACTCAAGCTCTACTTGTGAGGCGAAGGCTTCACCTGCCACTCTTCCTGCAGTATTCTTGCTTTCCTTTTTGTGTGGAAACTTCATGATCAAGTGCTCAAAAAATAGCTAAAAATTCAAAGTTGTCAGATTGGTGTGGAACCTAGACGACCACATATTTCTCGTCATCCTAAATCTAGCACAAGTCGTTTTGTGCAAAACGGACTTCGTATGACTCTAGAAACGAGTTCTATTCACTTTCCCAAACATGTAAATTTAAAAAAAAATGGACAACCCAGAAAACAGTTCGTACTGCTGACGTGGTGCTGACTGGGTAAGTTATGTGGACGTTGACTTGGTCAAAGGGCTCCTCTGGGAATCACCAGATGACAAGTGGCTTCGTTTCATTGGTTGAATTTATGCGGTTTTGATTGGTTGGTGGGATGCCTAACCACGGGTTGACACGTGGCCCAACTGGAGGCCACCAAAACTTTGTTATAAGTCCAAGTAGAGGTAGCTAGGGTTGAACCCACTACCTTCCAAATAGAGAGGGCCAAGCCATTGGAAGTTGGACCAAGGAGATGTAGCCCAGGAGGGGTGAACTCCTTCATCATGTGCTATTGTGATACTGTTTATGGTGATGTTTATGCATGTCATTTTCTACTGTTTTTTCATTTCTTTATGTAAATTTGCACATAAAAATTACATAAAAGCGCTTAAAAACCCATTTTTTAACTTGCAAACAATCTCAGAAATCCTCAAGCATATTTAATATAATCTAAAAATTAATTTTAGCACAACAAAACTAATTTTCTTAATCAGATCAAGTTTGGTATCACAACTCTTGGTTTTATTTGTGCAAGAAGGATTTAATTGTTTGCAAGTTTATGTCATGCTTACAAGGTTAAAACTCAAAAGAGGAGAATGAAAACTGGTTGAAAGCCCTGAATTTGGGTCAAGGGGAAGGAGGGAAAGGTTGCCACAATCTCCAACACCAGTTCTTCCTCAAGTTGCAGTTGAGACTCTAGTGAGTATGTCTCTTGAAGGAGAGCCTACAAACATGACAGAAGATGAGAAGGTCTTCAGGAAGGTTTTTTTTGATATGACAGAGATGGTGAAGGTCCTCTATGAAGAGAGGAATACCAGGCTGCAGAGTGAAAGCTCCAAACCTCCCAAAGGAGAAGTTGTTAAGGAGGAGAAGGTAATGGAAATGGAGGTAAACCTCCACCCTCTCCACCATCTTCTTCATCTTCTTCTTCATAGGAATCTTCACCTTCTTCCACTAACACAAACCTTACTCATACTCATCAACATACCTCAAAAGGAACTGGTAAATCACCCTTGTTAAAACTTGATGTTAAATTTGAACTGCCCATGTATAATGGTGAAGTGAATGTAGAGAAGCTTAATAATTGGATTCGTCAGTTGGAGGTCTATTAAAGAATTCAAAATATTCAAGAGGATGACATAAAGATTCTATTAGCTTCCTTAAGGATGGAGGGTACAACATTAGTATGGTGGGAATCAAAGACAAGAGGAGATAAAAAAACACGGTAAGATCTCAATTTCTTGGTTTGATTTCATTGCTGCAATTAAATTACAATTCTACCCTCTAGCTTACATGCATAAATCCATCATGAATTGACAAAACTTTAGACAACTGAAAGGTCAAAATGTGCAAAATTACACCCAAGAATTTAGAAAAGGGTCTCTTATGTTAGGTGTAGATTTGCAATCACAAGACACATCGTTGAAGTACATAAAGGGATTACACAGTTACCTTAGGCATACTATCCTTATGTTTAATCCCAATAATCTAGATGAGGTGTGTGCGCAAGCCACTCATCTTGAGACAAGAGGGAAAAAAACTCTAGAATAGGGTAGTAAAAATCCATTTAAGGGTAAAGAGAAAGAAAAGGGTTTCTAAAGAAAGAAAAATGCATCCATTAAAAAGGAAGGAGAGAAAATAATATGTAAACATTGTTCCAAAGAGGGTCACAATGAAGCTAATTGTTGGAACCTTCATCCTGAGATGAGGCCTAAGAAATTCAATAACAAAGGAAAATAAAAGATAGCTGCCATCAGTCAAGAGGATTTGGGATCCGATTCGGGTGACGAAACTAAAATTATAGCCATGGGTATAAAAGGAAAAGAATTCATTGCTAGCACTAGCATATAAAATGGTCACACTAGCACTCTAAATGAAGAAACAAGGATTGAATTATTTCGTGTGAGGTAATCTCAAAACATACAAAAATCGACACATTATTTGATAGTGGGTCTCAAGCCAACTTGATATTCGATGACTTAGTCAAGAAAATTAATCTTGAAACCATTTTACATCCCAAGCCATATCCATTGGGTTGGATATGCAAGGACACAAACTTACATGTTACAAGAAAATGTATTTTTCGGTTTGCAATCACAAAAAAGTTCATTGACAAAGTTGAATTAGATGTTGTACTACTTGATATATCATGAATTTTTTCAAGTAGTCCCTACCTCTATGATAGAAAAAAAATCTTCTATCATCATGAAAACAAGTACCACTTGTTCAAAGATGGTGTGGAGTATATCGTGAGAGCCCATCCTAAGAAACTGAATCTTTCATTAGTCAATGCAGGGCAAATGGAAATACTAGTGAATTGAAGCAAGAATTTAGTACTTCTTATGATCAAACCCAATGTTGATATTCATTAGGAAGTGTTTGATGGTTGTAATTCAAAATTCAGAATTGATTTGGTTGATGTAGTTAACAATGATGATGAAGTGTTTCAGAAAGCAAAGGGATTTCCTACCAAGAGGAGAATCCAACATGAAATATCATTGCAACAAAAGTGGCTTCTCTCTAACATTGACATGCATCACATGTCAAGAAAGGAAAGTGCAGAAATAACAAAGAAATCCCATGGATTTTTGAACAAAAGGATCATCGGACCATATCCTTCGCCATGTGGTTCACCTATTGTTGTGGTGTCCAAGAAGAATGGAGAGCATTTCATTGAATGGGATTCAAGAAGTGGCTATCATCAAAGTAGAGTTGTTGAAGAAGACATATGGAAGATGACATTCAAAACCAAGCAAGGTTTGTTTTAATGGCTTGTTATTCTTTTTGGTCTTTGCCATGTTCCAACTACTTTCATGCATATGAAGAAAGATGTATTGAAGCCATTTCTAGACATGATAGTCTACTTAGATGACATTTTCATTTTCAGAAAATTTCATTATGAACATGTCATGTGTGGGAAATAAATACTTGATGTCATATGTCAAGAACATTTGTTATTGAAGATGTCAAAGTATATGTTGGATAAAACTTCTTGATGTACTTGAGCCATAATATGTTGGAAACAATACTGAGAGGGGGGGTGAATCAGTATTATTAAGCCAAATATTTCCTTTTTAAATTCCAGATGATATACGCTACTTCAGTTAAAACAACCCGCATATATACGCAACTACAGATAAAGAAACCAGCGTATATAAATCAGACTTATAATTTGAATTATCTTTCAGATGTCAGTTGTTAATCTGTGATTCAGATGCACATAAACAGTACCGGAAACAGTGAAATAGAGCAGAAGACAGTCACACACAAGAACACAAGATATAAGGAGGAAACCCAATGTGGGTGAAAACCCCCTGCTGCAATTTGTCTCTATCTTCTTTTTAATTAGGAACTTCTCTTTACAATGTCTTGTACTGGAGCAGACTTTACCAGTACGCAGGCTACAACCTGCAGAGAACTACAACTCTCTCTCTCGTTTTCCAGCTTTCCTGGAAGGGAGCTCTCAACCCCCTTAGTTCTTGTACTAGCTTGAGATACTAGTACGCAGGCTCCTACCTGCAGAAGGCTGCAACCTTCTCTTTGCTTTCAGGGACCTCGTTTCATTAATTTTCAGACTGGATCCACAAGTAACATCAATCAAACATCAAGAATTTCTACATAACCCAAACTCCTTTTCACCAATCAAAAGCTGAAACAACTAAGCACTTCTCTAATTACTGAACCCAGAACATAGTAACTGTAATCAAACACCAATTCTGAACCCAGAACACTGCAGCAATAAAACAGAAGCAGCTAGAACATAAATCAAGACATATACGCTACTTCACTGTTCATCAACCTGCGAGTATACGCTTCTGTACCACACCCAACCTGCGTATACGCGTCTTTCATTCACAGAAAACGCGTATATACGCACCTTCAATTCACTGAACCTGCGTACAGATCTATAAAGGATAATTTATTCTTTTAAGCATTCAGACATTAGTTAGCCCAGATTTATAGATCAGGAGTGCGCCACATATAACAGATCAAAATCATACAGAGATACCAATGTTCAAGCCTTGAGATTTAGATCCATTAATAGTCCTTATCCTTCTTGCGCTCAGGTTCCACCTTCATTCAGATCTAGATCTGCACCATAACCCAATCACCCGTATTCCAGATCTATCACAATATCAGATATTCAATAATTCAGATGATCCCTTGCCACATGATCTCCTTCCTCTTTTATAGTTTTAGGCCTTCCTCAATACCACGGTCCAAAACCATAATAAACCAATACCATCAACTCAATACTAGGGATCAACACGTCTGTCGAGATACCATGGTCCAAAACCATAGGTTCAAATTCCAAGGACTAACTGCCATGGACCAAAGGTAAGATTTCCAACATATACGCGCTTTTCTTTGCATGAAAGTGCGTGTATATGCATACGCACTTTTATAAAGTCCAACCTACGTGTATACGCGACTTGATCTTAATGAACCTGCGTATATGAATTTTCTCTTCATTCTTGTAGTCTGAACTGAGATCTGTCATCAGAGAGAGTTGCCATCAAGGACAACACCTGTATCATAGTGTCACACCTATGCCATAATGCCAACAATCTCCCCCTTTGGACTTGATGGCAACCCCAAGATCCTCAAAGTCATTCCCCCCCTTTGTCATCAAGGGCAAAGGGCTGTGCTCCCCCTGAGTTCATGCTGATATTTCTGCTCTGCTGTGCTGAACATGCTCCTCTTGATGGTAGGCAAGATCTGCAAAAAGATGTTCAATGACAATTATCATCTGACAATCACTGTCGATATCAGCAATCAAGTTCTCCTTCTGATCCCTTTCTGCAGCTGATCCACCTGAACCAAAACAGCTTGAGTACTAGAGCCAAGAACTTCTAAGGTAATGCCAACAATGCATTATTAGAAGATTAATTGCTCCCCCTGAACCTGTGCCTGATGATCTTTGACAGACCCATATCAGATGCTCTTCAACCAGAGTCTGCCCTTGCTGATTTTCTTCAAAACTCCATATACGCGACTGCACCTGCACAAATCAGCATATGTACGCGGATTACCCTCATCCAACTCGCGTACATAACCTTTTGCACAGACAAGCTTCAACAGCAGGATGAAGCATCAACAACTCCCAGCTTCTGTCTGAGATATTCAAAAGTTTCCCTGGGCAGTGGTTTTGTGAGTATATCAGCAACTTGTTCCTTAGAAGGAACATACTCCAATTTGACCTTTTGTTCCAACACTTGTTCCCGAAGAAAGTGATAATTGATCGGTATGTGCTTGGTTTGTGAATGCATGACTGGGTTCTTTGAAATGCTTATTGCACTTGTATTATCACATAAGATAGAGATAGGTGGAGTACAAGTGATTTGAAAATCCTGTAAGGTTTGCATCATCCAAAGGAGTTGTGTGCAACAAGATGCAGCAGCCACATATTCCGCTTTTGCTGTAGATAAAGCAATCGAACTCTGTTTCTTGCTGAACCAAGATACTAATCTGGAACCCATAAAGAATGCACTACCACTTGTGCTCTTCCTGTCATCCACGCTTCCGGCCCAATCTGCATCTGTGTAAGCATGAAGTGTGAGATCTGTATCTCTAGGATACCATAAGCCATAGTTTTGAGTTCCTTGAAGGCACTTGAAGATTCTCTTCATTGCCTGAAGATGAGTTTCTTTTGGATTTGCCTGAAACCTTCCAACTATTCCCACTGCATGCATAATATCTGGTCGGGTACCTGTCAAATAAAGCAAACTCCCAATCATGGATCTATAGGTTGGTTGATGTACTGCTGCTGATTCATCATTTGCACTAAGGCTGCATCCTGTAACCATGGGGGTACATACTACTTTCAAATCTTCCATGCCATACTTCTTCAAGATCTGCTTGAGGTACTTGGTTTGAGACAAGAAAATACCGCCTTCATTTTGTTGGATTTGCAATCCAAGAAAATATGTCAATTCTCCAAGTAATGACATTTCGAATTCTTTCTGCATCACCAAGGCAAAGCTTTGACTCATGGCTTCTTCATTGCTCCCAAAGATAATATCATCTACATACACAACAAGTATTAGCAATTTTTTATTTTCAATTTTTATATATAGATTGCTATCTGCTGATCCTTTTGAAAATCCTTGTTGATGAAGGTATTTGTCCAATCGATAGTACCAAGCCCTTGGAGCTTGTTTAAGCCCATAGAGAGCTTTTTTAAGTTTGCAAACAAGATTTGGATCATTTCCAAGGATAAAGCCATCTGGTTGCTCAATGTACACTTCTTCTTCCAAGTCTCCATTCAAAAAGGTTGACTTCATGTCCATTTGAAAAACTTTGAATTTTTGAAAGCTAGAGAGGGCAAGGAACATTCTGATGGCCTCAAGTCTAGCAACAAGAGCAAAAGTTTCTTCAAAGTCTATTCCTTCCTGTTGAGCATACCCTTTGTAAACAAGCCTGGCCTTGTTTCTAATAACTTCCCCATTTTCATTCAACTTGTTCTTGAAGATCCATTTTGTTCCTATGACATTCTTGTCTTTTGGTCTAGGAACCAACTCACAAGTGTTGTTCTTTTCGATCTGCTCAAGCTCTTCATCCATTGCCTTAACCCAACACTCATCTTTGCATGCTTCTTTTACATTTTGCGGTTCAGTGGAAGAGAGCAATGCCAAATAGCTTGAAGCTTCTGCTATTGTTCTTCTGGTTTGTATAACTGCCTCTTTCTGCCCCAAAATTTGAGATTCTGGATGATTCTTCTGAACATATCTAGATGGAGTCTTCTCTTCTATCCTTATCTGTTCCTCTAGTGCCTCTTGGGGTTCTTCTTCATCATCTGCCTAATTTGGAGAGTAGTCTTCATCCTCATCGATATTTTCATGATTTACTTGCCTGGGGATGTATCCTTTTTCATCAACCACTACATCAATACTGTCAATAATTCTTCCAAGTCTTTTATTGTAACACTTATATGCTTTGTTGTAGGGAGAATAACCAAGAAGAATGCCTTCATCTGCTCTAGGTTCAAGTTTGCCAAGCTGCTCATCAGTATTCTTAATATAGCATTTGCTCCCAAAGATTTTGAAGTGCTTTGCGGAAGGAGTCTCACCATACCACAGCTCATGAGGAGTTTGAGTGCTGTTCACCCAGACATTTGTTTTGTTGAGAATAACAACTGCAGCATATGCAGCTTCACCCCAGAAAGTTGCGGGAGTTCCTGACTCATCAAGCATAGCACGAGCCATTTGTTGGACTGTTTTGTTCATTCTTTCCACTACTCCATTTTGCTGAGGAGTTCTAGCTGTAGAGAATTCTCTTCTTATCCCATGTTCTTCACAGAAATCGAAAAATTCATTTGAGGTAAATTCCCCACCTTTGTCGGATCTGAGGCACTTAATTTTGTATCCTGATTCATTTTCAACCAAGGCTTTAAAGGATTTGAATTTTTCGAATGCTTCATCTTTGTGCTTCATAAGTCCTAACCAGACAAACTTGGAGAAATCGTCAATGAATAATATCAAGTATTCTTCTCCTCGAGGTGTCCTTTTCCTGAATGGACCACATGTATCTGTATGTATTAGCTCAAGAGGCATGCTAGCCGATCCTTCCTTCTCCGGAAAGTTAGTTCTGGTTTTCTTTCCAAACTGACATGATTTGCTTATGGTGTTGTCTGGAACTTTGATATCTGGAAGACCATGAACTGCTTGATATTTGCATGCTCTCCTTATTTGTGAAAAGCTTAGATGCCCCAACCTCCGGTGCCATAACCAGTGCTCATCATCCTTGCTTAGATAGCATTGTTGTTGTCCTTCTTCAAATATGTATAGATTATTAGGAGTTCTTTTACCATTGATCACTGTTTTACCTGTATCAAGATCACGAACAAGACATCCATTTGATCTGAATATCACCTCGGTTCTTTGATCACACATCTGGCTGACACTTAGAAGATTATGCTTCAATCCATCAACATACAAAACATTTCCAGCTTTAACCTTTTCTTTTAACTGAGCAGTGCCTTTTCCTTTTATAGTTGCAGGAGTATCATTTCCAAAAGAAACTTTCTTTCCTTTTTCTAGAGCAGAATATGATTCAAGTTTTTCTTTATCACCTGTCATATGCTTCGAACATCCACTGTCAATGTACCATAGATTTTCTTGTCCCTTTGCATAAAAGGCTATCCCACATCTTTCTATTTGTGGTTCCTTTATTCTCCATGTTCTTGTGCTTGAGGCTTGTTCCTTTGTCTGCGGGAACCTGCTCCTGCATTCAGAATCTTCATGACCAAAGTTATTGCAAATAGAACATTCAACTTCATTTTCAAGAGCCGAAAAGTCGTTATAGGTCCTTTTTGTAATCCCTGTCATACTTCTGTGTTTTTGAGCTTCTCTAGTCATGATTGTTTTATATGCAACACATTGAGCTGCTTTGTGACCAAGGTTATGGCAAGAGAAGCATTGTCCATTGAAGAAACTTCTGCGGTTATCAAATCTACCAGCCAAATGATTGTAATTTCTATTGTCATCCATTCTTGAAGCAAATTGAGAAGATTTTACCTGTGGCTGGTAGTAGCTTTTGTTCACCCTTAAGAAGGATTGCCCCTGGTTTACCTGATAGTCTTTGTTTGTTCTTGATGTATTTCGTCCCTGCTTTACCTGGTGATCTCCATTGTGCTTTTGCTCATTTCTTCTTTTTGCATCAAGATAACTCTTTGAGGTGGATGCTTGAGAAGTTTCTCCATTATACCCCAAACCTGTCTTGTTTAGTGGAGAACGCTGTACATTGATGATCTCATCCAGAGTTTCAGATCCTTTGACAAACTTAAGATTAATAGCCTTTGTTTTCTCAATCTCTTTTCTAAGCCCAACAATTTCACCTTCTAACTTTTCAAGATATTTTTCCTTTTCATCTATTTGAAATTGTAGAGTATCAATGACCATATTCTTTTCTTCTATACATGTCTTGAGTTTATAAATTTCATCATAAAAGCTATCCACATCTATAGCATCCATGTAGTCATCATCTTCAAAGGCCATTAAAAGTTTATAGTCATTACCTCATTCATCTTCATCACTATTTGATAGACCATCACTGTCTTCATGAGTGTAGTAGCTCTTCTTATTTGTGTTCTGTTTCTTGTTCCATATAATAGGTTCATTTCCCTTGTCGATCTTATCCTTATGAGGACATTTGGCAGCATAGTGACCCACTCTTCCATAAGCAAAGCATTTGAAGGGTAACTTACCTCTGAACCGTCCAGCACCCTGTTGAATATTTCTGACAAAATTTGATTCTTCTTCTTCTTCTGACTCATGTCTTGATTCATAGTACTCTCCTTTCCCTGAAGCCTTGAAGGCAGCTTCTCTCCTGTCAGATGGACCTCCTTTCCTCATTTCATAAGCAGTTAGAATTCCGTGTAGTTGAGACATAGTAAGGGTTCGTAGATTTTCCTTTTCTTCTATTGCAGACACTTTAGATTCAAACTTGGGGGACAATGATCTTAGAACTTTTTCAACCACAACGGCCTCGTTTATTTCTTCACCCAAGTTTTTCGTGCAATTAACAATCTCATCTACCCGAAGGAAATAGTTAGGCACACTTTCATCGTTGTACATTCTGAGATTTTCATATTGAATCCTGAGGGTTTGAAGTTTAGCACGCTTTACCTGTTCATCTCCTTCGTAGCTCAAGACAATCTTGTCCCATATTTCTTTTGCAGATTTATATTGCATAACCTTCACGAATTCTGTTTGAGATAAGCATCCTAGCAGAGTATTGACTGCTTTAGCATTTGTTTCATATTTCTTCTTCTCGGCCGCATCTGTAGGAGTAGCTGAAGGAAAAGTGTAGCCTGTATCTATGATATCCCAAACTTTTGTACCAAGAGATTGAAGATAGGCAGTAACTCTTACCTTCCAATAATTGAAGTTTGTCCCATCAAAAATAGGAGGCCTGATTGATGCTTCCCTCTCGTAGTTGCTCATGATGAATGATCTTCCTTCAAGCGATCAAGCTTCTCTGAAGGACCTGCTCTGATACCAATTGTTGGAAATAATACTGAGAGGGGGGGTGAATCAGTATTATTAAGCCAAATATTTCCTTTTTAAATTCCAGATGATATACGCTACTTCAGTTAAAACAACCCGCGTATATACGCAACTACAGATAAAGAAACCAGCGTATATAAATCAGACTTATAATTTGAATTATCTTTCAGATGTCAGTTATTAATCTGTGATTCAGATGCACATAAACAATACCGGAAACAGTGAAACAGAGCAGAAGATAGTCACACACAAGAACACAAGATATAAGGAGGAAACCCAATGTGGGTGAAAACCCCCTGCTGCAATTCGTCTCTATCTTCTTTTTAATTAGGAACTTCTCTTTACAATGTCTTGTACTGGAGCAGACTTTACCAGTACGCAGGATGCAACCTGCAGAGAACTACAACTCTCTCTCTCGTTTTCCAGCTTTCCTGGAAGGGAGCTCTCAACCCCCTTAGTTCTTGCACTAGCTTGAGATACTAGTACGTAGGCTCCTACCTGCAGAAGGCTGCAACCTTCTCTTTGCTTTCAGGGACCTCGTTTCATTAATTTTCAGACTGGATCCACAAGTAACATCAATCAAACATCAAGAATTTCTGCATAACCCAAACTCCTTTTCACCAATCAAAAGCTGAAACAACTAAGCACTTCTCTAATTACTGAACCCAGAACATAGTAACTGTAATCAAACACCAATTCTGAACCCAGAACACTGTAGCAATAAAATAGAAGCAGCTAGAACATAAATCAAGACATGTACGCTACTTCACTGTTCATCAACCTGCGAGTATATGCTTCTGTACCACACCCAACCTGCATATACACGTCTTTCATTCACAGAAAACGCGTATATACGCACCTTCAATTCACTGAACTTGCGTACAGATCTATAAAGGATAATTTATTCTTTTAAGCATTCAGACATTAGTTAGCCCAGATTTATAGATCAGGAGTGCGCCACATATAACAGATCAAAATCATACAGAGATACCAATGTTCAAGCCTTGAGATTTAGATCCATTAATAGTCCTTATCCTTCTTGCGCTCAGGTTCCACCTTCATTCAGATCTAGATCTGCACCATAACCCAATCACCCGTATTCCAGATCTATCACAATATCAGATATTCAATAATTCAGATGATCCCTTGCCACATGATCTCCTTCCTCTTTTATAGTTTTAGGCCTTCCTCAATACCACGGTCCAAAACCATAATAAACCAATACCATCAACTCAATACTAGGGATCAACACATCTGTCGAGATACCATGGTCCAAAACCATAGGTTCAAGTTCCAAGGACTAACTGCCATGGACCAAAGGTAAGATTTCCAACATATACGCGCTTTTCTTTGCATGAAAATGCGTGTATACGCATACACACTTTTATAAAGTCCAACCTGCGTGTATACGTGACTTGATCTTAATGAACCTGCGTATATGAATTTTCTCTTCATTCTTGTAGTCTGAACTGAGATCTGTCATTAGAGAGAGTTGCCATCAAGGACAACACCTGTATCATAGTGTCACACCTATGCCATAATGCCAACATAATATTGGAGAAGTTGAGCTAAAGTTAGGCCTCTCCAAGATTGATGCCATTATGGATTGGTCAATGTTCAAGATAGCCATTTGGATAAGAGGTTTTTTGGGAGCAACCCACTATTGGAGGAAAGATTTTGTTATTTTTTCTTCTATTGTAGCTCATTTACATTGTTTGGCAGTTGTGCAAAAGGTCTTCGAGTGGGGAGGCAAACAATAAGAGGCATTTGATGCTTTAAAACAAAAGATCAGTTCAACCTTTATACTTGCTCTTCTATACTTGAAAAAGTCATTTGAGTTTCATGTTGATGTATGCGACTATTCCATGGTAGCAATATTTATGCAATGTGGTAAGCCCATTTTATTTCATTCAGAAATTTACAATGGTGGAGTGTTTAAATTGCAGTGACAAAGACACTTTCATTGGATGGGTTTTCTTCTACTATTCCACTTGGTCAAAAGGAATAAGAAAGGTATAAGCGACAAGTTTGTTGATGTACTTTCTAGGCCTATTGTTTGTGTAACTACTTTCCTCAAGCATCATTTTGTTTTGCATGAAAGTTATGTTCAACAAAATACATACTTTCAAGATGTACATTCAAGCTTAAGTCAAGGGAATCAAGTAGGGGAATTTGTTTACCATTTGCATCATAATGTGTTGTATCATTGTGGTAAGAAACATGTTGCTATTAATGGTAACATGGAAAAAGCAAAAGAGTTCATTGAACAACTCCAAATGGTACATCAAACAGTGGAAGATCGACTTGAAAAGAGAAAGGACAAGTACAAAGAAAGGCACAACAAGCATCATGTATATCACAAGTTCCAAGTCAGTGATGAATGGATTGAGATTGGAAAGGTGGCGGAACTGTACCCTCACCTGCTGGACAATTGAAAGTGATATTTTGGGTTCCAAAAGGCTTCCAGTGGGGAGGAATGATTAGGTGCTCAAAAAATAGCTCAAAATTCAAAGTTTTCATATTAGTGTGGAACCTAGACAACTGCATAGTTCTCGTCCTCCTGAATCTGGCACAACTCGTTTCACACGAAATGGACTCCGTATGACTCCAGAAACGAGTGATGTTCACTTTCCCAAACAAGCATATTTTCAAAAAAATCGACAACCCATTCAGCAGTCCGTATTATTGACGTGGTGCTGACTGGGTAGGTTATATGGATGTTGACTTGGTAAATGGGTTCCTCGATGAATCACTAGATTACAAGTGGCTTCATTTCATTGGTTGAATTTATGCAGTTTTGATTGGTTGGTGGGGTGACCAACCATAGGTTGACATGTGTCCAGCTGGAGGCCCCCACGTGGCAACTCGGGAGGCCACCAAAACTTTGTTATAAGTCTAGGCGGAGGCAGCAGGGGTTGAACCCACAACCTCCCAACACAAAACAACAACTGTTACCAATGCGCAATTGGGGTGTTTCTTAACCCATAAGATCGCGTGACATATTTAAAGTTTATGACTGCGGAATTTGGAGGTTGGGCCAGCCCACGGTTACATAAACTGCTCTTGTGACTACAATGGAGGTGGAGTGGGGGACCGACTGGTGGTGGCGGGCCGTTGGCCTTAGCCCTCAGGCACGTGGCCAAAATTTTCGGAAATTAAGCATTTGTGGTATTTTTAATTGTCCGACAATTTCGCCCATTTTTCGGCAAAATTGTTGCTCTGTTAGCATGCTTGGCAGGAAGAATTGTAGGATAATGCAACAAAATCACTTGTAACATGCTTCATTCCATTCTGTATACTAAAATTTGCTCCTTAATATCGTAAATATTATGGGTTTACCGAGTGATGTATATTGTTCCATGCTTCTTTCTATAATGATGAAGCAAGAATACTTAAACTTCATCGTCCATTTCATTTCTATATTATGAACAATTGTCCATCTTTTATTCATTTGTTTTCCCATGTTCATTCTGACTTGGACAACCTTTACACGAGGGTTATCTGTTACAATTTTTTCTTACTCTAAGCAACGTAAAAATGCAACAATTTGTAGCACAAATAAACAAGAATCAAGAATCAAGAACCCTTAGAAAAATTCAATGTGCTTGAATTCACATAAGTTCTAAATATATCATGATTTTACCAGTAGTTTAATACAAATGATTATGATCTCAATAGTACTTGCCATTATTATCTGATAATATGTTTTTTAATCATATAATTAAGTGTTAATTAGGTTTTTATGATGTCTTGATTCTGTATCCATTATTTTTTTTATATCTAATAATCGCCAAAATTTTGTTCTCAAATAAGACAATGTGCGAAAGAAGTGTGCGAAGCATATCTTTTCAATCTGCTATAACGGACACTGGCTGCAAAGCCTTGTGCATCTTCTTGACTTGTTAACAAGTGTGTTGATTACATGTCAATTTTCCAAATAAATGGAGAAAAGGTCATTTTATAATATCTATAAATACGATCTTCTTGATATGTTTACCACCAATAATCACTATACATGTGTGAAGTGCGAAGATGCGGAGGAAGTTTCCATCGTGTGAAATATATATGCAGATAGAAGTATGCAAAGGATATCTACACATTGTTTCAATTTGTTATGATGCTTATTAGTTGTGGAGACCTATGCATACGCTTTAACTGTTTACAAACAATAAATGTTATTAAGCACTTGAATGATGTGTTGATTACGGATCGATTCAACAAATAAATTCCAAAAATAGCATTTTATATTATTGATAGATACAATTTTATTAATATGTTTGCAACTAGTAATAATTATGCAATACATAAGAATAAATGCTATTAAGCACTTGAGTGATGACGTAATTACATATCGATTTGCTAAATAGATATAAATAATACCGCTAAGACTTAGTTAATCCTTTAATGCTAAGTGCAGACTCATTTGCAGTGTAATCAGTATTTTTCATTGCAAGTTCCCACAGATTCACAAACATTTACTTCTTGACACATTTTTTCCATATATGGATGCCTTGCACACTTGTCCTTTCTTGCATGCTCTAGTACTAAATGATTTCAATGGTTTGTACGTTACTTGTTATCATTACAAAGATTACATAATATAATATGTTATAGACACTAATATTTACCACGGAAGGAAGGTGTGTGGGAGAAATGTGCAGAGGGAGAATGCATACATAAGTGTGGAACAATGAGGTAAAAAAATTGTGATTGTTATTGCACACACTTTTTCTCCTCCACAGATTACGAATCAAAAACACATTTCATTTAATTTTACACAATAAGTGTTCAATTCAAAAATGCTCGAATAAATCTAAGTTTTATGAAGCTTTCATGAACATAGATGCAAATTAGTTTGGAGAACCTAACGAAATTTTAACAAGTAATATGTCCATGGTTACATTCACCATGTGTTCATCATGCATTTTTAAACATGCATGTTGCCAATGTTGAAAAATGCAACAAGAAATTCTCAATTTGATTTTGCCTTGATTACATTGAGAAAATCTGAATTTCCGCATCAACAGACAACTTGGATGCAATTGAATTATGTGAAATGGCTTGTGTCACCCAATTTACTCAGTGAATTCGAGTTGGAGTCCAATTAGAGTTCAGTTAGGCATGTTTGATTGCTAATTTATAGTAATCAAAGTCAGATCTTAAGTTGAGGTGGAGATTCCAAGGTAGTGTAACATCAGTTGTAGACTATTCTAGAGTGTATAGGTGTTGCATGCAACATGATGATCAACCTGAGGAATTACACAATCCATTTTGGATAAATTCCTAAATAATAAGGGCCTAATTTCTCAAGGAATTGCGCAAGGAAATAAGGGCTCAAGCAGAGGAAAAAATTGACTAAGTTTGAGTCAAATCTTCTCAGTGAGCAGAGAGATAGGTTATTCACTTGCATGGTGTGCTTAGTTGAGCAAAGAAATTTTAATACATCTCTATTCATCAGATTAATGCAAGTAGGCATTGGGGTTTTTAGCAGTTTTCTTTCCCTTGGAAAAATACTATTTACATGTGTGTGATTTCTTATTGCATGTTTAAATTTTTTGTTCTAAATTGTGAACTAATGTTTGTAGAGTAGTAGATTAGGTTTATGTGTTGTGATTTTTATTAAAACTTCATAAGAAATTGCAAATATACATTGTAATTTCTACATGGTATCAAAGCAGGATTCACATTAGAGCAGGAATTTTGAAGTTGTTTCTCATGAGGTTCAAATTTTGAGTTCAGTGCAACAAAATTTCTTCAAAGCTGAGAAGATGGCCTTCAATTGACTAAGGCTAGAGTAGGGCTTGGAATGAACCTTTAATTTTGTTGCATGGAAGGATCACATGGAGGCGGTAATGGATGACAATGGATTGCTAGAATACATCAAGACATATGTTACAAAACCACCTAAATCTGATGCCCAAAACCTTACTTAGTGGAAGAAAGATGTAGCCAAGGCAACGAGAATAATCTTGGAGGGAGTATGAGATCACATTGTCTCAAATATTCACTTAAAATAAACTTCGTTCACAATGTGGAAAGCACTAACAGAATTGTTTGAGAATAATAGTGACCATAAGAAGCCGGTGCTCATGGATAAATTTCGAAGTATCAAGATGTAGAAGAATGACACTATTTCACAATATATGAGAAAGTTAACAAAATGTCGCGATGAACTTTGTGGGGTTGGTATCAATGTTCCTAAAGAAGACTTGGTAAGACTAGCCCTTGTGAACCTTCCCAAGAGCTAGCATAACTATGAAGATTCGATGAATGGGAGGGAGAAAATTCTGAATTGGAAACGATTATGGTATAATTTGGTATAGGAGGAAATAAGGTAGAATACTAGAGATGGGACTTCATCCAAGGGTGAAGATGAAGAAAAAAATTCATTGGCTAGAAAGGCAGAGAAGGGAAAAGTGGAAATATCAATCCAAACTAGGATCTAGTCAAGGGGGAAAGAAGAAAGATTTATCCAAAATTAAATTCTTCCATTGTCATGAATTTGAGAAGTATGCTAGGAAGTGATCTAATTAAGAAAATTAGTTTTGTTGTGCTAAAATTCCTTTTTAGATTATATTACATATGTTTGAGGATTTGAGAGATTATTTGCAAGTTAAAACATGGGTTTTTGAGTGTTTTTATGTAATTTTTATGTGCAAATTTACATAAAAAAATGATTGAAAAAAACAAATGTCAGACATAAACATCATCATAAAAAGTATCACAACAACACATGATGAAGGAGTTCCCCCCTTCTAAGCTACATCTCCTTGGTCTAGCTTCCAATGACTTAGCCCTCTCGATTATGCTAAAAAATGTGAATACATCAGTTTACAATGCTCAAAACGCTCATACATGGATTATAGATGTTTGTAAGACTATTATGTGAATGTTCATGGTTCATGTTTTCTTTCACTAGTACTAAGGTAGTTGAACTATTTTAGTTATTTTAGTGCTTGTTCTATTGAGAATGTGTTGTAATGGTTATAACGTTCGTCGCATTCATGTGGACTATTCTACTGGATGTTAGATGAAACATTTTTGTTTGTGTGTGGCTTTATTAGGGTGGTACTATTACCTCTTTGCTAGAGGCTCACTTTCTCCCCTCTCTGTGGTAGAAGAACCTTGATGCACTTGCAACTGAACATTCACTAGGCACACTTGCTTGGTTTTCGAAGGAACATGTGTGATTCTCTCTCAAGATAATAGCTAAAGCCAAGGCACATATTTAAGAGAACGATAGTCGAGTTGTATTTCAAATGGGACTCCTATACCAAACGGTGTGAGGTCTAGTTGGGACCTTACATCGGGGAGATCCCCTAAATGTTGGCAGGTCTAGCACTGTCAACACATTGGTAAGAGGCTTTGGGGGTTTGATCCCCTCCAATATTGCAAGCATTAGCACAGGGAATTATTTATTCATGTATGGGGGACTGGGCATCTAGTTGCAATCCCTCTTCTACATCTCCTTAACCTATTGGGTTACACAATACAAATATCTATTGTAGGTAGACTAGGCCAAGGCACAATATCTAGAATCCATCAAGCTAAGGCAAGAGGGAGGTAGTCTCCACCAAAAACTCCATATCCTAGTAGAGGTAGTCTCCTAACAAAAGTAGCTAGCTAAAAGAGGGAGGTTGGTATGAATTGTTGGCACACATATTTAGCACAAGCTAATACCTACTTTGCAGATGAATGAAACCAGAAGAGGGGCCTTACATTTTAAACTAATAAACAATGGGAGCATTGAGGATGGTAGACCCTAAATAAATTTCATCTTTGTGTAATTAGGAGACCCCCAATAACCATGATCTAAGAAAAAAATGTCTTTTAGGTTCTATCATAGGTTTCCATATGATTTCGAGCTAAAACAACTATGTCTTTTACTATGGCTTCATGTGGTATGTTTTATTTTGTTGACCTTCATGGTGAAGATTGCAACAAAACCACTTGTACCCCATGGCTAGCTTACATCACATAAATGGAGTAGCCTTACTTTCATTTCTAGTCTTGTCACTAAGCACAAGGGGTTGGGATCCAAGCTTAAGTTAGAGATGGTCAAGGATGAGATCCTATATGTTATTCACAATAATTCTATCAACATTACAAATTAGAATCGTGTTTTACCTTAGACCAAAGGGACCATGATTTGGTAAAGGTGTCAAATGGGTTATGGAAAAGTGAATGCAATGCCTAAAGAGCCACCTATCAAAGAACCAAGAGCCTAGCTTCAATAGCTTTTCTTTCAACAAAGCTTTGATACCATGTTGAAATTATAAGGCTAGTGTAGTAGAATACAATTTTCTGCTAGATAATTACTTCCTAATGGTTTTCAACAATTATTTTAGACGATTTCTATCATTGAATAATTACACTTCAGAAAATTTCAATAGTAAATGTAATAGAAACAATAAATATCAAAGAAAGACATTGATGCACAAAAAAGGCAATATTTTTAACATGGGAAACCCAACCTTGGGAGAAAACCCAACAACTTTTCTTAGGAGAAATTATTCCTCAGCAAGGTTTACAAATCAATAATTTGTATATAAATCTATGTAAAAAATTCAATTCAAACCTAGTCAAAACATCTTCTGGTCAACATTGGTCAAACCAACAAAAAATTAGAAATTCATCGTTGGCCAACTTGGTATGGTCAAACTAGCCTACAACCAAACTTTGGCCCTATAATCAAACTTGTGGTCTATGGTGAAATCCCTGTGGTCAACAATTCACACATGCAACATTCTTGCGATCAAACAACTTCGTTAATTCCAAGTCAAACTCGGTCAAATAGGCTTGGTCAAAACAATCAAAGTCATCCTTATTTTTCACATGTGTGGCTGTCCAAGAATGATGAAGAGAGAGATAAAGAGTTTCTCTTGCTCGATGGAGAAATGAGACATCACTTATTATTTATACAAGTTGAATGAGGTGTGAAAACCCAAGAGTCATGTCTCTTCATTGGCTGACCGACTTGACTTTTCTTGGTTGACTTGAAGATCTTTTAGCCATGCGTGAATACCTCCCAATGCTACACAAAAATGAACGTATCCTTCATTGGTAGCATGAGTTAGCTCTCTTGAGAATGGTGACTTATCTTAGATGATCTACACACTGCCTTCCTCACATGGTTAAACAAAACAACAATTGTCTCTCTTTTAATACACAGGTAATGTACATGCGACTGTTGTATTTAGTGCTTCTAGGATAAGAAAAACACAACTCCTTAGAGAACAAAAACACTTCTTAGCAATCATAAACAATCCACTCTCACACACCTATGTTAAGCTAAGCTAAGCTAAGCTAATCCTACATATGTACATAGGATTAAAATTTAGGGATCTCTCATTTCCCTCATCCCTCTCGTACTGGAATTAAACTCATATTAGCTCTGATACCTATTTAGAAAATTGGAGAGTAGTCATATTTCATACACAAAATAATCACACTTTTATTATTATTGCATATACAAACTCAGATACAATACATTGATATAGGTGTCGTAAGATCCAACTTATTTCAAACTTGGAGATTAAGGTTGAGAGAATATCTCAACAATCTCCAACAAACTCCAACCAACTCTAAAGAAAACATCAATTGTAACTCCATAGTAAGCATCTTAACTCAAGATCTACCAAGCCTTGAGAGGGATCAAGTATCTCAAGATACATACCTCTTTTTGAGTGAAAATTTGACGAAATGTTTGCACATCGAGAAATTTAATTCCTATCAGTGCCAGAGTTAAGATAGATCCATGTTGGTTCTTAATAGTATTATTTGTATTTATATAAATTTAACATCTCTCTCTATATACATATTTTTAATTTTAATTTTATTAAAATCCTAATAATACATATAGTTACATTTGAATAATAATAATAATAATAATAATAATAATAATAATAATAATAAATATAGATAGATATATAAACATATAATTTAGAAAAAAAGTGTATTGTAAACATTGAATCATTATTTTGAAATATGAAGTTCTGAAATATAATAGTAACATATATGATTCATTATTTTAATTTATGTGGTCAATATATCACATTTTTAATTATGTGTTTATAAATTAAATTTATTAATTTTTTATGTATTATTAATTATATATTCTGAAATATGATGGTTATGAATATGAATAATTATCATTTAAATTTATGTTAATGTGATATGCATATTATGATTTTTTTCTAAAATTGTTTGTAATTATATTAATAAAAATAGAATTACAATATAAAAAATTGAATTGAATTGATTTATTAGTTTTAGTAATTATTTTTTTAATTGAGTTGACATTTTGTCTTATTTTTTTTCCAAGGAAAAAGGTGCAATTTTCATTAATATATTAAGAAAATTACATGTTGTATAATGCTGCATGTATGAGATGCATTCACTTAGAGAGTAGTTCAGAAGAGTTTAGAAAAACTGTATACAAATTACATCATAGTAGCCCAGGGAGTTATATCCGCAATGTTAAACAAAAATACTTAGTAACTGTCCCAATAATAATAACAGAACTGTAACAACATAGAACAAAAAACCAAAAAAAAGAATGATCTGTGAGATCACTCTGAGAGATAACCATTCATCTCGATGAATGACCATTGGGAAAAACAATAGAAAACTCCCTCCCTGAATTCTTGAATTTTCCATTGTCCCCTGTTCAGCTACGCGACCGCTTTGGAAATATGATCAACAATCTAATTCCTTTCCCTGTATATATGAGAGCATACAATAAAATCAAATTGTGATTTTAATGTAATGATATCATCCAGCGTGTCTCTGAGTGTGTGCAAGTGATAGTGATATACATCTTTTATCCAATTTATAACAAGCCATGAATCCCCGTATATCTGAATCTTTTGGCAATTTTGTTCCCTCACAAAAAGGAGAAGGTGTTTTAGATTGTTTAGTTCTGCAAAATTATTGGTGCCCTTGCCCAGCTCGACTTGGATTCTGTAGGACACAAGATTATTGATGTGCAGTATACCGCCTCGCCCCCACCCCCCCCAACAGCGCTCGGCTTGGGCCGAGCCATCAAAATATCCCCAAGGATAACTGGTGTCAATGCATTCTAGAATGATGGCCTGAGGAGTTTTGTTGTCAGGGTCATCTGGGATCAAATTATAAATGGCCACTGAATTGATACAGGAGTTTAACCCTTTGATCAGAGTATCCAAGAAGATATTTCGGTTTTAGTTGATTCATATACCCCAACAAACGATTAGGGGCAAATTCCTAGCTTTGTGAGATTGTGCCCCAGTCCACCAATTATGCCAAGCATCCCCAATGTTGAGACCAGACCAAATTGTCGGCAGATTTAGACTAGTTGTAATACTTGACCAGAAATGAACCGTCACCGGACATGAGAGAAACAGGTGGTTTGTGTCTTCCACATGCGATTTGCAAAAACAACATCTTGAGGGCCCATGAAAATCCCTGTGCATAAGGTTGAACTCAGTTGGGGCCTTCTCCGTGAGTATGCACCACATAAACAGTCTGGATTTTGGGGGAGCTTTTAATTTCTAGAGGTGGCGCCACCACCAACTGATGTCACCATTTTCCCAGGCAGCTATAGCGGCCGCATATCCAGCTTTAGGGGTGTATTTGCCATGAGGGTCTGAGGCCCATATGAGAACATCTTCCTGATCAATTAACCTGACATTGGCTTCCTCAAGGGCCCCAGTGTACTGTTGCTAGTCCTCAAACCATCTATCCGGAATGTTTAAGACCCTATGATCCATCCAGCGTTGAGGCAGCCACTGATCATGTCTAGTAATTGCAATCCGAGCGATATGAGTGATACCCGACCTGAAGAGATCATTACACAGGTCCCTTGGTAGTATATGTGCATTGCCGCACCCACCCCGGGCATTCGTGCCTAATCGCACCTAATCGCCTTTCCCTATTTTCCATGCCAACCTGTTCTTTATGAGGGGAAGGGATTGGGATATAACCTTCCAGATAATGGAAGCACTAGTCGAGTTAGTGATAGGACTACAAATCTAATCCATTACTGAAAGGGGGTGAATATATTTGTAGTAAATGACCTCCTACCAAAGGCTTTGAGATTTGAAGATGTGCCAACCCATTTTTGCTGCAAGTGCCATTGCAAAATGCTGAAGGTTTTTTATGCCCCATCCACCCAATTTTTTGGGTTTTCTAATCCGGTCCCAACTTACCCAAGCAAAAGTCCACCCTGTTTTTGACCCCTCTAGAGAAAGTGACAAAAAATTTGTTGTATCTTTTTTAGGATGCCTTTGGGGATCCAAGCCAGTGTCATCCAGTAAACTGGGATAGCCTCGAGGACCGATTTTATCAGGGTGAGCCTGCCCACTCTGGAGAGCCAACGTTGCTTCTAGATGTTGATTCTGTTTTCAATTTTTGCAATGAGCCAAGCCCAGTCAGCTATACGGTATCCATTTGGTTTCAATCTGAAACCCAAATATTTTAATCCAACATCCAGATCTTGTCTAACATAGGCAAATTGTTGAGTTGCATATCTTGCCTCATTTTGCAGGCATGTCACAAAGATGATTGAGGACTTCTCATAATTTGGTTCCATACCTGTAGCTTTGCAAAAGAGAGATAAGATGTTCTTGAAAGCATGTGAGTCACGAAAGGAACCATTTAGAAAAATAAGTACATCATCTACAAACAAAAGGTGTGAGAGAGTGGTCATATCCGATATCTGGACACCCCCAGATCTCTCGCCTCACGAGCTTTTTTAA
Source organism: Pinus tabuliformis (assembly GCA_031772625.1). Taxonomy (NCBI): domain Eukaryota; kingdom Viridiplantae; phylum Streptophyta; class Pinopsida; order Pinales; family Pinaceae; genus Pinus; species Pinus tabuliformis. The sequence goes on along the minus strand of CM062812.1, from coordinate 301,463,408 downwards.
TTAGTCTGCTAAATCCTTCCATAATGAGAAGGAAGAGTAAAGGGGAGAGTGGGCACCCCTGCATAAGCCCTCATTCCGCATGAAAGAAACCAGAGGCAACACCATTAATAAGAATACTATATGAGGCAGATGAGAAACAACACATAATCTAGGATATGAAAGCATGTGGGAAGCCAATATGAGTAAGGGTGAGCTGGAGGTAAGACCAAGTAGCCCGATCGAAGGCTTCGGAGGGGTCGATCTTAAGGATGATAGACTTTTTATGCTATTTTTTGATCGAATGAAGGGTTTCCTCAGTTGTCCCTATAGCTTCATGGATCTGGCACTGATTGAGGAAAGCAAACTGTTCCATGGAAATCATCCGAGAAAGTATGGGTTTAACACGAAGAGAAATAGTTTTGGAAATGATTTTGTTAATGTTGTTGCAGAGGGAGATGGGGTGGTAATCATCAAAGGATGTAGGAATGTCACTTTTGGGGATGAGGGCCAATAAGGTCACATTAAAACATTTGTACATTCTGTCTATGCTTCTGCATTCCTCGATGGCCCTTAATATACCATCACTAATAAGTTCCAAGAAGGAGCTGTAGAATTCCACCGGCCACCCATCTGGGCCTAGACTTTTATCCTTTTAACCTAATTTTAGCACTGCTTCTAGTTCCCCTCTAGTGACCGGGGAGTTTAAAGTTTCCATCTCTTCGGGCTCAAAAAATCTAGGCAGTGGTTCTAATGTTCGGATGATTTCTGGGAGAGTAACACCAATAGCGGCCTTATATATTTTAGAAAAATGACAAACTCCAATATCGGCCAGCTGCGCATATGTGTTTTCATTTCTACCATCTTGATCTTGCATCTCCCAAATTGTGTTAATTGACTTTCTTCCCCGAGAAAATTGATGGAAAAATTTTGAATTTTCATCCCCTGCTTGTAACCAGAGAGCTCTGCTATTCAGCCTCCAATGCTCTTCTTCCTGTTGTAACAATCTAATTCTTTCCGATTCTAGGTAGGTTAATGTTATAGACATATTTGGGCACTGCAACCCCAATCACATATGTCCATAAACCAAGGGCTTCTAAACCCCTAAAAGTGTTGTTTCATACCCTAAAGGAACAAGGTCAGCTGATTACATCATCTCCCAGAAGTTCTCCATGAAAACTACTCAGAACTGGTCAAAACAGGACCATACAGACGGCTCCATGCATAGGGCGCAATGCATCTCACCTATTACACATGGGAGGTGCGATGCATACTGGAAATCCCTTCTGTAGGGTGCGATGAGTGAGAGCAGACAAATGGCAGAAGTAGTTGCTAGGTGGAAACCCAGAGAATCTTCTAGAAACTGCTCATATGACACCTGCCTCTCTGAATTCGCCCAGGGATGAGTAAGAGATCTGAAATCTCCAAGTGGAACCAAGAACTATAAGTGGAATGACACTAATCAAAATCCCAGAAGCTGATTCACTCTCCTGTAAACATCTATATATGGATCCCTCATCCAAGAGATCCAAGGGCTGGAATTTTGTAATTTGCAAGGAAGTGCTGTTGGTTTCTCTTTGAAGACATTGTTGGGTGATCTTGCTTTGTATGAGGTGAAGAGGGCTTTCATGTTGGGAGGATGTGTTGGGTCAGACCAATGGGTTGTAATCCTCTCTTCTACTACTTCTATCAATAAAGCTATTTGAGTTTTCCTCCATATTCTTGTATAGCTCTGTATCTTGTATTGATATATGCATTTGTATGGTTAATATACATCTAATCCTATATTGTTTATGGTTATAGATCTCTATGCTTTGATGGTATTATGCTGCTTTGACTCTACAGGTGTTCTTTGAAGCGGGACAAGTAAGGAAGGAATGGTGAATCTCTATCAAAGGAGGGAGGAAACAAGCAAGGAGCCAAGCGAAAGACTGAGGTTGGTACTCTTTGCTTCTCTCTCATCTATCTCGCATAAAGGAAAACACAAGTAACTTTAATCTGTTTGTTTCTGAGATAGCTACGCGTCTTAGTGGGACTAGCAGCTTTGAATAGACACTAGTTTTCCCAATAACAAAATGGCAACTCCACTGGGGAACGAATAGTTTGATTGCTTATCTCTATTTGTTTGCTTCATAAACTACAGACGGAGCCTAAAGTTAAGCCAGCTAGCCTTCGAATTGCCTTTGCTATGCAAGTGCAAAGTAGATCAACACTGCTTCAGTCAATCTCCGAGTTTGTTTATGAACTGAACAATTGACTTGCAAACATCATAAGTGCCCTGGTGGTAGCTCAAATAACCTCATTAGATCAGCCCCTATACTTTGTGTTTACTGACAATTATTTGCTCAGCCTAAATCCCTGAACTTAGCTACAAACTGTGAGAAAAAACCAAGCTCAATCTCGTCCCTGGACCATCGCACTGTCTCTTTTTGGCAGTCTGGATGCATCGCACCTCCCGTGTGCTGTAGGTGAGATGCATCCCTGTTTCCCTGTGTTACAGGTGTGATGATCAGATGAGACTGTTTTTGCCTCCAGATTTTGGTTTTTTCTTCATTGTCTTCAGCTTTATTTAGTAGTTTCGCTGTCTGTGATCAATATATCTCTGTTAAAACCATCTTCCTTTGCATTATTCAGCCTCCATAAGAAGGAATTGTGAATGTTTTTTATGTATTTTTTTTATCATTTACAATTCTCCTTTGAAAATAGTAGCTTAATCGAACTGTCATCTTTTGATTTGAAAGTGTCGCAAGTGTTGTTTTCAGTCAAGAAAAAGAGTATTACAAAGCATTTCTCTTTTAGATAGTCGATTACACTTTTGCCATTGTATTTGATTTGAATCATTAGTATTTCAAGTGTCGAAAGTAGTTTGAATTTGAAATCGCAAAGTGTCGTCTTGGCTTTACTTTCGTTTTTTGAAAAGAAAATTGTTAGTATTGTCGCTTTGAAAGAGAATAGTTTAGATCTATACTTTGTTTTATTTTTCATTTTCACATTAAGGAAACTGAAAAAAAATACATGCATGTGCATTTGCATTAAGACTACATGCTGAACTTGATTTAGGAAAAGTGCACCTAGTGTGTTCTCTTTGCTCTAGGTTGAAAGAATTTCATTTCTCTTTCCCTAGTAGCTAGGATTTTCATTACAAAAAGAAAATTAACGATTGTTTATCATCTTAGATTGCATATTTAGGAATTGTATATCTACATCACGCAATGAACCTTAAAGGAAAACTTCTTAAGAAAGATCAACTGTAGAGTAAACCTCAATGAACATAAAAACGCCTTCGAACCTAACGCACAACATTTAGAAGTCTAGGCTAGAGACGTATTCCAGTGTCGTAAAGCCTGGTAACTATCACTTTCATCGTAGGTTGGGTGATTCCTCCTCTTTGAGATGACAAGTGCCAGTACAGACTTGTGCTCCCACGTACCGTTGAGTATATATTGGGAGACCACAATAAGCTACATCCTTTATCCTGAGGAAGCCATGTCTGCCGCCCTATCGATCGCAATGCACTGAACACAACATTCAGGAAGATTGACTGCCATACCGTAAAAAGTATTCTGCAGTTTTGTGATTGGTTTGGTAATCCATCTGTCTAGATTTCTAGAGTAGTCACTTTCGTTCCTTTTCAGACTCCTTAAAAGAAAAGGTCCATCTGAGCACTTGTCACTTCAGGCTCATTAAAAAATCGAAGGCGACTGGAGTCATCTTTAGCTTTTTCTCGACTCTTAAAAAATGAAAAAGCAAGTTGTGTCAAAGCGTCATAAAATTTATTTTAATCGGAATAATGTCATTGTTCTCTCGTTGGTCTTTAGGTTGAGAAATGGAGTCTACCAATCAAGGATTTACCCTTGGGGGAAATCCTAGTCCCTTCTCCTCTTGGGGGGGTGTTGGTGCTCCACACATGGCCACATTGTCCCTTCCAGGACTCACAATTGGCCTGCCCGTATGGCTTTTCTCGACATCTGTCGTTCAAAACACCGCAATTCCTCAGCAATCAAATCACCAACTAGATGATACTAAAGTTTCTCCCCCACCTTCTACTTCGTTTGTTTCTCCCTCTCCTTCTTCCTCTTTGCTTGGTGAAGCTAGTAACACTAAAAGCCAAGTAACTGAGAAGAAGAAGAAAGGGAAGGAGAAGAAGAAGAAGAAGCCAACGATGAAAGGGGGAAACCATGCATCCTTTGGCGAAAATCCACACACTGCACAATCCAAACCTAAATCTCCATGTGTCATTTGCAAGGGAGACCACTATCATTGAGACTTTCCCTGGATCCCATGGATCTTGAGAGACTAGTCTCCCCGCTTGCACAATCTGGTCTCTTTAACCACTGACGATCATGTTGAAGGCACACCATCAACTAGTGAAAATGAAGTCAATGGACAAAAAGGAAGATACAAATTTCCTTGTAGACTGTGTGAAGGCGATCATGCCCTCCACCATTGTATCTTCTTAGATGAAGCTAAAAGAGTCTTGGATAACCGTCCTGCATGACCGCAGCAACTTCCTCCTGGATATAAGAAACTCTTGCCGAGTCCATCGCTAGTTGAAAATCCGCCTGACACACCATTGTTGTCAGTCGAAGCACCTATCATTGAAGATAGACCCTCTGAGTCCACATCGGACCAAATTCAACAGGTCGAGACGACAGTCGACCCAATATTGTCTTCAGAGGACCTACCTTTAGATGATACTGTCACTAAAGAGAATGAGAACGACACCGTTCAAATTCTTTTCGTAAACACAGACTCTGATGAACATCGGGGAAATCTACCCATTCCTTTACCACAGGAAGGAAGTTCGTCAGAGATGTATCGGCCGTTTATTCGGTCCCACCTCCAAGAAATCTAGTTGTTTCCTTCGATTGGAATCTTCTAGGCAGACCCCGCCTACCATCTAATGTACCATTCTGAATCATAGTAAAAGCTTACAGAATGATCATGGTCGGTACTATTATAAATGAAGGGGATTATGTGAGTATCCTTTCCTCAACTGCTTGGAAAGCGCTTGGTTCGCCATCGCTTCTGCCTGAGATTCGAAATCTGATAGGCTTCAACAAAGGAACCAGTCGACCGTTAGGGATCCTTCCAAATTTGCCTATAACTTTGAGAAGGAAAACCGTTTATTTGAACGTGATGGTAGTCCAAGGACCTCTAGATTACAATATACTCCTTGGGCGTGACTACATTTATAGTATGGGAGCTATCATTTCCTCACTCTTCTGAGTGATGTGTTTTCCACATGAAGGCAGAGTGGTCCACCTAGTTGACCAGCTTTCATTCCCTGGTTCAAACACAGCTATTAGTCAAATTCCATCCCTAACTGGTCTTTTTGAACAAGGAATGTCTAATCAATCTCCAGTCCATCCACCTGATGATCGCGAGTGATTCAGTGATCGTGATTGAAAACCAGGAGGCATGCGCCCTGGTCTGCTTCGGCAGGAAAACCCAAGATATAAGATAGGTTTCCGCATAGGAATATGACTAGTCTGATACCCCTGTCCATTTAGGAAAATGGATTTGGACTAGAAAAAGATTCCCCCATCAAAGGTTATGTGATTGGGACTGACAACAGTCACCTTTGTCCATTTCGATGGACATCGCTAAGGAAGGTTTTGTCTGTGACGCAAATGGAACAATCTCGCTAATGCAAGAAATTCCATATGGTGACCTGGAAACTCTACTTTATACCTGGGGTCATGCAAACCTTTTTGTACGCAAGTGAAAAGTGGCCAGCGTAACTCTAACCCCGTAGTTTTACTAACTTCAATTGCTTAAGTTATGTCATTGGTCTGATCCCCCATTCACCTTTGCCAGGACCGACAGAAACGACAAAGAAAAGGAGATTGTTTCTCTCCAAGAGACTATCCTACCTAACCTTAGTAGTTCTTTAACCCTTAGGACAGTAGTTGGTCGTTCCTAGCTCGCGTGCAAAAAGGCTCTAGAGAAAAGTTGCGCATGGGGCAAGCTCCCTAAAAAATGAACCTACTGATGAGACATCCTTATTATACGACTGGCACGAGCAGTTTTACGCAAAGTTCAAGTTCGTTAAAAAATAAACCTCGCCATGAGTAGTTTTACGCGAAGTTCAATCTTGTCAAAAAATAAAACTAGCAATGAGAAAATGTTTCCATAGAGTTCAAGCCCATTAAAAAATGAACCCCACCATAACCATTCGCATGACTATCAGCTTTTGAACCTTGGTCATGTTCTTACCATCACCTCCACTCTTTTTTAGCCGATCATACGCCTCCATTTGATTGTTTACCATTTTGAGGAACAACTGTGATGAGTGATTCTATTATCCACCTCCTTTACACTGCCATGATTGGAAAGTTCCAAGCCTTTCTTGGAACTAGTTGCTATCCAAAAACATCACTCGTTCGTCAAAAACGAGTCTCCTTTAAGCTCTTTTCATCTGACTCGTAAAATATGAAAAGATTGCCGATAAATTGGCCTCTCCGGCTCCTTAAAGCGACTGGAAGTGCTATCCCTCCTCTAGATTTTAATATTTTTGGACCTGAGGGATTACTACACAAAAATATCAAGCACTTGTCTTGTTCGACTCATTAAAACTATCGAAAAGTCATCCCTTTCGTATTATTTTACACTTTTTCAGACTTAAGGGATTACATTGCAAAAAAGGACCACTGGAGTTGCCTTTACATCCCTTTCTAGACTCTCTAAAATTGAAAAGGATCGAGTTATATTTGTCGTTAAACTCATTAAAACAATAGCGACAAACTTGTCCATGCAGACAAGATCGAGTTTCACTGTCACTAGGCTCGTTAAAACACAGAAACGGGTTTGCCCAAAGGGAAAAGTATAGAACAAGCATATGTTATCCTCCTCAAGCTTAACAAAAATAAAGAGGTATTGGTCAGCAATGACTGGGAAAAAGGGAAGAAAATTTGAATAGCTTCATTGGTAGCGGGTCGCTCTTGAACATGACACTTTCACTCCGTCACCATGATTGAGTCGAGTTGGGTTATTCCGTTCACCAGTCACATCACCATTGGTCCACCATACCATCCACCTTGGGGCTAATGCTGCCAATCCATTTCAGTGTCATGGTATGTTCAGGAGAAGTCGCTCAGAGAATTCACCAACCTAGCCAACGTCTCATCCACTAAATATCTTCACTCTCCATTTTTTGTGACTGCCACCATGAACCTTGTATCATCAAATCGTTTTCACCTCCGCCAAAATCATTTGCTCCGTTTTTTGTCGTAGATGTGGGACTCATTAAGTCCCTCCTACGACGAGTCACTTCTTGTCGACATCAGCGCATTATCCAAGAAGTTGACTTAGGGAAACCCTTTCAGTACTTTGAAGCTTGCATGCCTCAATGGCAAGTTTCTCACTTCCGTGACAGGTTTACATCAATGGCCTTCGACCGAAAGATTTTACGTGGTGTTTGACATCAGTGCATGTATTCAGACCACGTGAATTATACTACAGTACCTTGAGGGTTATCATAATTATCGGTTATTCCTCTCGCGCCTGTTAACAACTTACATCATTGGCTAGTAATCAGGCGATGTCTTTCCCTGTTCGACATCAGAACATCTTTTCACATGGATCGACTTGTACTTCGGGCGAAGATTGAACGAGTTTGAAGACCCTAGATCTAGTTTCATCCATCTGAGCTGCGATAGATGTAGGAAAATAAAGACATCAAATGTACATCACAGTTGCACAGATAATCATCCAAACTAAAGGATGATGGCTCTACCAAAATCATCAATCTGCCACACAGACAATAGTCTGTCTTATGTACATGAATATGAATTTATAAAGCTGAGCATGGGAATGCTTGCCTCAGCTAGGTCATGAAAATATTGTGAAGATAACGTATTGTATTGTATCTTATTACAGGTCACCTTCCAGTTCGAAAAACCTCGAATCCTCATTATAAAGCATTTCACCCGACATCAAAAGGATTTACGACCTCATCTTTAGGGGGCAACTGTTATAGACATATTTAGGCACTGCAACTCCAATCACATACGTCCATAAACCAAGGGCTTCTAAACCCCTAAAAGTGTTGTTTCATACCCTAAAGGAACAAGGTCAGCTGATTACATCATCTCCCAGAAGTTCTCCATGAAAAACTACTCAGAACTGGTCAAAACAAGACCATACAGACTACTCCATGCATAGGGTGCGATGCATCTCAACTATTACACACGGGGGGTGCGATGCATACTGGAAAGCCCTTTTGTAGGGTGCGATGAGCAAGAGTAGACAAATGGCAGAAGCAATTTGCTAGGTGGAAACCCAGAGAATCTTCTAGAAACTGCTCATATGACACTTGCCTCTATGAATTCGCCCAGGGATGAGTAAGAGATCTGAAATCTCCAAGTGGAACCAAGAACTATCAGTGAAATGACACTAATCAAAATCCCAGAAGTTGACTCACTCTCCTGTAAACATCTATATATGGATCCCTCATCCAAGAGATCCAGGGGCTGGAATTTTGTAATTTTCAAGGAAGTGCTGTTGGTTTCTCTTTGAAGACATTGTTGGGTGATCTTGCTTTGTATGAGGTGAAGAGGGATTTCATGCTGGGAGGATGGCGCTGGGTCAGACCAATGGGTTGTAATCCTCTCTTCTACTTCTTCTTTCAATAAAGCTATTTGAGTTTTCCTCCATATTCTTGTATATCTCTGAAACTTGTATTGATATATGAATTTGTATGGTTAATATACATTTGATCCTATATTGTTTATGGTTATAGATCTCTATGCTTTGATGGTATTATTCTGCTTTGACTCTATAGGTGTTCTTTGAAGCGGGACAAGTAAGGAAGGAGTGGTGAATCTCTGTCAAAGGAGGGAGGAAACAAGCAAGGAGCCAAGCGAAAGACAGAGCTTTGTACTCTCTACATCTCTCTCATCTATCTCTCATAAAGGAAAACACAAGTAAATTTAATCTGTTTGTTTCTAAGATAGCTACCCATCTTAGTGGGACTAGCAGCTCTGAATAGACACTAGTTTTCTTGATAACAGTTAACTGTGCCTTTGATTCCACTGAAGCATGACAATTAAGCCCATATGATTCTAGGTCTTTGACGGCAACCTCTATCCTAAGGAGATCGGCCTCATCTTTCCTCTATTTTTCATTTTCCCATTTGATAGTTTTTGATTTTATGCATGCCAAATTTTTTGATATGACCACGGCCGGGGATATTATATCGTTCGACCTACAGTGACTCCAAGAGTTAGCAACTAATTTACGGAACTCTGCATCAGGTAACCATGTTGAGTTGAATTTGAAGGGTGTCGGGGGTTTGAAGTTGTTATCCCTGATCTCCAAAAATATTGGGAAATGATCCGAGATCCCGCCCGAACCTACCCACTGGCAAAAAGGATTCAAATTGGCAAGGAGAGGGGCCTTAATAAGAAAATAGTCCAGCCACCTAGCTAATGCACCTTCACCTGTTCTTCTATTCCTCTAGGTCGACATGTTCTTGGCAGAGTCAATGTTTAGGAGCTCATGAGAGTCCAATAGATTTTCAAAATAAATCGAGAGGTGATCACATTGGGCTTGACTACCCCATGATTCTACCAAACTGAGAGAGAAATTTAAGTCTCCCCGTATAATCAAGTTTTTAGATTGCATGAAGTCGGCTTCCATAAGTCTGTTCCAAAAAAGTTTCCTATTGTGACATGGCCCATAAATTTTGACAAGCCTGAAAGGCCTGTTAAGCTCCGGGGAAGTTATGTCAGCTCCCAAAAATCCCTCACCCCCCCAGGCATTGAGTAGATTTATGGATCTTTTATTAAAGCCCATGGCATACCCGCCCGAGCGGCCCCTTACATCCAACAAATGGAAATCCTAGTCTAGTAGAAAAATCAGAAGCAAAAATTTAACCAGACTCCCTTCACCTAGCATTTCTTGCAACAAAATGACATCAAGTCTCTCCGAGAGACATAACCTCTTAAGAGCCAGTTTTTTGTCTGGGTTGGTGTTGAGGCCTTGAAAATCGTTGCATCAACATTGGGGGATAACCACCTGGTCCGGACCTTAATACAACTCCTTTTCCGTTTGGGATGGTGGCTCCGACTGGATATAATGGGACCAGTTTCCCAATAATGAATAAAAAAGGGATTCATGAGTGAATGATTTTATAATAAGTGATAATGAATGGATGACTTAATCTAAAAGTGAAAATACAAATGACTATTCTATCCCGGGAAGCTTCTATTCTTAAGGCAACATTTGATGATCTCTGTTCATCAATAGGCATATAGATGACTCTATTCAATAAACATAGACATTCATTCATATAATAATTGCTTTGTTCAAATAGTTGAACAAAGTGATTAATAAAACATTGTTACAGTTATCTTTTTATATTACTGATACATGTATGATTAGAAGGAAAGCACACTGTAAACACCCAATAGTGGAAAGTATAAAGAATGTTGTTAAAACACATGCATATAATCAATAATAGCAAGAATGATCAAATAACAATTCACATAAAAAGAATGAATTCAGACATAGATAGCAATACCATATGAGCTGCAAATCATTCCCAACATCAATCGCAATTGGAATTCCTTCTTCCGACTCAGAAATACTTTTAAATAAAGGTAGTAGTGCACATCCACATAAAAGATTCGTTATCAAAATTGGAATAATTGGCCCAGTCTTTATAAAAAATATACCTGAAGTACAGTAGTGCAACTTCAAGTTTAAGTCATATACAAAAACTTACAACCCTTTCTAAATACATGAAAGGGTCTATAAATACTTAATTAAACTAACTAACTACAAAATTAAAATGCTACTAAATTGGTACAACTTGATCTTGAATATCTCCCCCATAGCAATCTAGTAGTCGGCAGCATGATTCATCACTCTGGCTGTTTGCCTTTCGACCTGAGTTGGCATATCGCTAGCATCGGTTCCACTTCTTGAGGGCGGCTGAGATGAGAATTGAGTTGAGCAGCATAGGTGGCATCGTGTATATCGGGAATGATACACTCGATTGCATCTGTTAGGCACTTGAGGGCGGCTCTCTGGCTGTATGGTTTTACTAGGAACAACCAATAGGTGTCCCAAGTTAAACTTTTAATACCTGTGATCAATCTCCCATTCTTTTCCAGCTCTTGATAACATGATTGCTCCAATGTTTTGGCTGATAGTAATTTACCTGGTGTACACTGAGAGATCATATTAGATAAATAGAGAGTATCATTAATTAATTCAATCAAATTACTAGTGGATAATTTTCATCTAGAAACTTCTCTCTCTGCCTTCATCAATTGGGACTGCCACTCCATAAATAAAATTTCTTTATGGGATTCTAGGATTTTAGGCAAATTTGCTGCCTGTCCCTCATTAGTGTCCTGCCAAGTAAGAAAATGTGTTAAGGTTTCATCGGCCTGCTCAAATTCTTGTCTAGCATCGACTGATTTATCGATTATTGATGCTGTTATGTCACACAGGGGTTCAACTTGAGCAATTTTATGACACAATAATCTTATTTGTGTTACCAGTGCCTTATTAATCTGTAGTGCTTCTGCTCTGAAATCGGCAGGCTGCAGAAGACTCTTGAACTTCTCCATTTGACCTGATAATTGAGCAATTTTCCCATCTTTTGTCTTTGCCATCTATTCATTCATTGTTTTCAATTTTGCTAATGCCTCCGATAGTTCTTTCTGCTTTTGAATCACACTCGAATTGATCCTCTGTTTCTCTTCATGCAACTGCTTTTTCAATTGGTTATTTAATTGTTGCTGCGTGGAAAATTGTTGTTCTAATTGTTCTGCTTTCTACTGTGCCTCCGATAGCTGTGCTTGTAACGAAGCGATTGCCTGGTCTTTTTCTTTTAACAAATTACTCACTTCCGATGCCTTGTCCATGGTGGCCGCCGAATAGGCTCCAGCATATTGGGACAATTTTTTTAGGTCATCAGAAGGATCAAACTCCTCCTTCCAAACTACGTTGGCTGTCACTCTTTGTTCAGGGAACATGGAAGGTTGATCAATCCTTCTCCTTTTCCGCTGTCGCTTTACTACGACCCTGTGCTTTGGGTTGTAAAAGACATCCAAAGGAGGTATATCCTCCACTTGCAAAATGATTTGATCTGAAGTATCTTTGGGAATTATTTCTATGTCTGTAGTAGGGGGTAGACCGCTGGTTCCTTTGCTTGGAAACTCTTTTGATATTGTATCCTATGTATCAGCCGCTTTGGATGTATAGGCTTCTCTTGAGCTTTCTAGATTGCTTATGATTGAATCGAATTATTGCCATTCCTGGAGCAACCTTGGGTCAATCTGGGTATTGACATTCACATCCTTGCTGCTCTGCTCCTGCTGCCTTTTTTGTTCCTCTTCACATATTCTCTCTTGTTCTTTCCTCTGCGCTTCCTCCTATTCTTTTCTCTGGAGTTCCTCCTGCTCTCTTGTTTGGACTTCTCCAAAAATTTCTGATGTAGCAGGAGGTTCGTTGGTAAGTCGTTGTTCAGGCTCACTTGACTGTGTCATCAGGGCAGTGGCTAACAAATCTAGAGGCAGAGTTTGCAACCTCTGCTCTCTAAGTTTGTTAAATTCGACTAACCTGTCGTCGTGATATCTCATTTTAGCTAGCGCTTGAATCTGAAATAATGACTTGGCCTAGGAGAATAGGTCCTCAAACTCATCTTCTTGATGTTCAAATTTAGTGAGTTTTTCCTGTTCTAGTGCATTATAGACGACTTTGTTTGGATCAAATTGTTTGTTAGGAAGAGTGGCGAGATTCAGTGTATTTATCTTTTCTGCTTCTTTCTCTACATGCTTGTAGTCATGCAGAGTGTAAACGCCACACCTTAGAGGAAAAGGAGGCCAGACTTGCTTCTTTTTATTCCTCAGAGTCTTTGTAACTCCTTCGGATGTAAGCTGATATGCTATTTCTCGAGCCAATAGTTTGTCAGGTATATACAAGGGGAGGACGTGAGGCCTGGCATGACTGCCAAAAACTCTTACATATGTAAATTTTTCTTCTCTGAACCAGGTTCCTACGGCTGTCAAGTCAATCTGTGCTTGTGAGGAAATCTTAGGAGCAGGTTTGTCAAAAATTGCATAGTAAATGGGTAACATAAATCCATTGCAAACTTGATATAGGTGGTGTTTATAGTGGGCTTTCCACAACTTCTGGTGATAGATATGAATGGGCATGGGGTCCTGTGGAGTCCATCTCCACCCCAGCACAGGAAATTCGGAGTTAAAACAGAGAGTATCTAAGATGTAGGCACTAAAGTAAAATGGAGGAATGAACCTTTCAGTAACACGGGATTTGTTTCTGAACTCAAGAATAGCTGTTGCTAACTTATCAGATAATATATTCCCCCAATCCATTATTTTGCTATTGCATGCTGCTTCCATTAAAGGTACCATCTCTATGGTGAAGTTTGAGGAATCATGCAACCCCCAAATCCTACACATCATCACTCCAGCATAACAATAAGGAGAACACAAGGAATCGACAGAGTACTTACCCGAGGACTCATGCTTGTGTTTCGCTGGGTTTTGTCTCCATTCCCGTATAGGTGCTGATTCAATCTCATTTTCATCTCTGAACTTCTCCAGAAACGCTTTGTTATACTTCTTCTCTGGTTTGGGCAAATGGTACATTTGTCTCAAATCATCGGGTTGAAATGAACCGAATACTCTCCCGTCCATAATTCAAAATGTTTTGTTTGTAAATGGAATTTCCTCAACTGCCCATCTTACTACATCTGTGTGTGGAAGAATTTTCTCTCGAGCCGCTATCCGGTGTAGGTAAGAATCGGCCAAATCCTTTAGGGTTGCCTCGGACTTCCGGGTCGAGTCTGTTGTAGCTTGTACTGATGTTTCATGAGGCTCTTCAGCCTCAACCAAATTATAGATGCTCTGCCAAGTAGTATTACTAAGACCAAGACATGTGTTGTCTGAAATTAATCCTTTTTTACTTGGTCCCAGATCAGCAGTGTGTTGTCCTGTTACTGCGGAAGCTGAAGCTGTTCCAGATTTCTTAGACTTCTTCCCCATTTGGCCTAAATTTGCTGCTTCGGAGGAGCTCTGCACAGGAGATAAAATGAACGTAATGCGAAGAATAGGTGGCGCAAACCAGATATGAAAGAGTTATATCAATCAATGAGTAATGGATGATTAACATAAGGTGGCCGCGGATACAATCTCTGAAGAGATTTTGGCATTACTGCTCCATTAATTGGCCGTTTAAACCTATCAATCATTTAAATGCTCATCATATTGTTTATTGGCCGAATAATTCATTTAAGCGTGGCTTTGATGTTTTGGCGGTTGGGCGTAAGTGAATCACTATCGGGAAGAGAAAGGCTTTTAATAATAATTAAACATAATATACCCAAGCCTTATCAATCCTTTTTGAAAGTCGCGCTTAGCTTTATCGCAATCGGGGATCGGAGGAATGCTTAAGTTGTTATATTGGTGTTATTACGGGATCCCCGATCGCCGATAGCGATATCGCCAATTCGCATCGGGAGTTTTTAGAAGAGGGCTTTTAGTTGCATGCGTGTTACATTCCCCGATCGCCGATAGCGATATCACATCGGAGCAAAGAGAGGGGCCTTTTGTTATGATTGCTTACCTTCCCGATATCCGATAGTTATTCGCGCTTGTCGCATCGGGGAAAACCAATGGGTCTTTTGTTATGCATCCTTTGTTATTGCGATATGCGATCTTGCGATCGCTTTATCGCAATAATAAAGAATTATTCATTTTTTATTATAAGACCGATTATATATTGTCTCAAAAGGTTTTATAATGTTTTATTTCTTTTCGGACCTTTTGAGGAATGATAAGTTGATACCAATTTAATCTAAAAGGGACCCATTTCATATTATAGTTTTGAAAGTAAAATTTTATGAAATGGGGGGTTGTTGTACAACACAACAGCTGGCTAGACCCCTGTATTTGAAGGAGAGGCATTTCATGGGAGAATGTTGTGAAGGTTTCCCTTTGCTTTAAGGACCCAATCAATGGGGGTTTGAACACTCGAAGCCACTTCAACACTGGCCCTATTAATGGATTTAGAGAGTTTGGATTGTCGGCCACAGGGAGTTTTAAAGGGATGGGGGGGAGATGATCCACTTCCAAACCATAGGCCGGGGGAGGTGCAGCAGGAAGAGAACAGAGGAAATGTCAATTAGATCCAATGGAAGTTGGGCTATCCCCCTCGATTAGGATCAGGCGACACTGAGCTGGTTGATGGATTGGAAGCTAGGAAGGAGGGAGGCGCCGATAAAACAGGACAAATCAGGGAGCACAACTTGCTAACCTCAAAAAATTACCCAGACAAACACTTAGAAGCATAAACAAATTCTGAAACCATACATTAATTTCAAAATAGGGAAGGAGGGGGGGAGGAGTACCCGCGAAAGCTGAATCTCTTGCCCATGCTCTGGTGTGGGGAGCCACTGAGATCATTGATTCTGGTTGTGAGGAAGGCACCTTCGACCCCTGCAGGTGAGGCTTCAAATCTTTTGGAGGGTCTGCTAGTGAAAGGAAATTCGACTCCATCATTTGAGTGCTAGTCGATACCAGTGATTTAGGAGGATCCTGATGCTTCCCGAACAATAGGGGGGAATTTTTATACATATGTCCCACCTCGTGGCACCTTCGACAATGGAAGGGGATGCCTTCATAGTCTAGAATATGTCTTCAAGTGATGTCATCCATCTGGAGCAAATAACTCTCCACCAGGCCCTCTCTGGTATCAAGATGCACTAGTATGCGAGCTAAGGCCATGTAGCCAGTATCCTGGTATGCCATTTCATGGTCTAGATACACCCCTAAATAATCTCCAATGACTGAAAATATCTCCTCTACCCAAAACTGGAGCAAAAGACTCGATAGATGGACCCATATTGGACCAACACCAAGGTTTTCTTTTTCAGGCTCGAACAATGGAGACCATCTCTTCAGCATCACCAGGGTCATTTCTATGTGCCAGTACCTTGTCAGCACCCAATCAACTTGGTTTGGATGTGAAAAAATAAGGGTGAACCACCCTGAAGACAGGTTGATGATACCAAATAGTTGCATCAGCAAGTTGCCCCATACCTCCGTGGTCCATTTCCACAACCGAGTCGATGTATAGTTCCTACCCTTAGCCCTGCCCACAAGCATGGTGCTCTCTGTTAGGGTTGCTTGGGCCATTGTAATTCCCTCCCTGAAAACCAGGCGCGGTCACTTTCTCTGATTTTGGAGTGCCTTTATTTTTTCTTTTCTCACTGTTTTTGTGGTTGAGATGCCCGGGCGTCCTCCGCGCGGGCATTCTCATCTGAGTTCAAGGACCTGTTTTCCTCAGTGCCAATTTCTTGCCCTTCAATGTAATTGAAATACCTTGAGAGTGGTGTTGATACCATGGGCAAGTGAGCGACACAGATGGGTACAGACCCCAGGAGGCTAGCTTGTGATGAAACAAAACCCTGTGCACCGAGATGTAAGCCGCTACTCCCCGCCACCAATAAACCCATGCCTCCTTGAGAGTTTGTACTAGTCGGAAGAGCCTGGGACCATTCTTGGAGGTTGGATGGTGAAGGAATGGAAAGAAAGGGAGACTCTGAGTCCTCGCCCAGACTAAATAGTCCCTCTGACATGGCCGTTGCTAGTTGATTTTTACCCATCTCCTATAGGGTAACCTCCATTTGGTTCATGAGAGTGGTGAGTTCCGTAACCTGAGGAGCTGGTAAACAGTTAACTACTGGGGTAGTCACAACTGATGACATGTGTGAGTAATTGACCCAGATGTCTTCTAGGGTTAGTGAGTCTTAAGAGTAATCTAAGATCTCTTCTTCCATCTAGATGCCTGCTTCTGTAGAAAAACTGGGGGCGTTCCAAGAAATTAGCGGGTAATGAGACCACCTGCTCACTAACCAGGGTATGAATGAAGAAACCATTGAAACGACGTCTGGCAGTCCAGAAACCCATACCAATAGCCAGGGTGATAAACCATAACCATTCAGGTGAGAAACACGTGGCTAAAAAACCTTCACCGCTGACAATTGTCGCAGGTAACCTCCCAGTGATAAAAATGGAAGGCCACCCCTCCATAACTTTGTAAAAACAAATATGTAAAAACAATGGATAAAATACCTCGAGACCAAGCCTAGTTAGAGTCGGAACCACCTCGGGTGTGAGGACGATAAATAAATAAACATTGCCTCTTTGAAAACCCAAGGAAAATAGAGAAACCCCCGTGACAGTCAACAACGGTGGCGCTGATCGCTCATGGGTGTACAATAAAAACTTCAAAGTTAACCTAACCCCGCCATCAAAACCGTCTACCTACCTCCATCACTCTCCCTTATATCTACTAACCTTCTATCTTATTATTATTATTATTATTATTATTTAATTTAATGTTTCATTTTACAGACTTTACAACTCTAACATCTTTCTTATATTGAGCTAAATTTAAATGTTTACACTCAGTTACAATCCATCAATATCTCCTTCATACAAATTTCTCAAAATAATCAAAACAAGTGTTGAAGGGTAGCGTAGTCACTGCCACTTAGTGGATATGCTTTGAGAAAAAATGCAAATTGATATATGAAGTGGAAAATTTAATTGCCTATTAAGGGATAAGGACTTGTATAAATTTTTGGTGGGTAGTAACCACTACTAAGCTTGCAAATTTACACTTTTACTCCTACATGTTAAAGCTTTGAAGAAAACATAAATAGTCGTAGGCAGTAACTCCTTATATGTATATTTATTTCCATTTTGTTCTGATTCATTTTGTTCTTGAGTATGAGTTATTTTCAAGGATTTTAATTTTAGGTGGTTTTCCTATGAAGATTAACAATGAAAAATCATTGCACAAATATTTAAAAATCATGGCAGCAGAAGGATGATATCAATTAGGAATGACCATGAGGGCCTAGAGATGAGAAGGTAAACATAAATATGAGAAAGTGTAATTTGGTTGACCCGGTCTTAGGAGGAGCAAGCTAGGATCATTGTGACCAATAGTGTCAACCATCTCCATGCTAAAATTCGACAAAAGACGTGAACCACTATTTGCCCTATTGTTTTCCATGATTGGATAAGAAGCTCGTGAGATAGAAGTTAATGTCTTTGTGAGCACTAAAACAAGAAAACATATATTTAGGGTAAAATTATACCCTTTCTCTATTGTAGGTTTTTCAAAATGTCAAAACATAAATGAATGGTAGCCTTGGTTTTTAATAAGTTATGTTTTATTTTGATTCATGAATATTTTTGCAGATCATGATTTTTTAACTGGATGGTTATTGTCCTTAAATCCAATTACCCCATTTATTTTAGGAATATATATCTCCTAAGGATGCTTAGATTTATTTCATGGTTGTGCATCTAGAGCTTTCATGCAAAATAAATTTCTTTCATGTTCTAGTTTTATTTTCCTTGTGGTTATCTATTTTAAAAGAAAACGTCGTTTCAACTAGGGCTTTTAATTTGGCCTTGTATTATTTTGTAAAAAACATATTGCATGGGGTTTCAACTAGCACTAAGGCAGGTGAAGTGTAATAGCAATGTATATGAAAAAAATCAGTAGCCATACTCATATGTATTCGACTCTGCACAGCCTAAATAGAAATATAATATGCATCACCTAAATATAAGGATTCAAACCCATTGTAATAATACTATAACAATATTTACTCTTGTAAAAGTTCAACTATCTATGGCATCAAATAATTTGGAACCTAATATTTAATAGTTGTGTTGAATGTTTGTTAAAAAAGTTAAGAAATTTATCTTTAAATCTATCAGAGATGTCACATATGTACCAGATGAAAAAGTGTGGGTATCAATCAAGAAAATGAAAAGTATTTGCCTTCTAATAAAATGTATCTTCATATTATACATAGGAGCACATTATGATATATGCATTCAAGGAAATATCAAACCCTAAATTCTTATATCTTCTACCAAGCTAGCTAAAACATCTATTCAACAACCTAAGTGGCTTTAACACCTTAAGTCACTATCAAAATTCTTTTGTAGAGCATGATGGAATTACAATATCTATAGTTGTTTCAATATTCCATAACAAACACCATAAGACTGTAATTCACAAAGTATCCATATGCTTATAGAAAAAAACTGTAATGAAATGTTGTTTGCTGTTGAAAATATCAAACATATTACATAAACAAAACAACCCTAAACTATATATGAAAGAATAGAAATAGAAAATCTGAATACTTGTTGTGATACATAGAAAGATTGACAATTTAAAACAACACAAGAAACACTATAAATCATTATGTACATATATTTCATGATGAATGAAAGAACCCAAGATGTTTATAATACTTTTGAATAAAATTCAAAAACACATAATGACATACTCATATCAATACTTACTATTAATGAAGAATCCAATGTTTTTCGCTGATAATGAAATTAACTATAATTTAACAGTGGACATTAGAAGGACAAAACCAAAGCAAAATCTACACCCAAATGGTTAGGGCAATCATTTGGATTCTAAGATTGTAAGGTGATGGATGTTGGACGTAACTACTCAAAGAGCCATGTAGTATACGTGTTGAATTTATTTGTTTGGGGTGAGCTTGTTTTGTTTGTTATGTTGTTTTAAATATATGAGCACAATATTATTATTCTTTATATCCTTAAAAATATTATATAAAATAAACATAATTGTTTATGTTCAAACATGAAAAACCTTCATCCTTTAATTGTTTACTAAGGGATAAAAACTTGCATAAATGTTTTGTGGGTGGTAACCACTACTAAGTTTACACATTTACACTTTTACTCCTACATGTTAAAGCGTTGAAGAAAACATAAATAATGGTAGGAAACAAACCTCAATAGCTCTATTTATTTCCGGAGTTGTCTATAATGCGACTTTTTGGAGATTCCGGTGACGGAATCCGGCGGAAGAAATTGAGGTTAAATCTTGATTTGTTGCAGTTAAAATGGTTTTTTAACTGCATATTTGGATTCAGCACCCTCGAAAACCCCTGGGACGCTTTCATTGTGCAGAACTAGCTATCAAACTTGCGATTCCAATAAATTCCTGCCGGATTTCGACCGGAAAAACCCGCCGGAAAAGCTTTCAAAAAGTCGTGTTATAGACTATTTCTTTATTTCCAACTTCATAAAATATGGTGGGAAGTTATTGATGGTAAATAGTTGTTGTTTTTTTTGTTTTTGTTTTTGTTTTTGTTTTTGTTTTTTGTTTTTTGTTTTTTGTTTTTTTGTTTTTTTTTTTTGTTTTTTTGTTTTTTTTGTTTTTTTTTGTGACTATGAGCTATTTTAATTTTAGGTGGTTTTTCTCTCGCACAAATATTTAAAAAATATAACACAATATTGCAACTACATCCATATATTATGGAAAAAAAATTGAGGTAATTATCCACATGACACAAAGGCTACAATAAGATTTTCAAAGTTATGGCCCAATCAAATGTTTGAAGACTATTTTTTTCAATAATATTGAAAAACAAATATTTATTTTTAAAAGTTAAACATTATAAATTGAATTGGTGAATGATAAACTAATAGTGGTCAACAAACAAATTGATTGTTAAGATCTTTTCTTAACAAGAACTAATAACCGCATCTACCAAATAAACTCATGGCACTAAAATTGCAAAATATTTTATTAAAAGGAGTATTCTAACTATTCAATGTTTCACCCTTAGTTTTTCACGCGCTCCTCACACCATCGACCATGCTCCGACAACCTCTAATTTCTCTATCATCCTAGCCATCTATCTTCGCTTTGTCACCGTCTGCCCCCATTTTCTTACTCCCATCTACCATATTTCATCCATGTAGATACATGGATCCATCCAATTCAATTTCAAATTTGAAATAGTGGTGGGATATTATTTGAATTTGAAATTTGAATCTAGACACTATTTACTTAATTCAAGAGCTAATAAAAGGACTGGTTTCGTGGAGTTCGTGAATAATTGTAACCTGTTGAGTTATTTTTTGTTGTAAATGCACAGATCATGTGGCTTAAGGGTTTCATCTATTGGGTAGTTTCCAAGATTGGCAAGATTGGAAAAATTGGGAGAATTGATGTCCCAGCCAAGCTCAAGCAATACATGACAAATCCAAAGAAACTACGACATGCCTTGTGGTTTTGTGCAGGTGATTTATCAAAAGAAATTGTATTTAAAACAATCCTAGGTTGGTTTAATTAATCATTTATCAAATTAATTTCTGCCTCATTTTCATTTCATTACTTTTCATGATAATGTATGTATTATGTATAACAAGTAGTTGGTTGTGGAGATCGTTGAAGGGATCCATGCACAAGTTCCAAAATATCCTCCTCGGTCAAACTCAAAGAATCAAGGGAAATGATTTCCTTGCCTAAAAGCTAATATTTGAGTTTAAGGAAGCAGAAAATGAATGGGAAACAGAGTTGCATAACCTTGATGGCTACAATGTTCACATTTACTACACATCAAAGGTGAAGTCATGGAAAACCAGAGCCAGAAAGAGTTTTTAAGTGCGAATATAACCCATGACCAACTACATATGCACGTCGAACATATCAAATTTCGAGTTGATGTATCAATAAAGCATGGTTTATTTTGTGTGGTTGTAGACTACAAAGTTGTTATGGTTATCAATGTTGAAACAGAATATGTGAGTTGTAACCTATCTTCTAAGCCAGAATTATAGCCATCAATCCCCATGGGCCAAAATTTCTCAAATCTCTATGTATTTTATTCTCTTTGTATACGCCTCCTTGGCTCCATATGCGTCACTCAACTATAAAATCCCGCATACACTCGTACAAGGATTTGCATTCCCATTGCAACAACTTTTTTGTTATTACGCTTGGTAGGGCCCAAAAGATAGAAAAAAGATACTGCACAGATCTTGCCAAATAATTCTCTTCATACATATAAGGCACTAAATACTGCCTTGCAATATGATTTCGAACATCAATGATGGCTACGACATTAGCCTTCAACAAAGACTCTGCAATCATAATATTGAGAAAACCTAATGTGAGAAACTTAAAACTTGAGATGAGAATATAATATGAAATATTTAGAAACTGGATACATGAAACTTCAAGCTTAAATGCACAAGAGACAAACCTAATTGCATTGTGCGTATCAAATCCAAATCTAAATATGCATGGAGTTTTACAGTACTACAAAGAAACCATAATATGCATGTAGTACAATAATCTAAATATGTGTGTAGTACAACAAGTTTTTAATTTTAGTAGTCTATGTGGGAATGCGAGGATTATTGTGATTTATTTAAAAAAATTGTAATTACATTAATTTTTTTTGTTGTTATTAATTTTGATAATTTTAATTCGTTAAAAAAAAGGGCTAGATTATTAATAGTGTTCTTATTAAACTTTTAAAATACCCAAATCACCAAAAGAATGATATTGCAGTGTTTTAGTAGGGACAATTGGACAATGCTTTAATTGGTAGTTGTGGCAACTACATTTTATAGTGTGGTAACTCTATGTTGCAGCAACACCCTGTTATAGTGGCGACAAACTCCATGTTATAGTGTGGAAACTCTATGTTGCAACAACACCCTCTTATAGTGGCAACAACTCTCATGTACATTGAGGAAAGTGGTATGTAGCTTGTTGCTATGGTAATTCAGAAGAATAAATTCAATGAATTAGAAGATAGTCACTACAAGTAGGTAAATCACTTTTCAAGATAATCAAAAATCAACAAAGGAAACCAAGATCATCATAGGATAAGTTGTTCAATCCTACATTATAAGGATCTCTTGCCTTAGAGATCAAACGTAGAGAGTTGGAGAAAATGTGCCTGATAGGGAGCTAGTAGTTGTGACTCTTAGAGATATCCCTCTATTTGGGACACCTTCTTTACTACAATGAGCAACAACAATGTCCTTCCTTCATTTGATGAAATTGTTGGGAATCTCACTCAAGAATAAACGAGGATGATAGTAAGAGGATGGATTCAAAAGAATGAATAGGGAGAGTCCGCTGCATATATCACTCATGGAAAAAGAAAGAAGGAAAAAGGAGGTCCATTAAGGACGCCTCCTTCCCAAAATACAAAAGGAAGCAATTACAAATCATTATCTCATATTGAATGCTTCAATTGCCACAAGGCAGGTCATTATGTTCGTGAATGTCCCGAGAAGAGAAAGAGGCCATGTTACAACACTAGAGCCAACTAAAATAACAAAAGAAGAGAAGACAATCAAAGAAATAACAGTGATAGAATATATGAAAGAAGAAGAAGAGACTCCTCAAGCGATTGTGAAGAATATTATCCTCCTCAAAATAAGTTAAGGGAACCCAGGTATGACAGTAATGCTATAAATAAATCTGAATACATTCTTATTTATGCTCTTACTAGTTCTTCTCCATCGGATTCGTGGGATAGTTGGTTGGTTGATAATGGGACCACTCATCATTTCTATAGATAGAAGGAAGTCCTATCTAATCTGGTAGAGAGGGAGACTAAGCTGAAGATCATTCTTGGAGACAACTCCACTCATCTCGTGAAGGGCTTTGTGTCTGTCAAATTTTAGCTAAATTATGGGGAATCAATTCTGCTGCATGATGTTATGTATGTGCCAGGATTAATGAAGAATCTGGTATCTATATCTTCATTGGAAGATAAAGGGATGATGGTTTCCTTCATCAAAGGAAAAGTTTTTGACCTGGCCTACTCATTCACCATTAAGAGATGCATTCACATTATGATTGAGATTTGAAGGACTTTATAGAGTCACTGGAAGACCTCTTCTAGCATTAGTTCATAATACCAATCATCTGGGTGAGTTATGGTACTGCAGGGTGACTCATCTACACTACGATGCACTTCTGAAGTTGAAGAAATTGGTCTCAAATATTCCCAATGTTCAAGCTCATCATGATGGATTTTTTCTAGGTTGTGCAAGTGGAAATAAAACAAGGGGACCATTTCCCTCTAGTAAGAACAAGAAAAAGACATCCTCCATCTCATTCATTTCAATATATGTGGTCCGATGCCTGTACATTTGGTTGGTGGTCATCTCTACTACATCACCTTTATTGATGACTTCTTAAGAAATACATGGATATACTACCTTAAGCGCAAGGATGAAGCCTTTCAAATATTCAAGGAATTCAAAGCCTTGATTGAAAATCATTCAGTAAAGAGAATCAAAGTCTTCATGTTCGAGAATGGACGGGAATACATGTCAAATGAATTCATAGCATTTTGCAAGAAAGAAGGGATCAAGAAGGAAATGATTGTGCCATATACTCCTGAACATAATGGTTTGGCTGAAAGGAAGAACATGTCCATAGTAGAAGCTTCCGGTGTTATGTTCCATGATCGAAGGGTTCCAAAGTTCCTTTGGGCCAAAGCTACATACATTGATGTATATGTTCAAAATAGGGTCCTCATCAAGCATTATAAAACAATACCCCTTTAGAAATGTTCACAGGTATCAAGCTTGATATTAACCATCTTCGTGTATTTGGATGCCCCATATATTTTCATGTGCTGTAGGACAAAAGGAATAAATTGGAAGCTACAAGAGGAAAAGGTATGTTTATGGGTTATTGTGAAGATTCTAAAGCATATAGAATATATATTCCTGGTCATAGGAAGGTAGAAATTAGTAGGGACATAACATTGGATGAAGATGTAGCTCTTGGAAAAGCTATATATTAATTTCTTCTTAATTGACTCCGCTATATATGAAAACAAGATGAAAATGAAAATGAATAATATGAAAACAATTTCTTCTTATGATAATGTCAATGTTGATGTCAAATTCATTCCCTTTGCTAATGTCAGTGTTGATGTCAAATACATTCCCTTATTAACATATCTAATCCTTTGTAAACCTGTCAGTTTGTGATGGTGATATTTGAATACAACAAATTTTTAATGACATAACAAGATTGTAATGTTTGTGACACTTTTTTTAAAACTAAAATTCCCCAAATGACAAAAAAAGAGATAAACATGATATCAGATATAGTGCCAAACATACTTATGTAAAAAGGAAATTTTTGTCAATGAAGAGCAACACATCCTCCAATTCAACATCTTGAAAATTCTCAAAAATAGTCAATCCTATAGGCCCAACATGTACACGAGCACTAGGTGGTTCATTCATTTGACCATGTACAAGAGCATGCTTTCTTTCACCTTGTATAACAAGAAAGTCATTAACTAGTAGCACATGCTCTGACTATGTATGCAATGAACAACTCTTCAACAAACAAATGGGTGAATTAAGAGCCTGTGTTGAAGGGATTTGAAGCTGGCAATTCATTCACGACAAATGACATACAAGAATATATGACAACAGACATCACAGACACAACCTCATCTCCATTTGCAACACAACATGGTAAAACATGTAAGGAATCGTATGACCAATAGGGTTTTAGGGAAATAAAGTGGGTGTTGTACCCATCATATATTAATCCACCTATCACCAAACGAACTTCGAGCTTGTTCAAATATTATGCCCTAAACCCCAATAGAACAAGCATAGAGTGTCCTCTGCCATGATAGGTGTTACACAGTAATTTGTCACCATTGGTCACCGTCCCTGTTACCCCTTTCCCGTACTTTGGAGGACTCATTCCGGGACCTGTGAGCAGTGACATAACCTAAAAACACTTGCATCATGTTCCCCTAAGTATGTACTTCATGTTCCCTGAAGACACCTCCTGCAAAATATCCCTGAAAAGTGCCCTTTTTTCATTAGCACGTGTCCACAATGCACTACCCGCGCCAATCAATGAGATCCTCAAAAGAGGGTCTGACCATTGGCGCTCTGTCTTAGAACAACACCTGCGCCAACCAAGTTTGGTAAAGATTTTTGACAAACGCGCGCCTAGATGTTTTTTCCCTTCAAGTCATGAAGTCTTTTGAGGATAAAGCTCATCTTCTAGATGTCGAGAGTCATCATCTATCCTTGACATCTATCCACAGTGGCTTTTTGGAGATAATGTCAATCCATAATGGGTGTCTTGATGCATTGTATCTTCCTCCCCTTCTCCATCTATAAAAGTCTGTCCTCATGCATTTGACAAGCTGGTTTTTGAGTAATGCTAGTTGTGATAACGCTTGTCTTGAGTGATAGTAAGAGTCTTGAAGCGTAGGGAGGTTATGCTGCCGGAAGTCTGAGAGAGAGAAGGTCTATTGCAAGACATACATAGCTGCTCGCCCAGCCAGAGGAGAGGTTCAACGTTAGAACCTTGGTTGTATCTTTCTCCGTTGATTATTCATTAATAAACGACTATCATTATGGTTCCGATCTTACTGTTCATTATGATAATGTTTGATCTATTTCCTTTCTGACTGATATATAGTTGTATTTTAGTGGATTTTATGCTTGTATTCGCTTCGTTCTTTGCATGTGCAGGTATCCATTCGCGGGGATCGTGAGGATCGTGACCTGCCAAAGCAAGGGAACGGGAGTATCAACTCTTCTTCGACATTAGCGTTGGACTCCAGGTTGGTTCTCATAATCCACTTTCGATTTGCAACTAAGAACTTGCATGGTAGCGTGAATTGATTGTTGCTAGACCCATTTTGGGCTAGTGGGATCGCCTCTGTCCGCAGAGGGGATTTACCTCTCCAACAATTTGGCGACTCCGCTGGGGAAGAGCTATTTGCTGTTTGATTCATAAACCTTGGACGGAGCCTGAAGCACGGCCAGGCAGCCTTCAAAACGCTATTGCTTTGCATTAGCGGAGTAGATCAACGCCACTTCAGTCAATCTCCGGTTTGGTTTATGAACCGAACAGCTCGGAGTTTGTCTTGCATGTTAGTTTTCTCTTGCTTGCTTGCGTAAATGAGCTTTCTGGGTCAGTTTTAAAGTTGTTAATCGTTGTTTGATATGTCTGAATACTGTCGACCAGACCCTGGGCTGCTTTATTTATTTTTTGGGCCAGCAAATTGTGTTGGCGCGTTTTTCTGTCTGACAGTCGCGCCAGTTGGCGCATGTTGCACAAAAGCAGCTCGCGCTAATTCCTTAATAGCGCTAGTTACAGGCTGACAGTCACGCCAGTCCTGTGAACTTTGCCAGTGTGTGTGTTGAAAGCTCTTTAAACTCAGATTTTTGTCTTTTTACATCCTTTGCAACTTCTGGAAGTGTGTCAGAACTCTGTTTGACTGGTTTTTACCGTTATCCTTCGGGTGTTTGCCTATTTCTATCGATTTTATATCCCAGCCCTAGAGCATCTAGTGGTTTCGTATATCGAGCCTTTCGTGGGAGCTTTCGGTTCTTTGATTGTCCAGTCAACTTTTTGGTTGTTTTCTGCACTTGTCTAGTGGTTGTTAAAGCTTATTATTCTGTGCTTCGAGCAATTCACCTCTAGCTCGTCTGGATTTTGCTTGACTTCGTTTGAGCTTAGCTCACATGGTTCATTGAGGTCTTTGTAATTTTCCTTGTTTTGACAGTTTATCTTGGTGTTTCAGACTTGGTTCTATTTGCATTGAGTGAAATTTGTCTGTTTATGCTTGTTAATATCTCTCGAGATTTGTTTAAGTGCATTATGCCATTTTAAAAGAGAAAAAAACAAATGATCTTTTTGCATTATATTAGTTAGCATTTATTGTTATTGGCAATTAGTCACTTTTAAAAGAAAAAGAAAAAAAAGTTTCATTTATTGCTATTAGCTGCATTAGGATCTTTGTTGATTGTTTGGTGTTCATTTTGTTTGTTTGAAAATATCAACTCTCCTGTAGTTAGCATTCATTGAACGAAATGATATAATTTTGTCATATAGTTTGCATTTAGGAAGTTTTGAGAGATCACATACGGTAGGACCTAAAAACTGAAACTTAATTGAAGATCAACTGTAAAATAAACCGAATGAATCTAACAACACATTGGAACCTAACGCATATATTCTAGAGGTCTAGGCTAGAGACGTGTTCCAGCGTCGTTAAACCTAGTCACTATTGTTTCACATTACGGTTGGGTGATTCCTCCTCTTGTGACTCGATAGTGGTCTAGCACGGACTGAGCTCCCACGTACCGTCGCGTATATAAGGGAGACCCCACTAGGTTATCATCCTTTATCCACAGGAAGCCGTGTCTGCCGCCTTACAAGCCGTAATGCACTGAACACAACATTCGGGAAGATTGACTGCCGTACGGGAAGTCCTTGGTTTTCATCTGATTGCCAAGGTGTATAAGCAGTTTTACGGATTGTTTGGTAAACCCTTTGCCTAGAGTCTCCAGAGTAGTCACTTTTGATCCTTTTCAGACTCCTTAAAAGAAAAGGTGCCAGTGAGCGTCTTGTCACTTCGTGCTCATTAAACATTCGAAGGAGACTAGAGTCATCTTTTTGTCCTTTTCTCGACTCTTAAAACATGAAAAGGTCAAGTTGTGTCTTTGCGTCTTAAAATTTATTCGGCCACGATACATATTTACCCGGTTAGATTTTGTTTGCATTAGTTTGAGTAGGGTTTTGTCTCGTTAGATTCCCTAGGATTTTGTGAAGTTTCATCCTGGCGGAATTACCAATTTCGTCTTCTTCCGAGATACCGGTTGTGAGTGAAACTCTTCCTGTGGTTCCGAGTATACAACCGATTAGTTCTCGTGCTCCAGGCGACGAGACTTACGAGTTTCATTGGAACCCTGTTTGGGAACCTTCTGAGGACAGTGTCCCTTTTTGGGACTACACTTCTCCTCGTGTTTCAGTCCCACCTTTTTCCTCTGACATGGAGGACGTGTCCCCTACTTCGACTGATGAGTCCGTTGCGACGAGCGGTGAAATTCCCACCGCAACGGAACCTACACTTGTCAGTAGCACTCCCACTACTGCAAACCTACCACCAGGCTATAAAGCATTAAGGGATACTATGCCCTCTGGAACTCCTTTCACGGGTTCTATTTGGTCACCACTCGCTTTTCCTACCACGGAGCCTTTTACTCCACAAAGTCGCAGTACGTCTGTTACCTCAATCACAACCGCTCCAACGGTATGTGCAGCTTCTTCGACTCCTATTTTTAGTCGTCCTTCAGCTTCTTTATTCGGAGTCTTTGATCCTACGTCAAATGTCCCAGTAGAGGGGCCATACGATCGATATTTGCCGTCTCAACCGATGGTTGAGATTTCAGTTCCGTTGTCAATTGATTGGGGCTCCACCTCTTTTCATGGTGGCCAAGTATCGTCTGCGCAATCTCCAAGACAACCTCCTCAAGACCAACAAGGGAAATCCTTCCATGGAAACCCTTTTGCCTCTGGTGGTCCGTTTTTCCCCTCTTATGTTCAACCTTCTGGTAACTCAGGTCAATCTTCTGTTCAACAAGCCCAACCTGGTATCCAGCAAGGTTATCCTACTGCACAAATTGGTCAATCATATGCTAACCCAAACCAACCCAATGTCCAGTATAGTCCAATATCTGGACAAACTGCTCAACCACATGGTCAGCCCACCGTCCAGTATAGTCAACCTTCTGGGCAAGTCGGTTAGCCTCAAATCCAATCAGGCCAACCAACTGCCCAGCCCACTCAGCCATCTGGTCCGTTAGGACAACCTTCATTTTTGCAACAACAACTCCATTCCCAGCACGTACAACCTTCTGGGCAGGGAGGCCAACCTCAATATCAACAAGGTTATCCTTCCAGCCAGATAGCCCAACCTACAGGACATCCTTCTAGCACTGCTCAACCTGGTTTTTTGCCCCAGGTCGGACCCCAGACCCCATCTGGTCTTCAAATGCAAGCTGGAGTTCAATCTCAACAAGCCTATCAAACTCAGCCTGTTTCTCAAACTCAGTTTGGAGTCCAGCCACCGTATGGTTACCAGCAACCTCAAGGGCAACCTTTGTTTGCCCCATATCAAAATTATCAACAACTACAGACGAATCCTTATCAGAATTATCCGCAACCATATGGTGCTCCTGCAGGACCGTTTGGTAATCCATGGAACGCTGGGGGGCAGAACCCAAATCCCTACGGACAAAACCCTATGGGGCCAAATCCGTCCGGACCAAGCCCTTGGGGGCAACCGCCAGTTGGTTGGAACCCTGGTGCTCCATCCCACCAGCAGCCCCAGATGTCCTTTAATCCTCAATTACCTTTCTTAGCAACTCTAGAATTACCGGATGTGTCCAAATTGACCAATGATCCTATTCTACATAATCCATATTGGCCTCCGGTTCCAACGAAAATTCCCGGTGACTGTCCAAAGTTCGATGGTAAAGCTAATGAAGATCCACAAGCTCATGTCATGACTTATCACCTGTGGTGTTCATCCAATTCATGGCTTGATGATTCAATTCGGCTTCGCCTTTTTCAAAGGACTCTCACTGGCTCTGCAGCTAAGTGGTATATTGAGCTCAATCGTGGATCCTTTCAGGATTTTAACTCGTTGGCTATGGCATTTCTCACGCATTTTCAGTTGCCCATTCGATATGAAACGGGTACACACCTCCTCACATCCTTAAGACAGACAACGGCTACGCATATCTCCGATCATATCCACGAATGGAGACGGTGTAGACGTATGATCAAATTTTGGATTCCCGACCAACTTCTTACCGATTGGTTTACGACTTCGTTCGTTCCTCCAATAGCTCGGGACATTGCCATGGGGGCGTGTGTCACTGAAGAGCAAGCTATCGCGTGCGCTCAGTACCTTGACTTGGTTTATTCTCAGTCAGGTACATTGTATGATTATCTGCCTGATGCCCCGAGACCAGGGACATCCAAAGCCCCGCCAACACCAACTGTTGACGGTATTATTGGTTCTGTTAATTCATCCTCAAAGAAAAATTCCGCGAACCCTGGGAAGCAAAAATCAACTGTTCGAATGAACAGACTTCTCAGGTTACACCCATTTCGAATGTTACTTCCGAGGTCAATGCCGTACAATCCACCACGGCAGACAAAGCCTCGAAAGGAAAGAAGAAAGGAAAAGCGAAGAATAAACCAGATCAACCCAAATAGGACTCCCCTAAACCTTCGCCCGAGGATGGTGCCAAGCGCAAACCCAAGTATCCTTGTCTTATCTGTGATGAAGATCACTATACCAAGGACTGCCCGAGGCAGTCCGAAGTTAGTCGTTTGTTGAAAGGCGCTCCTGGGACTCCTGCGGTGCTCAAAGAACCCTTTCCCTCACAACAAACTCAAAAAACTCAAATGGTGGCTGACCCTTCTCAGCCTCCCTCTTCCTTCGGTTCTCAAGTGTTTATGGCTGGAACGATACCTGTTAATATCAGTACTCGAACAAAAGATTATCCGCCATCTGCCAGGAAAGAGCCTGAGATCCCCTCTAGTGCTCCACCGTTCAGTTCAGGTCCGCTCCACATTGAGAGACCTACTACTGAGACGCCTCTTCGACCCCCTCCAAAAGGAGTACTTCGGAAATCTTCTTACAACCCAAATGCTCGTGCTACACAGCACTACAATATCGTTGAGGACTTACCGCAGACTCCGTCGGCTATGTCCGCTTTAGAAGTTCTCCAGAGCTGCCCTTCTCAGAGGAAGTCCTTGCTATTCGCTATCGGTGGCATAGACCCGGCCGACTCAGATTTAATTACTTTTGACTTAGAACGCCATACGCAGAGACTGCCTCCCCAAATCGCATTCCTTATACAGGTCATTATTGATTCCAAAACGATTCATCGTACAGTCATCGATGAAGGTGATTCTACTTGCATCATGTCTGTTGCCTGTTGGAAAGCTATTGGATCTCCAACGCTGAGCCAGTCTCCCACCACCTTGGAAGCTTTTGATGGAAGAGCATCTCGTCCTTATGGTATACTCCAACGTTTGCCCATCTCTTTGGAAGGGAAGACGGTCGAAATGGAAGTTGAAGTTGTTGATGCTACTCTTACCTACAACCTCCTTCTCGGACGTAGCTGGATCTACGCGATGAAAGCTGTAGCTTCATCTTTGTTTCGTATCATCCGTTTCCCTCATCAAGGGAAGATTGTTACCGTAGACCAGCTATCATTCTTCGCTTCCTTTTCTGAAGGAAACATCCCTTTTATGGAGCATACCTCGAAATTATCTGAGAGTCTGGGAGCTGGACTTTTCAAAGATCCCGCCCTTATGGGTGTTTTTCCGCTCCCACCTCCTAACATCGCTTCTGTTAATATGATTACTACTTGTTCTGATCCGTGGATTATTCCTCCCACCGACCAAGTATATTCTTGGGGTGACCAGATGCCGTTGAGTCCTGCCGAACTCAACTATGTTGAAATTATTGCTGCATCGGCTCCCTCTTCTGAACTTGCTCCTTCGAGCAAGATTCTTCACTCATTCGCTCCATCCTCAGGGCTTGTAGATGAGACTTCTTTGGATCCTTTACAAGAAACATTCTCTTCCGACGAAGCCATTATTGAGACTATGTCTCTCGAGGAACTTCCTTGGCATGATTCTCACCATCGTTCCTCGTTTCTCCCTACCCCTCAGGATATTCTCACTTGCCTTGAGCGGTTTGCTCCTTGTCTCCCATTACAAACACCTATTCAGATTTATCAGGTGTCTTCTGAAGGGAATATGGAAAATATTACGCAAACCCAGCCCATTGACATCTCTGTGAAACCAGGGATTGTCGAGCATCTTCACATTGGAGTCACTTGTACTCCGGAGGAGATTCAACTTTATTCTAATCTTTTTCGCGAATTTCGTGACGTCTTTGCATGGTCCTATGAAGAAATGCCTGGCATTGATCCTAGCATAGTGGTGCATGAGATAATCACGTACCCAGGTGCTAAGCCTGTTCGTCAACGTTTACGCCCTGTACACCCCCGAAAGGCTGCAGCTATTAAGGCCGAGGTAGAGAAGCTTCTTAAAGCCGGTTTTATTTATCCTATTCCGCTCACAGATTGGGTTTCTAATATCGTACCTGTGACTAAAAAACAGGGTACAATCTGTGTTTGTGTCGATTATCGTGATATAAATCGAGCCTGTCCTAAAGATAATTTTCCCACACCATTCATTGATCAAATTATTGACGAGTGTGCCGGAAGTGAAATGTATTCTTTTATGGACGGTTTTTCTGGCTATAACCAGATCAATATTGCTCCTGCTGATCAACACAAAACTGCCTTTATCTGTCCATGGGGCACTTTTGCCTATAAGAAGCTCCCTTTCGGTCTTAAAAATGCCGGTGCTACCTTCCAGCGTGCAATGTCCTATGCGTTCCATGACATTCGACACATTGTACAGCCTTACCTGGATGATCTCCCTGCTCATTCAGCTAAACGTCAGGACCACCCTAAGCACCTTTGCGAAATCTTTCTTCGCTGTCGATACTACCGAATCAGGCTTAATCCTCACAAATGTGTCTTCTGCGTTGAATCTGGCCGACTTCTCGGGTTTGTCGTTTCCCGAGAGGGCATCCATTTGGATCCCCTTAAAGTCGAGGCTATAGTGAATCTTCCTCCCCCTGCTTCTTTACAACAATTGCAGAGCTTGCAGGGTAAAGCAAATTTTCTACGTCGTTTCGTTCCAAACTATGCCGAGGTGGCCAAAGGTTTTACACGATTACTAAAGCGCGATGTCCCTTTTCATTGGGATACCATTGCTCAGGAATCTTTTGAGAGTCTCAAGGGTCTCCTTGTTTCTGCTCCATTGCTCCGTCCTCCGAATTATTATCGTGACTACACTCTGTATTTGGCCGCCGCCGACACCACTATCGGCATGGTTCTTGTTCAAAATGATGATGATGACACTGAGCATGTTATCTATTATCTCAGCCGCAACCTTTTAGACACAGAAACTCGATATGCTTATGTCGAGAAGTTGGCTTTGGCCGTCGTTTGTGCTGTCCAACGTTTCCGTCATTATATTCTGCTGCGCACTACCACCGTGATTTCTGATTGCAACCCCATGACGTATATTTTGTCACGCCAGTTGCTAGGGGGCAAGTACTCAAAGTGGATTGTTATCCTCCAAGAGTTTGACTTGGAATTTACCACTGCCAAGTCCAAGAAATTCCTTGTATTTGCTAAGTTAATTTGCTCTTTGCCATCTTATTCCCCGACCTCTCACGTAGAGGATCAAATTCCGGATGAGACCTTATTTATCATTAGCACCCTCGATCCATGGTACGGAGATATCATTATATATCTACAAATGTCCTCCTTTCGCCCTGGCGTGTCCAAAGATGCTAGGCAAAGGATTCGTCATCAATCACAACCATACCATATCATTGGGGATACACTATATCGCCTCGGTGCGGACTCTGTTCTCCGCCGATGTTTAACTCTCGAGGAAGCTGAGCGTGTCTTGAATGACTGTCACTCAGGTGTCTGTGGTGGTCACATGTCCGGATATGCCACTGCCCAAAAAATCCTCCGCGCTGGCTACTTTTGGCCCTCTATCTTTAAGGATTGCATTCTTGCCGTCCACTCTTGTCATGAGTGCCAGATATACCAGCATGGGTTTATTATCGTTGCCGTTGATTACTTTACTAAATGGGCTGAGGCGATGCCTACATTAACTGAAGACGGTCACACAGTGGTGCAATTTTTATTCAACCATGTTATCTCGCGGTTCAGCGTCCCTCAAGCCATCGTCACTGATCACGGGAAGCATTTCCGTAATCATATGATGTTGGAATTAACAACCCAGCTAGGCTTGCAGCACGATAGTTCAACTCCATACTACCCTCAATCCAATGGCCAAGTTGAAGCTATCAATAAGATTTTGGTTACAATGTTTCAACGTACCGTTGGCATGCATAAGTCTAACTAGCATTTGATGTTGTTCCCTGCCTTGTGGGCCTACCGAACCTCTGTGAAGGATGCCACTGGTTTCACTCCATTTCAACTAGTTTATGGACTAGAGGCTACCCTTCCAATCGAATGTGAAATCCCTTCATTAAAATTGGCTGTCGAGCTACTTCCCAACACCACTCCGTTAGAAGAACGCCTTCTTTACTTGGAACGGCTAGATGAGACTCGTCGCCTGGCCTCTTTGGCCATCGAAACACAAAAGAAGCGAGTCAAGACTCACTTTGATCAGACCGTACGTCCACGTTCTTTTGTTGAGGGAGATTTAGTCCTGCTCTACGATCAGGCAAAAGATAAGCTAGGAGCAGGAAAGCTCGAGTCTATGTGGCTAGGCCCTTACATTGTCAAGAAAGTTTTGCAGAAAGGGGCCTACGAGCTAATTGATTATGAAGGGAACCCTCTTGGGAAGCCCCGAAACGGGCTGTATTTGAAAAAGTACTATGCGTGATGCTGGTACATTTTATTTTGTACATACATGTACTCTAGCAAGTGTGTTGTGTGTATGTGTGTTAGTTCTAAAGGCGTAACTGCCACTTATTGTGTTTTTCGCTTCTTGTGCAGATGTCTGATGCACCTTATGTTGGTTTCGTTGATGGTGCTTGCCGCAGTACTCGCAACTTGTCCTCTGCAGCGTGGGTGATCTATGATCCTCATGGTGAGCCAATAGATTTTCAAGGTGTGTGTTTGGGTCGTACCACTAACAATGTCGCCGAATATTGTGCTGTAATCGAGCTACTTGCTGAAGCAATTAATCTCGGCATTCGTGCATTGGTAGTGAACCTGGACTCTCAACTTGTCGTCCACTAGCTCAACGGGCAATATTCCGTCAGAGACCATCGCATTCTAAGGTTGTATTTACGTGTGAGATTGTTAGAAAGGAACTTTGATTTTATCACATATCATCATATTCCACGACAATTAAACACATTATCTGATGCATTGGCCAATCATGTATTAGATAGACATTTGCGTAATTTGTAACCAAAACATTATACAAGAAAGCACATGGAAACACAATAATAAACCATAGGCATATGTATATATATACGTGTGTATCATAATGTTTGTGCCACGCGCATTACATAATCCAAAAAATAATACATGTCCGAATCTCATATGGCCGCAGACAACATGTCTCTCAAAAATATGCAAAAATGAAACCTAGGCGTCTAATCACGGTGATGCTCATGATAGCATGTCACCGCTCGCACCAAACGTCTCAACAGACGATGGACACGAGTAGGTACTCCCACTGTGTGCCTCTGGTACGCAAAGGGCACATCTGCCAATCTGGCATAGTCTGGAATCCCTCGAGTGAGTGCCTCAAGGTTCTGTACTAGCTCATCACCCGCACCACCCTCTACCTGAGGGTCGGCTGCAGGTTGTGCCCTCCGTGCTATGTGAGACAGATCAGCTGGTCGCTCTGCACCAACATCTGCATACATATATATAGCTGTTGTCAGAGACAGACATGTATTACAAAAAAACTTAAATACATAAAAAACATCAAAAACACAAAGAGTTCTTACCAAGCTCCTCATCCCAGTCTTCTCCCGCAGGCAATGGGAGATCTGGGTCTCCAGTAAAATCAGTGCCCGCATAGGGCCAGTCCTCTATAACGATCATCTGGTGACGGAGCCATATGAAGAACTCGGGCCTCCAGGCCATCTGCTGGCCCCCTCCTCCTCTGGGCATGAGTGCTGCCCATCGAGTCAACCTCGGCTCCCGTGGCACTGGATCTGCCACTATACCTCCCTGAATCTAGAATATCGACAGTCGCTCCAGGAAGAAGGATACCACGATGGATCCATACCCGAACTGTTTGTTGCCATCACGCTTACACTTCGTAAGCTGCCTCTTGATGTTTGTCGTCACTGCCGTGGCCCAATCAAACAGCGTAGGGTGGAGACACTCGGTTGCCAGCAGTAAATGATTCTTGCTGGCCTCGTGGGGTGCCTGTACCCCAGCCGTCTGTGTGATAGTGAACAGTATCACTCGTAGCACTAGGTCTGGGACTGTGATAATATCTACCTTGGCACTGTTTGATCCAAACTGTGCCCCAGGACAAACCCGTTCCATCACCTCCCCCATCTTTTCCCCGGAAGGCCTACTTCCGGTCAAGATGGGTCGTGCACCTCTCCGCGATAGTCCAATGATAAAATAGACATCGGAAACATCCAGCTCCAATGTCTGATCTTTCAGGCGGAATACCTGATCCTCCGTGTCCCAAGCATCCACGATGAATCGTAGCAGCTCCGGTTGTGCACGCAAATAGGAGGTGAGGAAAAATTTCTTCAAGCCGCACTCCCTCAAAGCATCCATGCAGGCTTCATCCTCCAATGCCATGGCATCTATGGCATCATGCTCTCTTTCTCTCCATTCTACAGCCATTTTGACGAATCCCTGCAACCATAAAGTCGAAAATATCATCATTAGATCACTGGTGAAACCAAAATTAAAAGAAATTTGCAAAATCAACGGTTAAATTCATGGGAAAATTAGGTCGCGCGGTTGGCGCGACTATTTTCAAAACAGTCGCGCCTCCTTTGGGTAAATAATCCCATTGGCGCGATCCCGAGCGGGAAACCCGCGCCAATGGCGCAACCCTAATTTTTGCAAATCCTCTTGCAGGGGATCCATCTGTGGATGAAAAATTAAAAAAATGGAATGAAAATGAAGCTAAGGACAAGGCCTCTTACCTGCTTCAGACGGCAGCTCGGTTGCTCTCCTGGATTGATCACGATCAGCAGTTGAAGTTTGCACCCAAAACCCTCCAATGGTAAACTCACAAGGTGAAAAGTAAAAAGTAAATTTGTTTTTTACCATTTCACTATTTATAGCATTTTTTGACCTAAAAATACATTAAAAATAATATTTTTTGGGTATTTTTGGAATATATTTATGTCGAAATGGGTTTTACGCTATTTTTGGTGTGATGACAGGGGTTGGTGCAACTCAAGCAACGAAACGAGCTCCTTTTTCTACTTTTTCAAGCTCGGTAAAACATGTGAAAAGGTTACTTTGAGGTCTGCTTTCAGCTCTTTTCTGACTGTTTAAAGACGAAAAAATTGTCGAGTTACTCCTCTTGACTCGTTAAACGTTAATAAGGGGCGGTAGTTTTAAGTTCTTTTTGTCAATCGTTAAAACATAAAAAGATTACCGGGTTTTTGTCGTTTCAAACTCGTTAATGGTTACGAAACGACGTGATTTTGATCGCTTTTTTACTTTTTCAAGTCGAAATCACTATTTATGAAAAGTACTCCTCGATCATAATGGTCGGGCGGTTCTTTCGAGCATTGTTTTATACTTTTTCGGGCTCGCGAGACACAACTTTACGAAAAAGGACACCCCTGGAGTTTCCTTTTCTGCTGTCTTTTCAAACTCTCTAAACATGAAAAGACGCCGAGTTCTTCCTTTGTCAGACTCGTTAAAACCTGATGACATCGGATTTTGTCGAAATGACGCACCACAAGCATATGTTATCCCCATCAAGCTTGTTAAAAATAATTGGGGTACTCGCCAGAAATGGCGGGGGAAAAAAGGAACCATAATTATTGTCGTGTCGGCAGTATGTCGCTCTTGAACATGGCACTTGTCTGCTTTCGTGTCTGGGTGGGGATATCTCATCTCATTTTTCACTTGCCTCCATGGACTTGGGTAATCCTGTTTGACCTCTCATCTGCTCATTTCCTTGTCACCATGACCTCTGATCCATTGATGTCAAATACTGCCAATTCCACTGTCATGCCGTTGATATGTTCAAGAGAAGTTGACCTCTGCAAAGAAACAACCTCCCTCTGATAACTCACACAATCTTGATTCACAACATTATCTCTCTGTCTCGTGTCGATGATGTGGGAAACATTATGGCCCACCTTCGATCAAGGTCACTTCCTGTCGACTTCAGCTCATTATCCAGGAAGCTAATCTAGAGACTCCCTTTCGGTGCCTTGGAGCCTGCATGCCTCAATGGCAGGTTCTTCGTGTTCGACGTGAGGTTTTCATCATTGGCCTCTGATCGAATGATTCTATGGGTGTTCGACGTTAGATCACTAATTCGCACGCCGTAGATTGTACCTGTAGTACCTTGAGGGCCATTGTCATTATTAGTGGTACCTCTCGCGTCTGTTAACAGTTTTCAATATTGACTGGTAATCAGACGATGTTCATGCATGTTCGACTTCAGCTCATATATTCGCATGCTTGAACTTGTACTTTTTGTTCGGGTCGAGATGGAGCGCAAGACCCTGGATTTTGTCTGTTGTAATCCAGGCGTGATTCTTGATACATGACTCATTCACTGGATGGCTGCGACCATACCTGAGTCGATTCATTGATCCTAACCAGATGGCTGCGTCCATACTATGGATCTAGATTATTATGTACTCTCTTATGGATGGCTGCGACCATACCACATATTTCATGTACTTGAGCTATCAGTTGTATCTCTCAATGCAGATTCTCGGCGGCAGCTACATGTGTTCTTGTAAAGCATTTCACCCCTCTCTCTCTCTCGGGCCTCATGCTTTAGGGGGCATCTGTTACACAGTAATTTGTCACCATTGGTCACCGTCCCTGTTACCCCTTTCCCGTACTTTGGAGGACTCATTCCGGGACCTGTGAGCAGTGACATAACCTAAAAACACTTGCATTATGTTCCCCTAAGTATGTACTTCATGTTCCCTGAAGACACCTCCTGCAAAATATCCCTGAAAAGTGCCCTTTTTTCATTAGCGCGGGTCCAAAATGCACTACGCGCGCCAATCAATGAGATCCTCAAAAGAGGGTGCGACCATTGGCGCTCTGTCTTAGAACAACACCCGCGCCAACCAAGTTTGGTAAAGATTTTTGACAAACGCGCACCTAGATGTTTTTTCCCTTCAAGTCATGAAGTCTTTTGAGGATAAAGCTCATCTTCTAGATGTCGAGAGTCATCATCTATCCTTGACATCTATCCACAACGGCTTTTTGGAGATAATGCCAATCCATAATGGGTGTCCTGATGCATTGTATCTTCCTCCCCTTCTCCATCTATAAAAGTCTGTCCTCATGCATTTGACAAGCTAGTTTTTGAGTAATGCTAGTTGTGATAACGCTTGTCTTGAGTGATAGTAAGAGTCTTGAAGCATAGGGAGGTTATGCTGCCGGAAGTCTGAGAGAGAGAAGGTCTATTGCAAGACATACATAGCTGCTCGCCCAGCCAGAGGAGAGGTTCAACGTTAGAACCTTGGTTGTATCTTTCTTCGTTGATTATTCATTAATAAACGACTATCATTATGGTTCCGATCTTACTGTTCATTATGATAATGTTTGATCTATTTCCTTTCTGACTGATATATAGTTGTATTTTAGTGGATTTTATGCTTGTATTCGCTTCGTTCTTTGCATGTGCAGGTATCCATTCGTGGGGATCGTGAGGATCGTGACCTGCCAAAGCAATGGAACGGGAGTATCAACTCTTCTTCAACATTAGCGTTGGACTCCATGTTGGTTCTCATAATCCACTTTCGATTTGCAACTAGGAACTTGCATGGTAGCGTGAATTGATTGTTGCTAGACCCATTTTGGGCTAGTGGGATCGCCTCTGTCCGCAGAGGGGATTTACCTCTCCAACAATAGGGACGATAAAAGACATATTATCCTCCTCCTCATCCTCATCATCCTCATCTTCCTCTTACTCCCTCGGGGCTCGATAAGTTTGTCTTTCTTTTATTCAGCCATGGGACTCTTCTATTGCTAATAGGTCCCATATTCAAGTGTCTTGCAGTGTGAGTACAAAGCATGCAAAATGGGCACACCCTTTTGTTGCTACTGTTGTGAAGAAAAGCTCATTACTTCAAAAAATAGATCCTTTGCAAGTGCAAGTACGATCCAAAAAGGGGGGAATTCATACTCAGAGATTTGTTGCCAGAGAGATTTCCAATGGCGGTTTCTGTCATATAGTGACTTTGAGGAGGCCGAGTCGTAGCCTTGCTGCAACATTCGAGCTGCATGTATCTTGCATTGAAGCATAGGAATAACAAATTGACGAATTCTGAGGTCGTCATGCTCATGGGTTATTATCCACATGTCAAATTGTTATTGAAGGGAGGACAACGAAAATAAGCATCTAGCCCAACCCAACCCGACATAGGAACACTTATCAACGTAATTATAGAATTAGGGTCAGGCATTTTTTTTCCTCAATGAATTTTGGAAAATATAACCCTTGTGATTGGTATTTTCATCCTTCAAATTCAGAAATGCACTTAGGAGATCTTTGAACATGTTTTTATTAGCTAATTGTTTTTTTTTTTTAATAATATATATATATATATATCTATATATATTAAATTTAAATTTAAATTTTTAACTATTTTTTAAATTTAATTGGTTATAAATATTTTTTTTGAATTTTATTTTAATTATTTTAATGTTTTTTAATATATATATATATATATATATATATATATATATATATATATATAGTTCGTCTGGAGTAGCTCAAGTGGCGATGGCCATGGAATGAAGTCTCACCAAACCGGAGATCTTGGATTCAAATATTGTGCTACCTTCCCCCCCGTAGCAGGGTGAATAATGGATATGTAAACTCGAAAATTAGAGAGTCCTACCAAGCTTGCAAAATTTTTTTTATAATTTTTTATTTTTTTATTTTTTTTAGTGTTAAATTTTTAAAAATTTTCATTAACATATATATTTTTAAATTTTTTCCTCAAATTATGTTTTTCATTTTTTATTTTCCTTAAATTATGTTTTTTTGGGAAATATATATATATATATATATCCCTGTCTTGATGATGAACCATAATATATATATATATATATATATATATATATATCCCTGTTTTGATGATGAACCATAGTAAGTGGTTTGAAACACGTCGAACCTAAAAACTACTTTATGTTTTCTCTTTGTATATATTTTTTTATGTTTGATTTGTTTTTTGTCATTTTTTATATTTTTAGTTTTTATTTTTTATGTTTTAATATATTTTTTATTTATTAGTTATTATTTTTTTAAACATTTTATTTTTTGTTTATGTTTTGCTTTTATTTTTTTTCAATTTTTTCAATTTTGTTTTGTTTTATATTTTTCATTTTTATTTATTCATCTATTAATATATTTTTTGTAGTGTTCGTGTCAATCCTCGACTAGCAACCTAACCCCATTATGTGTTAATTTGATAGTTGATTTTCAAGTTTTCCTTGTAATGAATCAACTCTGCACCCACAGTGTGTCAATTTCATGGTTGACTTTTAAGATTTCATTGCAATAGGTAGAGTTCACCTACACTGCATGTCAATTTGATGGTTGATTTTTAAATTTTCTTTGCAATGTGTCAAGCTTTCTTAGGGTAAGATTTTAAAATAGCTATATTTTTAGCATTTAAAAAAGAAATTACCCTTGGTATAATGACTCTTTCATTCGGGGGTTCATTTTTGAAGTTTTTTTTAGCCATATAATTTTTCCATAATGTCATGGTTGAAATATATTGAAAAGATAAGGTCTTTGTAGTCATGATATTTGGTTTTAATTCCATGGTTGAAAAAGGGTGAAATTTTAAGATTTTTCTAAGTCATGATATTTGATCTTTAATGTTATGGTTGAAAACAATTATAAGTATTTGATTTTTAACGTCATAATTGAAAATTGTTGGAATTTTAAGGCTTTTCAGAGACATGATATTTTATCTTTAATGCTATGCTTGAAAATTGTTGGAATTTTAAGGTTTTTCAGAGTCATGATATTTTATCTTTAACGCCATTGTTAAAAAATGTTGAAAATTTACCCCAAAAAAAAAGACTTTATTCCAACATCAATAATTTTTCGTTTTCAAGATGTTTTTTGCATTAAAAAATTGGCTTTTACTGTCATTTTAAAAAAAAGTTGAAACTTTACCATAAAAAAACTCGTGATGCAGAATCAACACTTTTTGTTTTCGGGTTGTTTTTCCATATTTTTTTGGGTTTTTTGACCAAAGTTCTCATTTGATCGATAACTTTGTCTAATATTCTTCTTCTGTACCCATCTGGTTCTTCTTTTTCGAGATTTCTAAAATACATTTAAAAGAGGAATCGACACATCGCATCAAACACCAATTATTATAAACCACGTCCTATGAATGTACATCACTAAAAATTTAAAATAGCAACAAATGTCTCTTTACTAGGAATTTAGCATTTCAAAAAAGTTGTAAATAAATAGCAACAAATGTCTCTTTACTAGGAATTTAGCATTTCAAAAAAGTTGTAAATTGTAGCTTGATATTTTTCAGCCGCGGTAAATCGAAATTTTAAAGATCGGATTGGTTAAAGTAAAAGCCCTCCTCCATAAAGATCTCTGTATTAAGTCTAAAAAGATTTGAAAATAATGGTTTTCGCTTCCCACATTTTAAATAATTACAAACAAAGTCAAAAAAGTAGCAAATGTCTCTTCACTGGGAATTTAACATTTCAAAAAGGGTTGTAAATCGTAAATTAATATTTTCGAGCCACGGTAAATCAAAATTTTAAAGATTGGCTTTGTTAAAGGAAAATCCCTCTGCCTTAAAGATATATGTATTGAGTCTAAAAAGATTTGAAGGCAGTCGTTTTTGCTTCCCAAATATTACATAATTTCAAACAATAGTTAGCCGCTTCGGCGAAGCACCTTCAAATATGATTTGACAATCTCCCGATCATAATTATTATGGTAAAACTCTACACAAATTGAAGGATCTTCCACCAAATTATTGACTCCCAACTATAAAAATATACAAGGATTTACTGTTAAAAGTATACCAGCACATGCACCATGAAAGTTTTAAACAAATTGTCATGTTTTTCTCCATGC
The DNA here is from genome assembly GCA_031772625.1 of Pinus tabuliformis. NCBI lineage: Eukaryota > Viridiplantae > Streptophyta > Pinopsida > Pinales > Pinaceae > Pinus > Pinus tabuliformis. The sequence goes on along the minus strand of CM062812.1, from coordinate 301,419,869 downwards.
TATTACTTGTCACAAATGAGCATTTTCAAAAAGTTGTAAATCATAATATAATATTTTCAAACTACAGTAATCGAAAATTCAAGAGTGGCCTAGTTACTAAAGGAAAAGCCCTCCGCCTTAAACATGCCTGTATTAAATCTCAAAATATTTGAAGACAATCATCTTCGCTTCCTACATATTAAATAATTTTAAACAATAGTTAGCCTCTTCGGCGGAAAGCACCTCTAACTAAGATTCAAGTATTTCTCGGTCATAATTATAGGGCAAAACCCTACACAATTTGAAGGAATTTCTACCAAATTTCACTGACTCCTCTGAACTATAAAAGTATACAAGCATATACTGCTAAAATTATACTGGCATGTGCAACATGAAAGTTAAGAAATAAATTGGAGAAGGAAACTTTGAATTGCACAGATTGTCATGTTTTCCTCTATGCTATTATTGGTCATAGATAAAGATAAATTTTACTAAAGCACATAAATAATTTCAAATCATAAATCATTTTCACTAATCTTAAAATTCCATCTTTTTTGAGAAGAAAAAACGCTTTTTTTTATTGAAATATATAAAGAGAGTACAAAATCATAGATCAACTACTTTGTTTATTATCACTTGTCACATGAGACTGATGACAACAATTTTATATGTCCTTTGTATTTGCCTATCTATCTTCTATCTTTTATTATGTAAAGTATAGATAATGCTTACATATGTAACCATTTTATGACCCCAATTGTTGATCCAAAAAACCAAATTGTTACATTTTATGTTCTCATCATTGAGTCTCCCAAAAATAATAATAGAGCCCACATGAAATACCAAAAAATACCAAATTCCTCTTCTAAGAATAATTAATGCTACTAGCATTAATGATGACATCTTATTTGAAAGTTGCAAAGAAGAACTTACCAGGCTCCTTAGAAACACCTTGCTTGGATAGGAGATCTGCAGTCATATTTTGTTCCGTGTAAATATGACCAAATTGAATATGTTGGAAAGTACTTACCAAGTTTTAGATATACTTCATCCAATTTGATACTATGGGAGGATTAAATAGAGTAAAATCCTTGACCCATTCAATGAGGCCCATCACATCTCCATAAACCTATAACCTTTCTAACCCCAACCATTTTACATTTACAAGTACTCCTCATAAAGCACTAATCTTTGCTCCTCTATTAGTGCCAGAACTATCCTCCCACCAAAAATAGTAATAGTACTTGGCTCTAACCATTTTACATTTATGAATATTCCCAATAAAGCAATAATCTTTGCTCTGCTATTAGTACCATAACCTTCTTCCCACCAAAAAAAATGGTAATAATTACTTGGCTCTAATACTATGAAAACTCCACATCCACATTTTCTCTACGAACATGCCCATCTAAAAAATCGCACAAGAAACACCTTCCAAACGTCTTTTATTTGTACATGTAATCTTAAAATTCAGTCTATGTTTTAGACAACAACAATCCCCCTACCAGAGTGGTTAATGGGATAAATCACACCATTTCCATTGATTATAACGACAAAGTTCCGTTCCTTCGAAAGAAAAGCAATCTTTAAAATATGAAAAGCAATTTTAAAAAATTGAAAAAGAAAAAGAGCACAATATGTCCTCCTAATCTCTAGTGCGTTGGAACCTATATTGATCGAGATAAAATAGGCAATTTAAAGGCCAACATTCACATTGGCCGCAGCGGGATGGATAATATTCAAAAACATGACAACCAGAGCCTCCACTCTAGAACAACTGTATAGGCAAGGGTGTACTATTAGCTAGATAATGCTCTTCGGAGTCTACAATTCGAGGGTGAAAACACCTTCAACGTAATAATTGTTTGAAATGTTTTATCTATGATATAATATTTTATTTTTAAATAAATATTTATTTTTATTGATATATTTTAAATATGATTAAATTAAATTTTTATTTATATTTAAAAGTAAGTATTTTATGTTATTCACTTATTACGACAATAATGGCATTACTCGAAATTGCTATGTAAGAAACACAATATAAAATTTATTATTTTTAAATGAATAAATTGGGAAAAATATTTTAAACTTATATTTTTTTGTTAGGAGAAAATAATTTTAATGATGGATAATATTTTTTTGCGATTTTTCAATTTAAATGATATATAATTTCATTATTTAATTTATAAATTAAAAGTGGAAAAAAATAATAATATAATAAAATACATAAATATTATAAAATTATTATTATGAACTAAAAAATTTAAATAAAAAACAAAACCATAATTATCAAATATTTATGATTACAATAATTCGAATATATAATTAAAAAATTAAGTGAAAATAAATTTAAAAATATAAAAATGAAATTAAAAAAAAAAAAAAGAATAATATAATAAATAAGTTTTTTTTAATGGAATCATCTCTTCCTTCACCAACATGACCTCGACCTAAGAAGAGAGGAAGTCTCATGACTTGAAAAGAGGAAGCCTCACGAGACGAAAATAAAGGGAAAATGAATTGTAATTAAGTCACATAATTACAATTCATATGAAATGATATATTAATCAATCACAATAAGTCAATCAGTAAAATATTATATTAAATCAGTAAAAATAGAAATAAAATGCATTCTTCATTTATGAATTTTTTTTAGAAAATAAAAATGACCAAATTTTTATTAAAAAAAATTGATTACATCAGTCTGTAAAAGCCTAATGGGCAAAAATACAAGTGCAATATGTTGAAAAAATGTACTAAGGAACATGTCCATCTTCGAAATATAACATTTCCCATGAATAAAAAATATAGTGAAATATAGTGAAGAGGGTTCACTATAAAAGAATCACATAATGTAACAAAAAAGGCTGAAAATAAATAGCTCTGCTAAAATTTCAAAAAATCAAATGCATCTTGAACATTGTCAAGCTAATTTATAACATTGGACTTCAAATTTAAACCTTTTAAAGTCAAATATGCACATACTTTCTCATCAATATTACTAGAATAATAAGTATTACTCAGGTGAATTTTAAGTAAATATGTTATTGTAATAAAAAAATAATAAGGGTAATAGTTGTAAAGAAGCATAATCTTTTCTTTTATCGTTAATTAATTGATTAAGGTTATGCTTCTTTTCGCAGGGACTACATTTTTCTCATTATTCAAGAATTCTCGTATTTTCGCAATTTTTGTTATTTATGTATTCTCACATTCTTATTCCTCATAATTAAAGTCATCATCGCATAACTTCTTTCATTTATCCAATTATACTAAGAGATGCGTAGATAAATTTTATTGTGGGTACAAAGTTTTTAGTGTGCATAATGCCAGATTTGACGAATTATCCTTTGCAATCATAATTCTGAAGCTTGGTATTGGAGGTTAAGTAGCTAAGGTTTGGGGGCGTGGGGAAGGGGCAATATGCGGAGGAAGGATAAAGAGTGTGCAAAAAGTGTGGATGGGCACTGAACGCTTTCATTGTGCATAGTGCAGAGGTAGAGTCAAAGTTTTTATTGTGCGAAGCGCTTCTTTGTACTCCCTTATCTTCGCACATACTAGTTCTCCACACACCCTTTCTCCAACACTTCCCTTACACCATTTTAAATATATTTTTGCATATTTATTACATAAGGGATGTTGTTACTCATTGCCAAATGTGTTTTAAGTTGTCCAAAGTGAAAAGGAGAAGTGAATTTTGAAGCCATCTTCCAAGTTACAGAAGCTCTAAATGCTAAATTGGTCCCTCTCCATTGGATAGTGCTCGGAATAAGATTTCCAATGGTATGTGGAAGTCCAAAAATGGACTTCTGGATCAGAAGTTAGAGCAGATTGAAGTTTCCCTTTGAAAGCTAGAAAACAAAGAGAAAAAGACCAAGGGTAAGGTCCCGACAGATCGGAGGTCTTGGCTCATCGCAAATTGCAATCGGAGTTTTCTGGAAGCAGAAGTCGGCAAGGTCAGAGCAAAATGGTGATGGAGCGATCACCGATATCGCAAGGGTCGGAGCAAAATGGTGGTGGAGTGGTCGGTGATATCGCAAATCTCATATCGGGTCCAGGCCATATCGACGATTGATGATCGACGTTGTCAAAATGTCAATATTAACTAGGTTGCGATCAACGAATGCCGATGGTGTTAAAGTGTCGGGATGGCTGAAAACAATTTAACAAAGGATTTCAACAAAAAACCAAGTATCAGTTGGCCTTTTCTCTCTCTTCAAGGGGCCACATGGCAGAACACTATTGGAGCCGATAAAGACGAAGCGAAATTGATGTTATCATGATGTGGAATTATGAAGGACACATGGAATGCTAGTTTGACATTTTCATAGGTCCTATGGCGACATATCCGGGTGACACGTGTCACCACTCAGGAAGTGACACATGGCAGTGATGGCGTCACCAACCAGCGATTGAAGAAACAAGACATCACTTTACAGTGAAACCTCTGATTGTGATCATGCAATAGAAGCGATCCGATAAGGGGGCTAACGAATGGACATGGTAAAAGTGAAGAACCTGGGGCTAAGCACGGAGGGTGATCAACAATCGACGGTTATGTTGTGCATCAAAAAAAGAATCACCGATTGCGAACCTCTGATAAAGGGGCTTCGATAAGGGGGTTGGCCCATGATCACATAAAGGGTTGAGGAACCAAGGGCTGATCATTAAAGGGTTATCACAATCGGAGATCACAAACAAGTTGCAGATCCAATATAAAAATCTCGATTGTGATCCACTGATTGAGGAGCTCCGATATTTGGCCAAGCACCCAGCCATAACCTTTGGTCATATGAGAAGAAAGGCAGAAAGGGCCTAAACCAAAGGGGGCCAAAGGAGATCGGGACTCGTTGTTCTGTAATGCCTCTTAGCGTAAAAGTCTTGATACATAGATGCCCCGATAGCATGGTCTAGAGCTTTAAAGGTGGATGGGTCAACAGTTGAGACTTTGAATAGAGGTATGGAGCAGTTGAAAATCGATATGACCTAATCTTGTAGAATCCACTGCAACAATAAACCAAGGACTACATGGGCTGCAAAAATGGATTCTATTGCTTCGCTGCACATCTTCGAAAAGTAAACGGAGGCATGGGACTTAGGAGGACTTAATGGCTCAGCATGGGGCTCCACTTAGATACACAATGAAGGATTTCCAGGACAACTTCCACTTCTACTCTGTAACATGCACCACAGTTGATCGCTATCAGCTCTAGAGAGTGGGGAAGTTGGGCAGTTAAGCTGAAAGCGACAGGAATCAGCTGCGTAGTAGGAAAGGCACATCATGAGAGAGACATGGCCTGATCAAGGGCCTTCATAGGAACAACAGAAGGATATATTCCTCCATCATCATCCAATTTTCATTTTCTTATTATTTCTGTAATTTGTGTTTATTTTCAACAAAGGAATCAAATCCTTGGAAATCATTTTGGGGTAGCAAAACTATTGCAGGTCGAGGCAGCTAGTCAATCAGATAGCTGGCCCTTGGCTGAGATATTTTGTAAATGTTGATTCAAATCCCCCCTTCTCTATATAAATAAAGGGGGAGAAACACTTAATAGAGGTTCCGGAATTCTGTACCCACAGTGGTCCAAACTCTTTGGTTCCATTTTAGTTCTAATTGCTTGTTCATGAGGGACTACAGTGATATACATGTTGAATGTAATGGACTGGGGATTGGGACTCGAGGATTAATGAAACTATTATGTTGATTCCTATCAGAGTAATGTGTAGTATGTTTCCTCTTTTTTTTATCACTTCATGTATGTTTTTCTACCTTTGAAATAATGTGATGAAGCTGTTGGTTTCTCTCTGATTCATGGATTTATCTAAGCTCCTAAAAAGCGAACAATACCTGTGTATAAGAAAAAGTTATTTTTGTTAGTCTATAACATATAATACATGTGTATAAACATATTGTTGGAAATAATACTGAGAGGGGGGGGGGGGGGGTGAATCAGTATTATCACATCAATAAAACTTTTTCATTTCCATATTCAGATTCATATATGCTACTTCCACAACTTCTTATGATTCAGTTAGTTGATCCTTAATGAGTGCATTAGAACATTATCAACCATATTAACAGTAAACAGGTGCAGTAAAATAGAACAAATCATCACACATAAGCCACACACATGAACACCATGATATAAGGTGGAAACCCAATGTGGGAGAAAACCACCTGCTGCAATATGTCTCTATCTTCTTTTAATAAGAAACTCCTTTTACAATGATTTTGTACTGGTGCAGTCCTTTACCAGTACGCAGGCTACAACCTGTAGAGAGCTACAACTCTCTCTCTCGTTTTCCAGTCTCTCCTGGAAGGGAGCTACAACCCCCTACTTCTTTTCTTTCAAGGACCACTTTTCATTAATTTTCAGACTGGATCCAAGAACATCAAAAACCCACCAACTACACTTGCATCATCAATCTTTGATTTATCCAATACTGAATCAATGCTTTCACCAAAGCCAACCCGCATACAGATCTGCAAATATTTCCTTATAACTTTGCAGTTGTTCCATACATCAGACATACCCAGATCATAACATGTGTACAATAAAACATGCAACAATAATTCAGATCTATAAATTCATTCTTTCAAATATTTAGATATTAGTTAACCCAGATTATTAGATTTATAGATCAAGCGTGTGCCACATATCACAGATCAAAATCATATAGAGATACCACTATTCCAGCCTTAAGATTTTGACCCATCAATAGAACTTATCCTTCTCCTTACGCTCAGGTTCCTTCTTCATTCAGATCCAGATTTGCACCATAACCCAATCACCATATTCCAGATCTAGCACTTTATCAGATATTCAATAATTCAGAAGATGCCTTGCCAAATGATCTCCTTCCTCTTTTATAGCCTTAGGCCTTTCTCAATACCACGGTCCAAAACCATAGGATCAAAAAAACTGTTGGACTAATACCATGAACCAACCATGAAAGTGCGTGAGATCAACACTTTTGGATGCAATACCACGAGCCAAAACCATAGGATCAAAAACTATTGAACTAATACCATGAACCAACCTTGAAAGTGCATGAGATCAATACTTCTGACGAGGTACCATGATCCAAAACCATAGGTTCAAATACCAAGGACTAACTACCATGGACCAAAGGTAAGTTCTCCAACATATACACGCTTTTCCTTGCATGAAAGTGCGTGAGATCAACACTTCTGACGAGGTACCATGGTCCAAAACCATAGGTTCAAATACCAAGGACTAACTACCATGGACCAAAGGTAAGTTCTCCAACATATACGCGCTTTTCCTTGCATGAAATACCAAGGACTAACTACCATGGACCAAAGGTAAGTTCTCCAACATATACACGCTTTTCCTTGCATGAAAGTGCATGAGATCAACACTTCTGACGAGGTACCATGGTCCAAAATCATAGGTTCAAATACCAAGGACTAACTACCATGGACCAAAGGTAAGTTCTCCAACATATACGCGCTTTTCCTTGCATGAAAGTGCGTGAACTTTTTCTCTACATGAAATAAACTTTTCTCTGCATAAAAGTGCGTGAACTTTTCTCTACATGAAATAAACTTTTCTCTGCATAAAAGTGCGTGAACTTTTCTCTACATGAAATAAACTTTTCTCTGCATAAAAGTGCGTGAACTTTTCTCTACATGAAATAAACTTTTCTCTGCATAAAAGTGCGTGAACTTTTCTCTACATGAAATAAACTTTTCTCTGCATATAAGTGCGTGAACTTTTCTGCACTATAATTTATCATCTGAGATGAGTGGGTTGCCATCAAGTACAACATATGTATCATAATGCCAACACATATTTACTTGTGTTATTTGATTACCCTGCAATACCTGTATAAGAAAATATTTACCCATGTTGTTTGGTGATAAAGATACCCATGAGGTATCTTGCATGAAACCTTAATATGTGCTCCACTATTTCTACCATTTCACCTCTTCAATCTTCCATACCTCTGTCGAAACATTGTTTCTTAGGATTCTATTTTGTTTACAACCCTATGCATCTATTTCTCTCCTTTCTGTCATCCTCTTCACTTTTACTACAACTTCAATATTAAGCTACTTGTTGTTGTGCGTCGGCCACTAGAATAAGACATTCCTCCTTCAGATCAGCCCAATTTACCCCCTTAACATTTGGATCCATGTATTGGCTTGAGTTTACCTTGTTGAAAGACGATTGAACCAAGCCCCCATTTATTATCTTTTTAAACTTCGTGACAATTGGATTGCAACCGAAAGCCCCCACTGATAATCTTCCATGCACTCCTCCATTTAAGATGTCCTAGGCACTATTCTACAATCAACCCATAGGTTGTCTCTAGGAAGATTTCTATGTCTCCTAAAGCACTTGTGCTACGAGTGCTAGAAAAAGCGACAACAAGGCACATGGAACCCCCATCATATTTGGCATCATTAGATATAGAAATAACATCTCAGGCATAGTAGTGCCAGAGCACTCACTGACAAAATCACCACTTATAAAATTAACCTTTTTTGTCCATGCCTTGACTTTGCATACTAAATTAAATTTATGCACACTGTGGAGGAAAAAATCTTGACTCAATATAGTCCCTTCTCCTTAACAGACTCCTTTACAATCAATTTCTCCAGAAACCCTCTCTCCTTCCTCCGCATATCACAAAATTAGCCTTTTTTTAATGCCTTGACTCCACATACTAAATTAGCGTTATAATGCAGAGTGCATAGGAAGAAAGATTGACTCGATATAGTCCATGCTCTTTAACAAATTCCCCGCACACAATTTCTATGCACACCCTTTCTTCCACACTTGCTATACACCCTTTTTTTCACACAAAAAGGTAGTAGCAGTTAGCTCCCGCCCTCCCTCTGAGCTCTGGCGTCATTGGTCAAAGCAATGTCCCAAAACTAATTTATACTCAACGGAATTTGACGTGAGCTATAAAAATAAAGAAATAATTGAATTCTTTGATGCTTTTGGATTCTCTTTCATATAAAACAATTAGAATTGACACAACTCATTTTGCCTTGTAGGTTATTTAATTAGGTTTTTGTCTCACATTTCTGAGTTCATCTATGAATTTAGATATTGTTGAATCCCTTGAATCCTCAAATCTTGAACTAAATTTGTCACTTTGTAAGGATCCCACACAAAGAGGTAGGTAAAATGATAGTGGAAGAAGCCTCCATTGTGTGGAGTACAGAGCTTTCCTTATAGACATAGTACTCTAGCTTTACATAACACCTCAATCCCACACAATGAAAGCCACATTTTTGTATAAATTGCAATAAGTTTACTACTGCTAATGAAATCGATCTAAAATAAAGAGATAAAAATGTCTTCTATTATTCCGCAAAAAGGTAAACACACGATAGAAACACATATAATAACATGAAACCATCAAAACACAAGGAACACAATGATTTTACAGGGGAACCCAACTGGGAAAAAACCCCTAAGTTTCTTTGCATAAATACATATGAGAATATGGACCAATTACAATGTCTTGCTTCAATCTTGAAGCGCACACTACACTGTAATTCTGATCTTCTGCTGACTGACCTGCTCTAACCAACACTTAGTCAATTCAAGCCTCAACCTTCCTCCTATTTCCTTGCGCAATCCTGGAGGAAATTAGCCGCTAAAAATAGGATAATTCTCTATTTCCTTGCTCAAATCCTAAATGAAATTACCACCTACTCAATGCAAAAACATTGTACACTAAACTAGTATATAATTGATAATTACAATGTGCCTTTTCCTCCACTCCAACTAGGGAATTTGAATTCCATGAATGACTAGGTTTATTTTTAGTAAATTGATCAGTTAATTGATAGATTAGTGAGTTAGCAACTATTATAACTACTCAACTGAACTCCTACTGACTCCACTAAATACTAGAGCTCAGTTATCTAAGTATAACTAACAATAACTCCACTAGATTGCTAAATTTTAGCACTCAACCCATGAACAACTCTACTTCTAGCATATAACTCAAATTTACTGACTTAAATAGGAGACAAAGCCATGTCACTTCGGCTAACTACAATCCAAGTCATCCTGCTGATGTGGAAAATCTAATTTCTCCATTTGGCTTAGGCACAATTTAAATGAAGGCTTTTCTTGCTACATTTTAACAATTTGCATAACATTCCTCCGCATATATGTATCTCGCATAATGAAAGGCATCCTCACATAACTTTAGGTGGATTTGTGCACTCCACAATAAAAGTTTGATCCATATCTCTGCATTTTGAATGTCCCCATTTCCAACAACTAGTAAAATGACAACTTAACAAAGTATGCAAAAAACCACTTTGGAAAAAACCACTCGTAACAATCCCCATAAAAAACTAATTGAGTATGAATTGGCTGTTGAAATTATGAATTTTTAATCAAAATCACAAGACACGAACCTACTCTATTGCTCTGCAAACATTAATTCACTACTTAGAACAAAATTTTTAGACATGCAATATGAAATCACACACAAACAAATAATAATTTTCCTGGGGAAAGAAAACTGCTAAAAATCCAATGCTTGCTTGCATTAATCTGATGAAAAGAGATGTATTAAAATTTATTTTCTCAACTGAGCACACCCTACAAGTGAATACCTATCTCTTTGCTCATTGAGAAGCTCTGGCCTAGACTTATTCCTCTATCAGAAGTATTGTAGCAACATTATCCGTCTCTACACATAGTCCCATAAATGGTGATAGCAATATCTATATGCTTGGATCGATTATGAAATACAATATTCTCAGAGAGCATGATGCAACTCTGATTATCACAGTAGATCACAGTTGGATCCATCATCTCACCAAACAATCCAACAAGTATCTTTTTCATCCATATCACCTCACATGTTTCTTGACTTGTAGCCATGTATTATGCTTCTGTTGAGATGAGTGCCACATATCTTTTCTTCCTAATGTACTAGGAAACAACTACGGACACAACACTGCAAATTCCACTTAATGTACTCTTTCAGCCTGATGGACTTCCCGCCCAATCTGCATTTGTGAAGCCACACAAGTTCACTCCCTCTATTCGTCTGTACCATAGTCCAAACTGGGTAGTGCCTCTGAGGTAATGTCAATGATACTTAGTTGCCTTCCAAAATAATATGGTTGGCCTAGCCATAGCTTGGCTCAGCTGGTTGAATACATAACACATATTTGGTAGTGTGTTCACAAGATACATGAGTGAACCTACTAGCTACCAATAAATGGTAGCATTCACTTCCTCCCCTGAAGTGGCATCCTCCTTCCTCCAGTTGATCGCTAGAGGTGTCTCCATGGGTTTTTCTAATCTCCATGCAAAAATTTATAGTATCTCATTTGCATACTTTACTTAAGATACAAATAGTTCCCCATCACCTTGCCATACTTCCAACTTGAGGAAGTAGTGCATGAGACCCATGGCCTTCATTTCAAACTCCCTTGCAAGGTCCTCCTTGCAAAATATGATCAACTTCTAATCACTTGTTAAAATCAAAACATCAACATATTAGACAATAATTAGAAATTGCCTTCTACCAAGATATGATAGAGGTTTGCATCCACTTCACTTTTGGTGAAGCCAAAATCGGTGATATAGCTATCAATCCTGGTGTACCAAGCATGTGGCTATTGTTTGAGACTGTAAAATGCTCGTTTTAGTCTGCATACATGCGAATCTCAATCAAAAGCTCAAAGCCTTTTCGTTGCTCGCTGTAAACCTCCTCCTCAATAACTCCATCGAGAAATGTTGTTTTTAGATCCATCTGGTGGCTCTTCCATCCCATATTCGCAACAAAAGAAAGAATTGATCTAATCGATGAGTACCTTGCTACAAAAGAAAAGGACTCCTCATAGACAATCCCTTCAACTTGAGAGTATCCCTTGGCAACAAATCTAGCCTTATACTTCTCTATGCTTCCATCTACTTCCTGCTTCACCTTGAAGATCCATCTTGAACCCTAAACTAATTTATCTACTGGGCTTAGGACCACTTCCCAAACATTGTTCTTTATAATGGATTCATATTCCTCCACCATTGCATAAACCCATATAGGTTTCTCTACAACTTCCTCAAAAGAGGATGGGTCAATCTCTACAGGCTCAATCATTAGAGCCATGTAGCCAATGTACTGATAAGGTGACCTTCTCTTCCTGCGCTGATTTGAAGGAGCATGCACATACTCCCTCGCATCCTGCACAAGTATATAGCTTTCCTGGTTCTTTTTCTACCTTCTTGGGATGGTTTTGCTTGAGTGGATGTATCCACTCTCTTCTCCTCAATTTACGGTTGATCCAAAATTTCTTAAGGTTACTCCTTTGGAGTTAAAAGCTCCTCTTATGGTGGTATCTGAAGCTCCCTCTCAAGGGAGCACCACATGGATTTCTCCTCATCAAATTTTACATTCCTTTGCGCAAATGTCATTCTGAGGGATGGTAGTTGTGTGGAGTTTCTGTGTAACCCACAAATACCACTAATTTTGATGTCGACTCTAACTTCTTCCTTGATTCTTTGAAGACATGGAAGTGAAAGGAGACTCCAAAAATCTTGAAGTGTGACACATCCAACATCCTCATCCGAGAAAACCTCCTCTAGTGTAATCATGCTAAGAATCAGATGATGACTCTACTTCTACAAATAGATTATTGTATTGCGTGCCTTATCCCACAAACGTAGAGGTAGGCATCAGTCATGCAACATCGCCTTTGATGCTCCCACAATGTTACAATTATTTCTTTTAGCCATCCCATTTTGTTGTGGGTTGTGGGGTGTTGTCAACTCTCGTCAAATGCCTTTTGTTTCACATAAATTTTTAAATTCATTCGACACGTACTCACCTCCATTATCCCTCTTGAGAGCCTTCACCTTCTTGTAGGTTTCTTTCTCAACCAGTTCCTTGAATTCTAAAAAATTGGATAATGTCTCATCTTTCTTCCGCATGAAGAAGATCCAGCACTTCCATAAGAAGTCATCAATAAAAATGAAAAAATATTTGTGCCTGGCAGTGGAAGCTGTTGAGAAAGGTCCACAAACATCAGAGTGGATCCTTTTAAGGATTGCATGTGCTTTGTTTTCCTGATCATGGAAGGTGGATTATGTGCACTTCTCCAAAGTACATCCTTTGCATACATCCTACTATTCAAGTGCTCCTTTGGGGAGGCTAGTGGTTATTTGTTGCATCATCTTCAGGGTACCATGATTCAAATGACTAAGTCTTGTGTGCCAAAGTTCACCAACATCGCAACTTTGTACCTTCTCTGCCTTTGTGCTTAATGCATCACAATCACCAACATCTAATTTATACAAGTTCTTCACACGAATCCTAATGTACTTCACATGTCTCGTGGTTATGTGTCTCAGGAATGCTTTTCCTTTTTTGAATATCACATCATGACCAGGGTATTCTAAAATTGCAAAAAAGATGAGATTTTTCTTTAGGGATGTAACGAACATGACATCCTTGAGCTTGAGGGGGGAGCTCGAATGCCTCTAAAAGGTGACTGCACCAATATCGGTTGTGCTATACCATCTTCCATTCCCCTTCTCAATGTGGATCTGCAAATATTTTTCTTCCAAGTCATTGAAAAAGTATCTACAGCCTGTCATGTGGAACGATGCGCTTGCGTCCAAGTAATACACATTCCCCATCACTATGATGGCCATGCATCTAATGAGGGTAAAGTCAAGCTCAAACTGTTAGGCCAAGGCTTCACCTGCCACTGTTCCTACGGTCTTCTTGCTTGCATTTTTGTGTGGAAACTTCATTATCAAGTGCTCCAAAAATAGCTCAAAATTAAAAGTTGTCGGATTGGTGTGGAACCTAGACAACTGCGTATTTCTCATCATCCTAAATCTGGCACAAGTCATTTCATGCAAAACGAACTCTGTATGACTCTAGAAACTAGTTTTGTTCACATTCCCAAACATGCAAATTTTCAAAAAAATGGACAGCCCAGACAACAATTCGTACTACTAACATGGCACTAACTGGGCACGTTATGTGGACATTGACTTGGTCAAAGGGCTCCTCGGTGAATCACTAGATGACAAGTGGCTTCATTTCATTTATTGAATTTATGCGGTTTTGATTGGTTGGTGGGGTGGCTAACCACAGGCTAACACGTGGCCCAACTGGAGGCTGCCACGTGGCAACCCAGAGACCACCAAAAATTTGTTATAAGTTCAGGCAAAGGCAGCGATGGTCGAACCCGCGACCTCCCAACACATAACAATAGTCGTTACCAATGCGCCACTGAGGTGTTTCTTAACCCCTAAGATCATGCGACATATTTAAAGTTTATGACTGTGGAGTTTGGAGGTTAAGCTAGCCGTGTGGGGTCAGTATGCAGTTATATAAACCACCCTTATGACCACAATGGAGGTGGAGTAGGGGCCCTACCGGTGGGGGCAGGCTATTGGCCTTAGCTCCTCGGCAAGTGGCCAAAATTTTTGGAAATAAAGTGTTAGTGGTCTTTTTAATTGTTTGACAATTTCGCCTTTTTTTAGCGAAATTTTCGCTTCGTTAGTGCGCTTGGCGGGTGAAATTGTAGGATGATGCTGGATTTTCGGGAATTTGCGATGCAATTAAATAAATATTGGGAAAAGCTATAAAATCTTTGGGTTTTGACCAAATCAGGAGTATGAAGAGGCTACAAAGGCATTTTTGGCATTCTAGAGCCATTGGAATAGGTTTTAGAGCATTCTGAGCATTGTAAACTGATGTATTCACATTTTTTAGCATAATAGAGAAGGCCAAGCCATTAGAAGCTAGACCAAGGAGATGTAGCCTAGGAGGGGTGAACTCCTTCGTCATGTGTTGTTGTGATACTATTTATGGTGATGTTTATGTGTGTCATTTGCTACTGTTCAGTCATTTCTTTATGTAAATTTGCACGTAAAAATTATAAAAAACACTAAAAAACCTATGTTTTAACTTGCAAACAATCTCTCAAATCCTAATTCATATTTAATATAATCTGAAAAGTAATTTTAGCACAACAAAACTAATTTTCTTAATCAGATCAAGTTTGGTATCACAACTCTTGGTTTTATTTGTGCAAGAAGGATATAACTATTTGCAAGTTTATGTCATGCTTTCAAGGTTAAAACTTAAAAGAGGAGAAGGAAAATTGGTTGAAATCCTTGAAGTTGGGTCAAGGGGAAGGAGGGAAAGGTTGCCACAATCTCCAACACCAGTTCTTCCTCAAGTTGCAGTTGAGACTCCAGTGAGTATGTCTCTTGAAGGATAGCCTACAAACATGACAGAAGATGAGAAGGTCTTTAGGAAGGTTTTCTTTGATATGACAGAGATGGTGAAGGTCCTCTATGAAGAGAGGAATACCAGGCTGCAGGGTGAAAGCTCCAAACCTCGCAAAGGAGAAGTTTTGTCAGGAGGAGGAGGTAATGGAAATGGAGTTAAACCTCCACCCTCTCCACCATCTTCTTCATCTTCTTCTTCACAGGCATCTTCACCCTCTTCCATTAACACAACCTTTACTCATACTCATCAACATACCTCAAAAGGAACTGGTAAATCACCCTTGTTGAAACTTGATGTTAAATTTGAACTACCCATGTATAATGGTGAAGTGAATGTAGAGAAGCTTGATGATTGGATTTGTTAGTTGGAGGTCTATTGTAAAATTCAAAATCTTCAAGAGGTTGACATAAATATTCCATTAGCTTCCTTAAGGATGGAGGGTGCAACATTATTATGGTGGGAATCAAAGACAAGAGGAGATAAAAAAACCACGATAAGATCTCAATTTCTTGGTCTGATTTCATTGCTGCAATTAAAATACAATTCTACTCTCTAGCTTACATGCAGAAAGCCATCATGAATTGGCAGAACTTTAGACAACTTAAAGGTCAAAATGTGCAATATTACACCCAAGAATTTAGAAAAATGTCTAATGTTAGGTGTAGATTTGCAATCACAGGACACATTGTTGAAGTACATAGCAGGATTACACAGTTACCTTAGGCATACTATCCTTATGTTTAATCCCAATAATCAAGATGAGGTATGTGTGCAAGCCACTCATCTTGAGGCAAGAGGGAAAAATACTCCAGAAGAGGGTAGTAAAAAGCCATTTAAGGGTAAAGAAAAAGAAAAGGGTTTCAAAGGAAAGAAAAATGCATCCATTAAAAAGGAAGGAGAGAAAACAATATGTAAACATTGTTCCAAAGAGGGTCACGATGAAGCTAATTGTTGGAAGCTTCATCTTGAGATGAGGCCTAAGAAATTCAACAACAAAGGAAAAGAAAAGATAACTGCCATCATTCAAGAGGATTTGGGATCCAATTCGGGTGATGAAACTAAAATTACAACCATGGGTATAAAAGCAAGAGGATTCATTGCTAGCACTAGCATATCAAATGGTCACACTAGCACTCCAAATGAAGAAACAAGGATTAAATTATTTCTTGTGAGGGTAATCTAAAAACATACAAAAATCGACACGTTATTTGATAGTGGGTCTCAAGCCAACTTGATATCTAATGACTTAGTCAAGAAACTTAATCTTGAAACCATTTTACATCCCAAGCCATATCCATTGGGTTCGACATGCAATGACACAAAATTACATGTTACAAGGAAATGTATTTTTCAGTTTGCAATCACAACAAACTTCATTGACAAAGTTGAATTAGATGTTGTAGCACTTGATATATAATGAGTTGTTTCGGGTAGTCCCTACCTCTATGATAGAAAAAAAATCTTCTATCATCATGAAAACAAGTACCACTTGTTCAAAGATGGTGTGAAGTATATTCTAAGAGCCCATCGCAAGAAACTAAATCTTTCATTAGTTAAGGTAGGGAAAATTAAAGACTAGTGAATTCAAGCAAGAATTTAGTGCTTCTTATGATCAAACCCAAAGTTGATATTGATTATGAAGTGTTTGATGGTTGTAATTCAAAATTCAAAATTGATTTGGTTCATGTAGTTAACAATGATGATGAAGTGTTTCAGAAAGCAAAGGGATTTCCTACCAAGAGGAGAATCCAACATGAAATATCATTGCAACAAAAGGGGCTTCTTTCTAACATTGACATGAATCAAATGTCAAGAAGGGAAAGTGCATAAATAACAAAGAAAATCCATGGATTTTTGAACAAAAGGATCATCCGACCATCTGCTTCGCCATGTGGTTCACCTGTTGTTTTGGTGTCTAAGAAGAATGGAGAGCATTTCATTGAATGGGATTCAAGAAGCGGCTATCATCAAAGTAGAGCTGTTGAAGGAGACATATGGAAGATGACATTCAAAACCAAACAAGGTTTGTTTTAATGGCTTGTTATGATTTTTGGCTTTGCCATGTTCCTACTACTTTCATGCATATGAAGAAAGATACATGAGTGAACCCACTAGCTACCAATAAATGGTAGAATTCACTTCTTCACCTGAAGTGGCATCCTCCTTCCTCCAATTGATCGCTAGAGAAGTCTCCATGGGTTTGGAACTCTCCATTTGAAACCTTTGTAGTATCTCATTTGCATAATTTACTTGAGAGACAAATAGTTCCCCATCACCTTGCCATACTTCCAACCTAAGGAATTAGTGCATCAGACCCATGGCCTTCATTTCAAACTCCCTTGCAAGGTCCTCCTTGCAAAATATGATCAACTTCTAATCACTAGTTAAAATCAAAACATCAACATACCAGACAATAATGAGCAATTACCTTCTACCAAGATATGATAGAGGTTTGCATCCACTTCACTTTTGGTGAACCCCAAATCGGTGAGATAACTATCGATCCTAGTGTACCAAGTATGTGGTTCTTGTTTGAGACCATACAACACTCTTTTGAGTCTGCATACATGCGACTCTCAATCAATACTCTCAAAGCCTTCTAGTTGCTCGATGTAAACCTCCTCCTCAATAACTCCATTGAGAAATGTTTTTTACATCCATCTGGTGGATCTTCCATCCCATCTTCGTAACCAAAGCAAGAATTGATCTAATTGATGAGTACCTTACAATAGGAGCAAAGGTCTCCTCATAGTCAATCCCTTCAACTCGAGAGTACCCCTTGGCCAAAAATCTAGCCTTATACTTCTCTATGATTTTGTCTATTTCCTACTTCACCTTGAAGATCCATCTTGAACCCTAAACCGATTTATCTATTGGTCTTAGGACCACTTCCCAAACATTGTTCTTTACAATGGATTCATATTCATCCACCATTGCATAAATCCATAAAGGTTTCTCTACTGCTTCCTTGAAAGAGGATGGGTCAGTCTCTACAAGCTCGGTCATTAGATCCATGTAGCCAGTGTATCGATAAGGTGACCTTCTTTGCATGCGTTGATTTGAAGGAGCACCCACATTCTCCCTTGCATCCTGCACAAGTATATTATCTTTCCTGGTTCTTTCTCTACCTTCTCAGGATGGTTCTTCTTTAGTGGATGTCTACACTCCCTTCTCCTCAATTTGTGGTTGATCCACAACTTCTTAAGGTTCCTCCTTTGGAGCTAAAATCTCCTCTTCTGGTGGGATCTGAAGCTCCCTCTCAAGAGAGAACCACATGGCTTTCTCCTCGTCAAATTTTACATTCCTTCACACAAATGTCATTATGAGGGATGGTAGTTGTGTGGAGTTTGAGTGTAACCCAAAAATACCACCAATTCTGTTGTCAACTCTACCTTCTTCCTTGATTCTTTGGATACATGGAACTAAAAAGAGACTCAAAAAATCTTGAAGTGTGACACAACCAACATCCTCATCGAGAAATCCTCCTCTGGTGTAATCATGCCAAGAATCTGATGATGACTCTGGTTCTACAAATATACTATTTTGTTGCATGCTTCAGCCCACAAACGTAGAGGTAGGCCTTGGTCATGCACCATTGCCCTCACTACTCCCACAATGTTACAGTTATTTCTTTCAACCATCCCATTCTGTTGTGGGTTGTGGGGTGTTGTCAACTCTCGTTGAATGCCTTCTTTTGCACATAAATTTTTAAATTCATTCGACACATACTCACCTCCATTATCACTCTTGAGAGCCTTCACCTTCTTGCAAGTTTCTTTCTCAAACAGTGCCTTGAATTCTACAAAATTGGATAATGCCTCATCTTTCTTCCGCATGAAGAAGATCCAACACTTCCATAAGAAGTCATCAATAAAAATGAAAAAATGTTTGTGCTTGGCAATGGAAGTTGTTGATAAAGGTCCACAAACATCAGAGTGGATCCTTTTAAGGTGATTACATGTGCTGTGTTTTCCTGATCATGGAATGTGGATTATGTGTACTTCCCCAAAGTACATCCTTTGCATACATCCTACTACTGAAGTGCTCCTTTGGGGAGGCCAGTGGTTATTTGCTGCATAATCTTTAGGGCACCATGATTCAAATGGCTAAGTATTGTGTGCCAAATTTCACCGACATCGCAACTCAACACCTTCTCCTCCTTTGTGCTTAATGTAGCACAAGCATCCACATCTAATTTATAAAAGTTCTTCACACGAACCCCAATATACCTCACATGTCCTGTGGTTATGTGTCTCAAGAATGCTTTTCCTTTGTTTAATATCACATCATGACGAGGGTCTTCCAAAACTGCAACAAAGATGAGATTTTTCTTTAGGCCCGAAACGAACATGACATCCTTGAGCTTGAGGGGGGAGCTCGAATCCCTCTAAAAGGTGATTGTACCAATATCGGTTGCGTTATACCTTCTGTCATCCCCCTTCTCGATGTGCATCAGCAAATATTTTTCTTCCAGGTCACTGAAAAAGTATCTACACCCTGTCATGTGGAACGATTCGCTTGAGTCAAAGTAACACATGCTCCCCATCACTATGATGGCCATGCACCCAATGAGGGTAAAGTCAATTTCGAATTGTGAGGCCAAGGCTTCACTTGCCACTCTTCCTACGATCTTCTTGCTTGCCTTTTTGTGTGGAAACTTCATGATCAGGTGCTTAAAAAATAGCTCAAAATTCAAAGTTGTCAGATTGGTGTGGAACCTAGACGATCGCGTATTTCTCGTCATCCTAAATCTGACACAACTCGTTTCACATGAAACAGACTCCTTATGAATCCAGAAACAAGTTCTTTTCACTTTCCCAAATAGGCAAATTTTCAAAAAAATAGACAGCCTAGTCATCAGTTCATACTGCTGACATGGCACTGACTAAGTAGGTTATTGGAGGTTGACTTGGTCAATGGGCTCCTCAGAGAATCACCAGATGACAAGTGGCTTCGTTTCATTGGTTGAATTTATGTGGTTTTGATTAGTTGGTGGGGTGGCCAACCACAAGGCGACACATGGCCTAGCTGGAGGCTGCTACGTGGCAGGCCGGGAAGCTACCAAAACTTTGTTATAAGTCTGGGAGGAGGTAGCAGGGGTCGAACCCATGACCTCCCAACACACAACAACAACCATTACCAATGCGCCACTGAGGTGTTTCTTAACCCCTAAGATTGCACGACATATTTAAAGTTTATGATTGCAGAATTTGGAGGTTAGGCTAGCCATGTGGGGCCAGCCCATGGTTATATAAATCGCCCTTGTGACCACAATGGAGGTGGAGTGGGGGCCTGAACGGTGGGGGCAAGCATTTGGCCTTAGCCCTTGGGCATGTGGCAACCCACGTGGCCAAAATTTTCAAAAATTAAGTGTTAGTGGTCTTTTTAACTTTTTGACAATTTCGTCTGTTTTTCGGTGAAATTGTTGCTTTGTTAGTGTGCTTGGCATGCGAAATTGTAAGATGATGCCATATTTTGGGGAGTTTGCGATGCTATTAGCAAAATATTGGGAAAGGCCATAAATTATTCAGTTTTTAACCAAATCAGGGGTAGAAAGAGGTTGCACATGCATTTTTGGGCATTGTGGAGCCATTGGAACAAGTTTTAGAGCATTCTGAGCATTGTAAACTAATGTATTCACATTTTTTAGCATAATAGAGAGGGCCAAGCCATTGGACGCTGGGCCAAGGAAATGTAGCCCAGGAGGGTGAACTCCTTCATCATATGCTGTTGTGATATTGTTTATGGTGATGTTTATGTCTATCATTTGCTATTGTTCATTCATTTCTTTATGTAAAGTTGCACATAAAAATTACATAAAGACACTCAAAAACCCATGTTTTAACTTTCAAACAATCTCACAAATCCTCAAGAATATTTAATATAATTTGAAATGTAATTGTAGCACAACAAAACTAATTTTCTTAATCAGATCAAGTTTGGTATCAGAGCTCTTCATTATATTTGTGCAAGAAGGATTTAACTCTTTTCAAGATTATGTCATGCTTACAAGGTTAAAACTCAAAAGAGGAGAAGGAAAACTGGTTGAAAGCCCTAAATTTGGGTCAAGGGGAAGGAGGGAAAGGTTTCCACAATCTCCAACACCAGTTCTTCCTCAAGTTGTAGTTGAGACTCCAGTGAGTATGTCTCATGAAGGAGAGCCTACAAACATGACAGAAGATGAGAAGGCCTTCAGGAAGGTTTTCTTTGATATGACAAATATGGTGAAGGCTGTTACGAAACCAGCTCACAAAAAGATAGAAAAGAGAGATAAATGCCTTAGAATTCAGCCTCTTCGAAGGGGAAACCTCCTTTACATTACACAAATGAACAATTCTTCAATGATACAAATGATAAGACCTCCTTTCTCTATATAGGAGTCTAAGGGGTCATAATATAATTAGAGCCGACATAACAATAATAATGTAAGGGCACAATAATAACAATAGTGGGCTTCTATGGGGCACAATAATAACAATATGGGGACTACATGGGTACAACAATCTAATAAGGGGGTTGTACTAATAACAATAAGGGGTTACACTAGTAGTATAGGGGCCTAACATGCCCCTCTCCTTCAAAAAGTGTTGTTCTCAACGCTTGAGTAGTTCTCGATGCTTCTGTATAAAATTCTTTTCCTCCCATGTGGAACCTTTAGCGGGTAAGTTCTTCCACTCGATGAGATACTCTGAAATTGATTGATTTCGTAGCTGTCGCATTCTTGTTTCTATGACTTCTCCAGATTTCAATATGATTTTTCCTTCCTCTTCAAATTCTTGGCAATATTGTTTGAATTAGGATCTTTTGCAACTTTTGAATGAGTGGCCACACTTCTTCGTCCTTCTTCCATTCATCCCTTGCTTCGTTTATCCAATTTGGTTGGATAATTCAAATAGCAAAAAACAATGCTTCCACATCCTCATCAGTTCTTGAGAGTGCATTTGCAACAAAAATTTTCTTCCCTTTTCTGTAGATGATGTCAAAGTCATAACCCAACATATTTGTGACCCATTTTTTCTGTTCTTCTAAAGATAATATTTGTTCTAAAAAGTATTTAAGACTATCATGATCCATTTTTACCTTGAAGTGCCTTCCCATTGGGTAAGGTCGTCGTTTCTTAAGTGCATATAGTATTGCCAACATTTCCTTCTCATAAATAGCTTGCTTGAGATGTAGTCGTAAAAATACCCAATCACCTATATCAAAACATTTTTCACTGCGATGTGGATCTACTTGTTGTTTCATTTGATTCTGCACCAAAGTGGCGTTATCCTTTAAAAGTTGGAGAACTTTTTGTTGATGCTCGATGTGATCTTTCACTGCTTGAACCTTTTTCTTCTTGATATGTCCTTCTATCTTGAGAGTTTGAAGAGTGGTAATTTCTTCCGATGCTTTAAAAGATATGTTTGGATTCATTTCTTGATGTTCGCTGTGATCTTTCACTTCTTGAACATTTTTCTTCTTGATATGTCCTTCTATCTTGATAGTTTTAGGAGTGGTAATTCCGGCCAATGCATTACAAGATATGGATGGATTCATTTCTTCTTTCTCAATGTGATCTTTCACTTCTTGAACCTTTTTCTTCTTGATATGTCCTTCTATCTTGAGAGTTTGAGGAGTGGTAATACTTTCCAATGCTTTAAAAGATATGGTCGGATTCATTTCTTCTTTCTATGGGGTTGTTTCCTGGTGTATATACTCTTGTTTTGATGTTTCTTGATCCTTTTCTTCCTCCTCTCCACAATTAATGTAAAATAATTTCTTCTCAGCACACTTGTGACCTTTAATGTATTTGTTATCACAATTATAACAAAGCCCTTTTTCTCTTTTTTCTTCCAATTGTTGTGGTGTAACCTTGTAGGTTGTGGAAGGCTAGGAGAAACAACACTTCCATTTTTATAGTTGTGAGGGGTAGACTTCCTTGTTGCCATAATTTTTCTTTCCACTTTGTAACAAAGCCCTCTTTCTCTTTTTTCTTCCAATTGTTGTGGTGTTTCTCTAAAGAAGGTGTTGTTCTTTGTATCCTCATAATGTGCTATCATTTCCTCTGTGAAAATTGACCATGTAACAAGTTGTTTACGAGAACAAATCCCTTTATACCATAAAAATTGATTCAGTTCTAAATTTGAAGATGTAATACATACCTTTTGTAATAGTGGTACACCATGTAGATCAAAATATTGCTCCATCTGTAGTATTCAATTTACTGGATCCTTTCCATCAAACTTCCTCATATCGCCTTTTATTGATTTCAGGAGCTCGATCTTGAAATGACTATAACTCTGTACTTTCAGATCTCAAAGTTCTAAACAGTAGCCCTCTGAGTCGTCTTTCTAACTCGCAAGTCTGATTAGAATTTGATTCCCTAAGAAAGAGTTATGCCCAATCTCCTAAGATGACCTGATTATATAATGTTTCAGTAGGGTGAAATTGTATGACGTGCCACGTGTTACTGTTTCGACCTTCGGATCTTAAAAATATGCACAGAAAACTATAGTCTGTCCTCTTTCTAGAAATTCTTACGAAATTTCAATTTGTTGCTCAAAGAGAAAGTTATGACGATTTTCCCAAGGTCACTTGTTTAGGATGTAATTCGGGAGTCTGCAAAAACCCTAACTTCCTCAGATCATATATCTGAAAATATAGTGAGACAAGATTTGAAATTTGGACCCAAGATTTAGAACGATTTCTTCTCAAATGGGTTTTTTCTTTAGCTTCTGAAACTTTGTAGCAAAAAGGTTATAGCAAAAATACCACGATGACCTGTTTTAGATGAAATTCTGGAGCTTGCAAAAACCCTAACTTCCTCATATCATATCTCCAAAAATATAGTGAGACAAGATCTGAAATTTAGACACGCAGTTCAACAAGATTTCTTATCAAATAGGTTTTTTTCTTTAGCTTCTGAAACTTCGTAGAAAAAAAGTTATAGCGAAAATACCACGATGACCTGTTTGGAGCAGCGAAACCCTAGAATCCAAAGCTCTGATACCAAATTTTATGAAACCAGCTCACAAAAAGATAGAAAAGATATATCAACACCTTAGAAATAAGCCCCTTTGAGGGGGAAACCTCCTTTACATTACACAAATGGACAATTCTTAGATGATACAAATGACAAGACCTCCTTTCTATATATAGGATTCTAAGGGGTCATAATATAATCAGAGTCGACATAACAATAATAATGTAAGGGCACAATAATAAAAATATGGGACTACATGGGTACAACAATATAATAAGGGGGTTATACTAATAACAATAAGGGGTTACACTAGTAGTATAGGGGTCTAACATGCCCCTCTCCTTCAAAAAGTGTTGTCCTCAACGCTTGAGTAGTTCTTGATGCTTCTGTATAAAATTCTTGTCCTCCCATGTGGAATCTTCAGCGGGTAAGTTCTTCCACTTGATGAGATACTCTGAAATTGATCGATTTTGTAGTTGTCAGGTTCTTGTTTCTGTGACTGCTCCAGGTTCCAATATGATTTTTCCTTCCTCTTCAAGTTCTGGAAATATTGTTTGAATTGGGATATTCTGCAACTTTTGAATGAGTGGCCATACTTCTTTGTCCTTCTTCCATTCATCCCTTGATTCATTTATCCAATCTGGTTGGATAATAGAAATAGCACAAAACAATGCTTCCACATCCTCATCCTTTCTTGAGAGTCCATCTGTAACAAAAAATTTCTTCCCTTTTATGTAGATGATGTCAAAGTCATAACCCAACATATTTGTGACCCATTTTTTCTATTCTTCTAAAGATAATATTTGTTCTAAAAAGTATTTAAGACTATCATGATCCATTTTTACCTTGAAGTGTCTACCCATTGGGTAAGGTCGCCATTTATTAAGTGCATGTATTATTTCCAACATTTCCTTCTCATAACTAGCTTTCTTGAGATGTAGACGTAAAAATACCCAGTCGCCTACATCAAAACTTCTTTGACTGCGCTGTTGATCTGCCTATTGTTTCATTCGATTCTGCACAAAAGTGACGTTATCCTTGAAAAGTTGGAGAACTTGTTGTTGATGCTCGATGTGATCTTTCAATGCTTGAATCTTTTTCTTCTTGATATGTCCTTCTATATTGAGAGTTTGGGGAGTGATAATTTCTTCCAATGCATTACAAGATATGGTCGGATTCATTTCTTGATGCTCAATGTGATCTTTCACTTCTTGAACATTTTTCTTCTTGATATGTCCTTCTATCTTGATAGTTTCAGGACTGGTAATTCCAGCCAATGCATTATAATATATGGTCAGATTCATTTCTTCTTTCTTGATGTGGTCTTTCACTTCTTGAACCTTTTCTTCTTAATATGTCCTTCTATCTTAAGAGATTGAGGAGTAGTAATTCTTTCCAATGCTTTACAAGGTATGGTCGGATTCATTTCTTCTCTCTCTGGGGTTGGTTCCTGGTGTATATACTCTTCTTTTGACGTTTCTAGATCCTTTTCTTCCTCCTCTCCACAATCAATGTAAAATAATTTCTTCTTAGCACACTTATGACCTTTAATGTATTTGTTATCACAATTGTAACAAAGCCCTCTTTTCTTCCAATTGTTATGGTGTAACCCTTGTAGGTTGTAGAAGGCTAGGAGAAACAACACTTCCATCTTTATAGTTGTGAGGGGTAGACTTCCTTGTTGCATAATTTTTCTTTCCACTTTGTAACAAAGCCCTTTTTTCTCTTTTTTCTTCCAATCGTTGTGGTGTTGCTCTAAAGAAGGTGTTACTCTTTGTATCCTCATAATGTGCTATCATTTCCTCCATGAAAATTGACCACGTAACAAGTTGTTTACGAGAACAAAGCCCTTTATACCATAAAAATTGATCTGGTTCTAAATATGAAGATGCAATACATACCTTTTGTAACTGTGGTACACCATGTAGATCAAAATATTGCTCCATCTGAAGTATCCAATTTACCGGATCCTTACCATCAAACTTCCTCATATCGCCTTTTCTTGATTTTAGGAGATTGACCTTGAAACGAATGTAACTTTGTAATTTCAGATCTCCAAGTTCTAAAATTTCTTCCTACATTATCTCTCTGTGTTCTCATTCTAGTGCCGCAAGTCTGATCAAGATTGGATTCTGAAAGAAATTGTTATGTCAAATCTCCCACGATGACCTGATTATAGACCTTTTCAGAAGAGTGAACCTGTATAAAGCACCACGTGTCACTGTTTTGACCCTAGTACTTGAAACTGATAAAAACCAAACTATAGGAAGTCCTCTTTCTGTAACTTCTTACAAAATTTCAATCTGATGATCAGAGAGAAAGTTATGATGATTTTCCCAAGGTCACCTGTTTAAGATGTAATTCAGGAGTCTACAAAAACCCTAACTTCCTCAGATCATATATCCGAAAATATAGTGAGCCAAGATCTAAAATTCGTACCCATGGTTCACACTGCTTTCTTCTCAAATGGGTTTTTTTTTTAGATTCTGAAACTTCATAGAGAACAAGGTATAGCAAAACTTCCACGATGACCTGTTTTAGATGAAATTTTGGAGCTTGAAAAAATCGTAACTTCTGCAAATCATATATCCGAAAATATAGTGAGAAAAGATCTGAAATTTGGACGCGAGATTCAGTGCGATTTATTCTCAAATGGTTTTTTGTTATAGATTCTGAAACATTGCAGAAAATAAGTTATAGAGAAAATTCCACGCTGACCTATTTTGGAGCAGCGAAACCCTAGAATCCAAAGCTCTGATACCAAATGTTATGAAACCAGCTCACAAAAAGATACAAAAGAGAGATAAACGCCTTAGAATTTAGCCTCTTTGACGGGGCAACCTCCTTTACATTAAATAAATGAACAATTCTTCAATGATACAAATGACAAGACCTTCTTTCTATATATAGGAGTCTAAGGGGTCATAATATAATCAGAGCCAACATAACAATAATAATGTAAGGGCACAATAATAACAATAGTGGGCTTCTATGGGGCACAATAATAACAATATGGGGACTACATGGGTACAATAATATAATTAGGGGTTTGTACTAATAACAATAAGGGGTTACACTAGTAGTATAGGGGCCTAACAAAGGTCCTCTATGAAGAGAGGAATACCAGGTGTTAGCCTCCTGTTGCAACAGGTATTCATCTTTCATGATCGACATTTTTACATGCCAAATATGTCATACTTTGCATGCTGCAATGTTCCATATTTTCTTAAGAGGCCAAAGAAGAGGCCATGAGAGTGTGCTAGTCTAAAAGCCACTGCTGTATTCCAAATTTTGATGAGTTAATCCATTTTGATGAGTTTTTCAGTTAAGGGAAGTCTAAACAACTTAATCTTGGCTTCCCTAGGTTTCAATTTCTTGTTATAGAATATAGAGAATGAATATCTATCCAAACAGCTTAATCTTGGCAGATTTGTAGATAGGTAGAGAAACAAGGGTGCTCAACAGCCTAATCTGAGCCCCTGGATGCAATAAGTGTAGATTTAGATAGGAGGACAGCAAGAAAAAAAGAATGAAAAGCTAGGTATGCTAGTTCAAGTGCACCCAAACCAAAAATAAGATAAAATGCTATGTGAGTAGGCCGGGTAGGTAGCTTTATGGTTGCAGAATCATGGCTTGTGATCCATTTTATATTTTCAAGTGTCATATCTATTCACATCTCAAGCATGAGGCAGTTTTCCATTTGAAGGAGCTCAAGCGAGGCATGTCTAACTTCCCCTTCTTCTTCTCTCCCAAATCACTCACTAACTTCCCCTAGAGAGGTCAAGATCTGCTTGATATCTCTTAGTCTCATCATTTTCATATCAGTTGCCCTGGTAAAGATCTGGTTTACTCAAGGAATGTCCATACTTCCTCTATGAGTCATTTTTCCCCTTAATAGCCTAAGATCTCATACTTAGCGCTTTTTCTTATCATTATCATGTTAACTACTAACTTTACTATGTAACTCCCTATCTATCTCCCCTCCCCGTACTATAACAATGTTAATAACTCCCCTATATACTTATCCCCTCCCCCTGGTTGAAAAATAACCATAAGTGTGCCTGGGAATTGCTAAGTTTGCCTGAAACTTAGCAAGAGCCCTCATTTTTCCCCCTTCAAACCATCTTCCAATGCAAAGGACCCCTTCCTAAGCATAAAATCCCCCTCCAAATGTATAAAATCCATCTTTTTGGCCTTGTTTCTACCTTTTCCAAGGCACAAACCCTTTTAAAGGCCTAAAATCCTTCTCAAATCCATAAAACCCCTCTCAAGTGCCTTTGGACTTCTCCAAAGCATGAAATTCCTCTTTTTTAGGTTATCGGACCCCTTCCGAGGCCTCAAAACCCTTTATAAAGCATGCAAACCTCCCTCCGATCACAAAAGCCTCATCGCATCCCTTAAAAAGCCTTTTCTGAATGATTAAACCCCCCTCCGAAGCGATATCGTTGTCGGAGGTGCGGTCAAGAGTTGGCCCATATATATGCATTGCTCCGATGGCGGACCGCCGATGCGATATCGCTATCGGCGGTCGCAAGAGTTCTGCGCCCATATTATAATGCCCCCACCGATCGCCGATGCTCCGACTTATCGGGAGCCGTTGGATCGGGCCCTCAGATCAACGGCCCTGATCTTGTCGCATTATGCCATTTCGCTCTGCCCATATATGTTACGCCCGATGGTCCTCCCGACAATGATATGCCGATCTAATATTGGTCGTTGGATCGGCCCGCGCCGGATCCAACGGCCAGGATCTAATCTTATGAACAGTGTTCCGCCTGCGCCCAATTTTGATGTTTTTCTACGTTTAAAGGCATTTTTGCCTGTTTTAAAGAAAAAGGGCCATTTCTTCATGTTATCAGTCGGCGCCCGCGCCCGCCTTATCAGCAAAGGAAGATTGATCATTCTCGGCCCATTGTTCATCGCTCCTGCCTAGTTCGGCCCCGAAAAGCAAGATTTTTGCCCCAGCAGTCATGTTTGTGCAGATCTTCTGCCATTTTGCAGGATTTCTTCAGTTTTGGCAATATTTTGTTCAGCCAAGTGCCGATGGCCCTCCAGAAGCCACAGAGAGCCACGGAAGGTATTGCAGCAGTCAAATCTCGCCATAAGTGGCCATAAAGGGGCGATTTTGAAGCGGCAAAGTGTATCAGCAGTGGGAAAAGCCCCGATCAGCAATTAAAGAGTATCAGTTAAAGTGTTTTGCAGGAAATGACTTAAAGCCTGCGCAGATAAATATTAAAGAGCCCCCCAACAAAGTCAATAAAGCGGCTCTGAGCCATAAAGGCTCACCAACTCACAGTTTTGGCCACTTAAGGCAGCAGAACCACTTGCAGGCGCAGTTATGGAAAATTGCCAGCACATTGCAGCAAAGGACCCTTATTAATTCATTCTTATGGTTGTTGCTTCTAGCGCAGCTCATTGAGATATTTTTAGCATTTAATTCAAATAGATGTTAGGTTAGAATCATTCATTTCTCCAGATCTGCCATCAGATCTGCTATTGTAGATATTTTTTAGATATTTTCTCTATTTATACCACCCTCTGTATTGTGAAAAGGGTTGGTTGGTTGTATCTTTCATTCCAAGACTTGCGTTGTATATGTTGAGAGCTTCTGTAATCAAAGATTGTTGGAATGTTTGCATCTGAAATGGCTGGTTGTGCTTTCAATGGCTGAAGAGCTTGATATGGAATTCTCGTGCTTGCTCATGGTCCAATAAGTCTTTTCTCCCTCTGTTTATCAGTTTATATGTATCAGTATCATCTATATATCATAATCTAAGTTGCAGGAAGAAGGAATAGATCAGAACTATTTTTCATGCCCTCTGTGCTCAATTCTTGTAACTTTTCTATGTTTTCCTCTGAATTAGTGATGAATATGCATACTTAATTGATCATGTTTAAGTTATTTATCATTTTTGAATGTTGTATAGGAAACTCTTCATTGCTCCTATTTAGCCTTCATCCACTTTCCCTCTTTGGCTAGATGAGAGATCCTTAATTGCCTCTCATCCCCTGACCTCCATTTCATCCTTGTTCCAGCATTAATCATTGTGCCATGTGTAGCTATCCTGCTCCATATTCCCCTCTTCTGCCAAAGAAAACACATCCTTCATTTCACATTCATTGACTGCATGCCCAATGGTTTGAACTTCTTACACTTTGCATGCCAACTCTGCTTGAATATATCAACCATCCCACCAAAACTCAAACAAAACCCATGTGCATCATATCTAGCCTAAAATCATCCCTTAAACAAAGCTAAATCCTAAAGAGAGAGCCCTCTCTGACTGCTAGTAGGCTAGGACCTGCAGTCCAAAGATTGGTTTGTGGTTACCTCGACCGTATTCCCTTAGGAGTCAAAGGGAACAACCTAAGTGTTAACATCAGGCTGCAGGGTGAAAACTCCAAACCTC
Source organism: Pinus tabuliformis (assembly GCA_031772625.1). Classification (NCBI taxonomy): domain Eukaryota; kingdom Viridiplantae; phylum Streptophyta; class Pinopsida; order Pinales; family Pinaceae; genus Pinus; species Pinus tabuliformis. The sequence goes on along the minus strand of CM062812.1, from coordinate 301,389,248 downwards.
CCAAAGGAGAAGGTTCTTCAGGAGGAGGAGGTAATGGAAATGGAGGTAAACTCCACCCTATCCACCATCTTCTTCATCTTCTTCTTCACAAACATCTTCACCCTCTACTGCTGACATGGCGCTAACTGGGCAGGTTATGTGGACATTGACTTGGTCAACGTACTCCTCAGTGAATCACCAGATGACAAGTGGCTTTATTTCATTGGTTGAATTTATGCGGTTTTGATTGGTTGGTGGGGTGGCCAACCATGGCTTGACACGTGGCCCAGCCAAAGGCCGTCACATAGTATCCTGGGAGGCCACCAAATGGCAGAGGCATTAGGGTCGAATCCACGACCTCCCAACACACAACAACAACCGTTACCAATGTGCCACTGGGGTTTTTCTTAACCCCTAAGATCGTGCGACATATTTAAAGTTTATGATTGCGGAGTTAGGAGGTTGGCTAGCCACATGGGGCCATCCCGTGGTTATATAAACCGCCCTTGTGACCACAAAGGAGGTGGAGTGGAGGCCCGACCAATGAGGGCAAGCCTTTGGCCTTAGCCCCCGAGCACGTGGCCCCCCATGTGGCCAAAATTTTCGGAAATTAAGGGTTAGTGGTCTTTTTAACTGTCTGTCAATTTCGCCCATTTTTTGGCGAAATCATCGCTCCGTTAATGCGATTGGCAGGAAAATTTTTAGGATGCCAGATTTTGGGGAATTTGTTGTGCGATTAGCAAAATATTGAGAAAGGCCATAACATCTTCAGCTTTTGACAAAATCATAAGCAAAAAGAGGCTACACGAGCATTTTTGGGCATTCTGGAGCCATTGGAACAGGTATGAGAGCATTCTGAGCATTGTAAATGGGTGTATTCACATTTTTGAGCATAATAGAGAGGGCCAAGCCATTGGAAGCTAGAACAAGGAGATGTAACCCAAGAGGGGTGAACTCCTTCATCATGTTCTGCTATGATACTGTTTATGTCTGTCATTTGCTATTGTTTGGTCATTTGTTTATATCAATTTTCACATTAAAACACTCAAAAACCCATGTTTTAACTTGCAAATAATCTCACAAATCCTCAAGCATATTTAATATTATCTGAAAAGGAATTTTAGCACAACAAAAACTAATTTTCTTAATCAGATCAAGTTTGGTATCAGGGCTCTTAGTTTTATTTGTGAAAGAAGGATTTAACTATTTGCAAGTTTATGTCATTCTCACAAGGTTAAAACTCAAAAGAGGAGAAGGAAAACTGGTTGAAAGCCCTGAAGTTGGGCTAAGGGTGAGGAGGGAAAGGTTGCAACATTCTCCAACACTTGTATTTCCTCGAGTTGCAGTTGAGACTCCAGCAAGTATGTCTCATGAGGGAGAGCCTGCAAACATGACAAAAGATGAGAAGGTCTTCAGGAAGTTTTTCTTTGATATGACATAGATGATGAAGGTCATTTATGAAAAGAGGAATACCAGGATGCAGGGTGAAAACTCCAAACCTCCCAAAGAAGAAGGTTCTTCAGGAGGAGGAGGTAACTGAAATGGAGGTAAACCTCCACCCTCTCCACCATCTTATTCATCTTCTTCTTCACATGCATCTTCACCCTCTTCCACTAACACAACCCTTACTCATACTCATCAACATACCTCAAAAGGAACTAGTAAATCACCCTTGTTAAAACTTGACGTTAAATTTGAATTGCCCATGTATAATGGTGAAGTGAATGCAAAGAATCTTGATAATTGGATTCATCATTTGGAGGTCTATTGCATAATTCAAAACCTTTAAGAGTATGACATAAAGATTCTATTAGTTTCCTTGAGGATGGAGGGTGCAACATTATTATGGTGGGGAATCAAAGACACAAGAGGAGATTAAAAAACACGGTAAGATATCAATTTCTTGGTCTGATTTCATTGTTGCAATTAAAGGAAAATTATACCCTCTAGCTTACTGTTACACAGTAATTTGTCACTGTCTTCATCCCAGTCTCTCTGTTGTGTCATGTATCAAATACACATGTCCATATCTTCCCACTTATGCAAAAAGATTAAATAGTGCTCTCTGATGCTGAAGAACTGGCCCTTTTTCCTAAGTTTCTGCCTCATCGTGAGTAATCCATTAATATACGTGACGATCCTTTTTCATAAACAGTTTCATCGCGACACCATCGTAGGTGTACACCTATTTCCCGCGATAGTTGGATTTTAGGGCCCGGCATGAGGCTCCCAGCTATTTATCGCGACAATTTGTCTGCATGCATTGCCTCCTTGCGACGTCGTCACTGAGACCTAGTTCATACCTAGCGATGATCCAAATTTGGCGAATTTGTTCAAATAGTCGGCCTTTTGGATGTCTCTAGAGCTGGTTGTTGGGTCAGTTTGGGTTGCCCTTCCTCCTCTGGGATGGTGGTTCTGACTCTTGTGCAACCTCCCTTGAGGATAAGCTCCCTCTCCCTCATTTCATGGAGACTCCTTCTCCTATAAAATCACTCACCATTGCTATGATCTGCTAGTTCTTTAGTTGGGCAGTGCTGCTAGTTCTTTTGAGTTTGGTAGATAGCTTTGGTGTGAGTGTGACAAGTGTGGGATTGCTAATAGTTTGATAAGAGGTTGTGGAATGCCTTAATCTTGTATTAGAGCTTGTGAGTGAGAGAGAGATATAGTCTATTTGGGAGACCCATTCTTGAGAGTGAATGCTTGAAGAAACATACTGGCTGGACCCTCCGAGAAGGCTTGCGACATCAAGACTTGGTTGTAAGCTTTGCTCTTGGTTCATTTTAATACAATCAATGATGATTTCCTATATCTTGTGTACAATTTACTTGATAGCTTATGATTTCTTGACTTTATAAGTAAATAGATCATTGTTGTTCTTGATTGTGTACTCTGTTGTTTTCTTGTGGTGTTTCAAGTTGATTTCTCATCAAGGAGAAAGAAACAGAAGCTGGAGCAGCACAACGAAACTTCATCAACCACTGGTTTGAGGTAGCCCTCCAATGATGACTATTTAAGGGAATCAATTGTTATTTTGTCTTTGCTATGACTAGACCCACTCTAGGGCTAGAGGGGTTGCCTCTGTCCACAGAGGGAACACTTTCCTTTATCACACTTACATGCAGGAAGCCATCATGAATTGGCAGAACTTTAGACAACTTAAAGGTCAAAATGTGCAAGATTACACCCAAGAATTCAGAAAAAAAGTCTCTAATGTTATGTGTCGATTTGTAATCACAAGACACATTGTTGCAGTACATAGGGGGATTACATAGTTACCTTAAGCATACTATCCTTATGTTTAATCCCAATAATCTAGATGATATGTGTGTGCAAGCCACTTATCTTGAGGAATGAGGGAAAAACACTCTAGAAGAGGGTAGTAAAAAGCCATTCAAGGGTAAAGAGAAATAAAAGGGTTTCAAAAGAAACAAAAATGCATCCATTAAAAAGGAAGAAGAGAAAACGATATGTAAACATTGTTCCAAAGAGGGTCACGATGAAGCTAATTATTGGAAGCTTCATCTTGAGATGAGGCCTAAGAAATTCAACAACAAAGAAAAAGAAAAGACAACTGCCATGATTCAAGAGAATTTGGGATCCAAATCAAGTGATGAAACTAAAATTACATCCATGGGTATAAAAGGAAAATAATTCATTGCTAGCACTAGCATATCATATGGTCACACTAGTGTTGGCTTAATGAGGCTTGACCCAGGTTCAGAAGTGTTTTAGCTAAACAAATCCTAAACTACCAACCCTTTTGGCAACAGTTTGCGGAGTGTGGATTGAGGTCTCACCCAAGGTAGTATGGGAGGGTGTTGGAACCAGGTTTCCGCACCCTAGGGATGTCTTGATGAGGTCTAGAAAGCTCGCGAACCGATCCCATGTGCTGCGCTACTTCTGCGCAATCGTCTATTCAGTGCTACTTCCTTCGCGCGGCTAAGATAACGAGAGCGAACGTTCTTCACCCCTTTCTATGCTTAGTATTATTATAGATCTTGAGTTAAGTTAATTAGGTCCAATACTTTCAGTTATCAATTAACATAAACAGATACGCGTGCAATCATAAACCATAACATATGCATAAACCAGAATATAGAAACAGATACACAATATTCTAAAACAAACTTATCTTTATTAATGCTTTTTCCTATTACAATCCACTTCCTACCCTGTGCACTCAGCTGCAAGGGTCCGTGCACATAGCTGCAGAGCCTCTTCTACTACTATGACTCGCGACTCAAACTTATAAACTTAGATCCAATATTACTTCAGAAACCCATACACTTCAGATCTGAACAAAAGCTACCTTCTACCCTTAGAGCCTTTCTCTATTTATACATTCCCATGGTCTGCGGACCATGGGTAGGCTGACGCATTCTAGATTAAATTATAATATTTTAGGGTGGACTACCCTTTGACTTGACTCATTACAATTCGTGCTCTGTGCACTTCGTGGAGCCTTTACAATATCAATACCCAAAATCGTGGGCTTTAAGCCCCAAAACCATTACACAAGGGATCCATTGCCTAACAGGCCCCCAACGTAAACATCGTGACTCATCCCGAGTCACTTGGCTAGTGCGGTGATCTTTGCACGTAGTTCATCCAGCGATCTCTGCACTTCACTTACGTCAGCTCGCTAGTTTCCAAATGGTGAAACTTCTCGCTATCCGCAAGGTCCCAGTTTTCAAACTTCATATTGGGAATGCGGCCTACAGCTGTTCCTTCAAATAGCGCCTCCTCAGGGAGGGACGGGGTGTTAAATGTGCTTTTAACAGCATCCAAATCTTTAGGTACCTTTACCCTCCCTTTCCGTGGACGGACATACTTGGGTCGTTTTGCTACAGCACGTACTAGCTGGATGTCTTCTTCCATCTCTTCCTTTGTTCCATCTCTTCGACAAAGGTCAAATGATCCTCCTCCTTATCGTTGCTCTCAATATTAACTGTTTTTCCCTTTTCTTCCATCGACAGTTTGCCGAACCGCGGGTTTCGCGGCAACATACGGACTGGTTTGGCTACTTGTGGGTCCTTCTTGGACCTCGGCGTCCGGGGTGATTTAGGGATTTTGGGTGCATCCCCTATCAGTGACGTAGGACTTTGCGCGGCTCCCTTAGTTGATGACATGACTCTGATCAGGGACTCCTGTGTATCTTTCGGCAACGCTTTAAACCACGGACTTGCTCTTACGACCTCCTCATTCATCCTGTTCATTCCCCCTTGATAGCGCAACAACTTTATTCACAAGATTCCAAGGTTTGTTCGGTGGAGGGCCATCTGCAATTTATAGGCCCGTTGGACTTCAAATCTGATCTCCCCCCTAGTCTGGCTCATTAATGCTATAAGGTCAGCGGATCTTGTCAAATATAGTTCTGAATTCATGCCTTAAATGCCCACCGCCCCCTTCTTCTTGCCTTAACTCGGATGTCTTGTCATGAACAGTGACGCCAATGATCATTTCCTTATTTATCCGCGCGGTAGAGTAGCCCCTTCTGTACAACCACGACCCTTGTGACATACCGACCTTTCATGCATCCCTATTGTCGTGTAGCCCCTTAACAGACTGTTTTATAGTCCCACACTCTCTTTCAACTATCTGGAGTGCTGAGACTGTCTCCTCTTCGGCTAGTCAGGTGGTCACACCTTTTTGGTGCACCGCTATTGTGTCCTGGCAAGCCACCCATGACACAGTCTCTATTGTTGCTACTACATGTATTGTTGGAAGCGGTGCACTCTCCTGATTCTCCCCGAGAGAGAGGCACTACCTTAACCACAACATTCGATCAATTATCTTGCGGTCATACTCCTCCACTTCATCCTTAGGTTTGCGCATATTCGGTTGCGAATTTCCAGGTTTTTCATTCAAAAATTCCTCCTTTAGTTCCTTTTCCAGTTATTTAAACTCCGCATCCAGCATCATATTCTTCATTCGCAGTAGTATTTTGTTCCTTTCCACGTCGCAAAGTTGCGCATTCCCTAGCTGAATAGCTTCCTGAATCCCTTTATACTCCTCTTTGCAAGGTCTTGTGAATTCTTCAGTCCAGACTTCGCACGCCGATACCGCTACATCCACAGCCCCCTGCAAAGGTTCTTCAAGGATCTCAGTTCCTATACCATTCGGTAGCCTCGGACTCGGCTTCGTAGCCAGGGTCTTGCATAGCTCCGTATATGCCCATCTGGCCACTGGGGTGCGCAGGTTCCCTTTTCTACATTGTATGCTCGGATCCTTATTCATGACTTCGCGTACCTTTGCGAACGGTCCCCCCCGCACTCGGTAGCGTGATCCTGTTCTTCCTCCAATGCGTCCTGTTTGGGCCTGCTATTGTAGTACTTCTATGTGCTGGAACAATTCGTTTTGTATACGTCTGGTGTGCTTGCAAGCTTTTCTTCCTTCTCCCACCAGTCTTCCTTAGTTGGGGTTTGCCAAATTGTAAGCGCACCCGTCTTCTACTTTCATGCCAATTTCTGATATTCTTTTGATGTAGAGGCCCCCATCGTGTGGGTGTGGCGTGCAACACCCATTTGAGCAAACCGCACTGTTGTCGTCCGGATATAGTACTTTCATCCTTGTCTAAAGGTCCATCCATTTTTGGTACCCCATCATCTGTTGTCATTTCCCTTGCTTCGATCGTTACGCGCCGTAGTGATCTAGTCATCATGTCACAATTCAACGTTGTGACTTCATGCAACCAGTTCTACTAGCATTCTATTTCTTCATCTGAATTCGAAGTACATGAACTGTCGCACTCCTATGAGATTCTTCCATCTTCAATAGGGTTCATCCAATCCTGGTCTTGTGTCGTTTTCTGATAGATGCAATCCAGCTCATCGTCGTTGTCATCCTCACGCACAAGTTCTGTATAGCATGCCCCTTCGGCCAGATCGAGTGGAATTACTACGCGTAGGGACTTTTTCTCGAAAATCATTTTTCGCTTCTTCAGGTTGATGACCCCATTCATATCTGTGGCCCAGTCTATCCCTAACAATGCAGGGTAAGGGTTACTATCATCCACAATCTCTATGACCTCAAAGTTCGTCTGCGTGCTCGCACCTTCGATATCCACTATTACCCCTTGCAATCTTCGCATTGGAAAAAAAATTTGTTGGTTCGCCATCCATAATTGAATAGGAGACCATTGTAACACGGGCTTGCCCATGCATTCCCAAGTCTGCTTTGGTAACACGTTCGCGTCTGAACCCAGGTCTAAGATTACCTGATCCATCTCATATTTTCCAATTTTCACTGTCAACTGCATTTCCCTTCCTGTGCGCAAAGCATGCTTCCCCATTTTTCGAACTACGCGTGGTTCCCTTGACCCTGTGCACCTAGTGATTAGCTCTTGCAGTCCTTTGACTTCCCTATTGTCGTGTAGCAGTTTCATACATGTCTCTAAAAAGTTAGTTAGCATAGAAGGATCCAGGGCCATTTCTGGTTGATCCTTACTACCTAAAGTAGAGACCTCCATGAAGCTCTTCTTAGCTTCCATAAATGTTTCCTTTGCGCGTTCCAAGTCAAACTCAGGTTCCTTTGTAGGAGCCTTACATACCCAGGTATCTTCTTTAGGTTGCTTCCCCTTATCTTCCCTCGTGGTTGCACCACTTCTGAGCATCATGTTCATGTTGGGGTCTTCTTTGCGCGGTTCAGACCTCATCATTTGGATATTTTGCGTCGGATTAGGCTATCATACCCCTTTCTCGCACATCTGTGCGATCAATGTCAGACAATCTACTGCTTCATGATCAAACTAATAACAATATGGACAACATATTCTAGTCAGATTCATACAGTCACGCGTGTAGTGCCCGGGTCCTCCGCAATTGTAGCAGATTAACTGTCTGCACCCTCGTCCGGGTCCCATTCCTCCTCGTCCTCGACCTCGCCCTTGAAATCTCCCCCACACGATTGCTACAGTTAGATCGAGGCGTCACGTTTTTGTCTGCATTTGATAAGCTGGGGTCCTATCCATCATTAGGTCATAGCTCCGACATGACCACTCATCGTGACCGACTGATCTACAAAAAATACATTACAGTTGCTGCAGAGTCTGGGTATACTTCTGCAACAGGTGACAGTTTTCTGTCGCGTGCTTTCCTCCCACCTAACAAATCGTGCACTAGAGTGCAGGGGGCGCACTCGACCCTACTTGTACCTCCAGTCTTAATGGCATCATTCCCCCTCCCACCAAATAGCTCGCGAATACTGGACAATGATCCTTATCGTGGTCCCGGCCTTTACATTTTACGCACCACACTTCTTCACGTGCTTCTAGCCGGGGTTCCCTATCTTGCTTCAAACTCTACATATCCAAGCATAGGTTTTGTAGTTGCGCCTGGATTTGTTGGATTCCCAACCTTAGATCCTGTATCGGTGTCTCATGCAACCTCATCGCCATTTCCAATGCTTCTGCTTGGGTTGAGAGCTTGTGTTGTGACAGTGTTGTCCTCAGGTATGGTGTCAAAGATGCCACAAACCACACACGGTGCTACACATCTATCAGTGTCATATTAGCCTCGCGGATTGTACTTTTCAACCTCTGATCCAGATCCTAGGGGCTTTCGCTTTGAAGCATCGCGATGTACTTGAATCTGATGATTGACTACGTCTCCAATTTCGGCCGGCTAAGTTCTCTGTTCAATGCAATCTGGATCTCCGCTATTCCAACATTCGGGTGATCATTCGAGTGCTTGATATACCATGTCAATGCGCGAGCACTTACCAAAGTGGCCTTCTTAATGTTATCATCTGTAACTACGTGTGCTTCCCACAATGCTTTTATTATGAACCAAAATTGATCTGGATCTTCATTCCCTACTCCTCTGAATATAGGCAACTTGATCATGCTTGCCATGCTAAACTACTGGTTTGGTGGAGGCAGTGTGGGCAAAGATGGAGGTGAAGAAGGTGATGGGAGTGGTGGCGTTAGCGGGGATGATAACTATGGAATGCGCTGCCTGATCAAACTGACCGCACTCCTCGGAGAAACCCAAGCGCGCTCTTCCTCACTTGCTCGCGGAGGTGAAATTAAAGGATTGTTTCCTAACCCTTCGATCCCTTTGTAGACCTTTCCGCTCCGCATCGTTCCACTCATTAATGTATTCACATCACCCATTTTTCACATAATAGCATCTTAATCTAGGTATTCAAAGACTTGATGTACTTACCTCGCAGTCCCTTGAGAAAATGTCTTTCTGCTTCGTTGTAGCTGACAGTTGTGTCTATCACAAATTTAGTGATAAACCCTCCTATTATCCGATCCAGCCAATGGTTTACAGCCCGCGTGATCTTATCTTCAGATGCCTCTAGCCTGCACACCAACTCTGGAGTCCACACTATCGATTGATTGAGCTTGCACCTTCCTTGGCTATCTACTAGCCTCGCGATCCAATCGTACAGTTCCGAAGAGAAGGTCGCGAAGAAGATCTTGTGGATTTCTGTATATATGAAGCGATCCAACCACCTCTTCTCGGATATCTGCGGGGTTTTTTTCCTGTATTACGAACTCGTGCAGCTTCTGATCCAACCAATCTTCAATTTCTTTCTTTGTAGGGTTCCAGTGTTCCAACATTAGACATCCCTTAGGTAGATCCCGGTCCTGGCAACAAAACCATTTGTTGGCTTAATGGGGCCTGACCCAGGTTTAGAAGTGTTTTAGCCAAACAAATCCCAAACTATCGGCCCTTTTGTTAACAGTCCATGGAGTGCGGACTGAGGTCTCACCCGAGGTAGTATGGGAGGGTGCTAGAACCAGGTTTCTGCACCCTAGGGATGTCTTGATGAAGTCTAGAAAGCTCGCGAACCGATCCCACGCACTGCACTACTTCCGCGTAGCCGTCTGTTTAGTGCTAGCTTCCTTTGCGCGGCTAAGATAATGGGAGCGAACGTTCTTTACCACTTTCTATGCGTAGTATTATTATAGATCTTGAGCTAAGTTAATTAGGTCCAATACTTTCAGTTATCAATTAACATAAACAGATATGCGCGCAATCATAAACCATAACAGATGCATAAACCAGAATATAGAAACAGATACACAATATTTTGAAACCAACTTATCTTTATTAATGCTTTTTCCTGTTATAATCTACTTCCTACCCTGCGCACTCAGCTGCAGGGGTCCACACACACTGCTGTAAACTCTACTAGGCCTCTACGTACACAGCTACAAAGCCTCTTCTACTACTATGACCCGTGACTCAGACTTACAGACTTAGATCCAATATTACTTCAGAAACCCATACACTTCAGATTTGAACAAAAGCTACCTTCTACCCTTAGAGCCTTGCTCTATTTATACATTCCCATGGTCCACGGACCATGGGTAAGCCGATGCATTCTAGATTAAATTATAATATTTTAGGGCGGACTACCCTTTGACTTGACTCATTACAATTCACGCTTTTCACACTTCGTGGAGCCTTTACAATATCAATACCCAAAATCATGGGCTTTAAGCCCCAAAACCGTTACGCGGGGGATCCGCTGCCCAACAACTAGCACTCCAAATGAAGAAACAAGTGTTGAATTATTTCATGTGAGGGTAATCTAAAAACATACAAAAATCGACACATTATTTGATAGTGGGTCTCAAGCCAACTTGATATATGATGACTTAGTCAAGAAACTTAATATTGAAACCATTTTACATCCCAAGCCATATCCATTGGGTTGGATATGCAAGGACACAAACGTACATGTTACAAGAAAATGTATTCTTCAGTTTACAGTCACAACAAACCTCATTGACGAAGTTGAATTAGATGTTGTACCTCTTGATATATCAGGAATTGTTTTGGGTAGTCCTTACCTCTATGATAGAAAAACAATATTCTATCGTCATGAAAACAAGTACCACTTGTTCAAATATGGTGTGGAGTATATTGTGAGATCCCAATGCAAGAAACTAAATCTTTCATTAGTTAATGCAGGGCAAATGAAAAGACTAGTGAATTCAAGCAATAATTTTGTGCTTCTAATGATCAAACCCAATGTTGATGTTGATTATGAAGCGTTTGATGGTTGTAATTCAAAATTGAAAATTGATTTGGTTGATGTAGTTAACCATGATGATGAGGTGTTTCAGAAAGTAAAGGGATACCAAGAGTAGAATCCAACATGAAATACTATTGCAACAAAAGTCTCTTCTTTCTAACATTTACATGCATCTGATGTCAAGAAGGGAAAGTGCAGAAATAACAAAGAAAATCCATGGATTGTTGAACAAAAGGATCATCCGACCATCTCCTTCACCATGTGGTTGACCTATTATTTTGGTGTCCAAGAAGAATGGAGAGAATTTCGTTGAATTGGATTCAAGAAGTGGCTATCATCAAAGTAGAGTTGTTGAAGGAGACATATGGATGATGACATTCAAAACCAAGCAAGGTTTGTTTTAAATTATTGTTATGCTTTTTGGTATTTTCCATGCTCCTACTACTTTCATGCATATGAATAAAATGTATTGAAGCCATTTCTAGACATGATAGTCTACTTAGATGACATTGCCATTTTTATAAAATTTCATTATGGACATATCATGTGTGAGAAAGAAATACTTGATGTTGTATGTCAAGAACATTTGCTATTGAAGATGTCAAAGTATATGTTGGATGAAAATTATTTGATGTACTTGAGCCATAATATTGGAGAAGGTGAGCTGAAAATAGACCTCTCCAAGATTGATGCCATTATGGACTGGTCAATGCTCAAGATAGTCGTTTGGATAAGAGGTTTTTTTGGGAGAAACCAAATGTTGGAGGAAATATTTTGTTAATTTTTCTTCTATTGTAGCTCATTTGCATTCTTTGGCAGTTGTGCAAAATGTGTTCCATTAGGGAGACAAACAACAAGAGGAATTTGATGCTTTAAAACAAAAGACCAGTTCAACCTTTATACTTGCTCTTCTATACTTGAAAAATTCATTTGCGTTTCATCTTGATGTATGTGACTATGCCATGGGCATAGTCTTTATGCAATGTGGTAAGCCCATTTCATTTAATTCAGACATTTACAATGGTGCAGTGTTTAAATTGCAACGATAAAGACACTTTCATTGGATGGTTTTTCTTCTACTATTCCACTTGGTCAAAATGAATAATAAAGGTATAAGAGACAAGTTTTTTGGTGTACTTTCTAGGCTTATTGTTTGTGTAACTACTTTCCTCAAGCATCATTTTGTTTTGAATGAAAGTTATGTTAAAAAAAATACACACTTTCAAGATGTACATACAAGCTTGAGTCAAGGGAATCAAGTAGAGGAATTTGTTTACCATTTGCATCATAATATGTTGTATCATCATGGTAAGAAGGATGTTTCTATTGATGGTAACATGGACAAAGCCAAATATTTCATTGAACGACTCCAAATGGTACATCAAACAATGCAAGATCGACTTGAAAAGAACAAGGAGAAGTACAAAGCAAGGTACAACAAGTATTGTGTAAATCACAATTTCCAAGTCAGTGATGAATGGATCGAGATTGGAAATGTGAGGGAACTGTACCCTCACCTTCTAGACAACTGAAAGTGATTTTTTGGGGTCCGAAAGGCTTCCAGTGGGGAGTAATGATAAGGTGTTCAAAACATAGCTCAAAATTCAAATTTGCTAGATTGGTGTGGAACTTGGACGACCACGTAGTGATCATCATCCTGAATTCGGCACAACTCATTTCGCATGAAACAAACTCCTTATGACTCCAGAAACGAGTTCTGTTCACTTTCCCAAATAGACAAATTTTCAAAAAATGGACAACCCATTCAGCAATCCGTATTGTTGACGTGGTGCAGACTAGGCAAGTTATGTGGACGTTTAATTGGTCAATGGGCTCCTCGGTGAATCAATAGATAACAAGTGGTTTCGTTTCATTGGTTGAATTTATGCAGTTTTGATTGGTTGGTGGGGTGTCCAACCACGGGCTAACACATGGCCTAGCTAGAGGCCACTACATGGCAGCTCGGGAGGCCACCAAATTTTTTTTATATGTCTAGGCAGAAGAAATGGGGGTCGAACTCGTGACCTCCCAACACACAACAACAACCGTCACCAATGCGCCACTGGGGTGTTTCTTACCCCCTAAGATCATGTGACATATTTAAAGTTTATGACTACAGAGTTTGGAGGTTTGGCTAGTTGCGTGGGGCCAGCTCATAGTTATATAAAATTCCCTTCTGACCACAATGGTGGTAGAGTGGGGGCTCAACCCGCCTTAGCCCTCAGGAACGTGGCCAAAATTTTCAGAAATTAAGCGTTAGCAGTATTTTTAACTATCTGACGATTTCACCCATTTTTCGGTGAAATTGTCGCTCCATTAGCCCGTTTGGCGGCTAAAATTGTAGGATCATGCGACAAAATCACTTGTAACATGCTTCATTCCATTTTGTATACTGAAGTTTTCTCCTTAATATCATAAATATTATGGGTTTACTGAGTGATATATATTTCTCCATGCTTCTTTTTGCAATGATGAAGCAAGAATACTTAAACTTCATCCTCCACTTCATTTCTATATTCTGAACAATTGTCCATCTTTTATTTGTTTGTTTTCCCATGTTTATTTTGACTTGGACAACCTTTACACGAGGCTTATCCATTACAATTTCTTCTTACTCTAAGCAACATAAAAATACAACAATTTTGTAGCACAAATAAACAAGAATCAAGAAACAAGAACCATTAGAAAATTTTAGTATGCTTGAATTCACATAAGCTCTAAATATATAATGATTTTACCATTAGTTTAATAAAAAATGGCTATGATCTCAATAGTACTTTTCATTAATATCTGAAAAGACATTTGTTAATCATATAATTAAGCATTAATTAGGTTTTTATGATGTCTTGATTCTGTATCCATTATTTTTTTATATCTGATAATCACCAAAATGTTGTCGGCAAACAAGACAATGTGTGGAAGAAGTGTGTGAAGCATAGATTTTCAATCTGCTATAATGGACACTGGCTGCAAAGCCCTATGCATCTTCTTGACTTGTTAACAAGTGTGTTGATTACATGTCAATTTTCTGAATAAATGGAGAAAATGTTATTTTATAATATCGATAAATACGATATTCTTGATATGTTTACGACCAATAATCACTATACATGTGTGAAGTGCGAATATGTGGAGGAAGCTTCCATCGTGTGAAATAAATATGCAGATAGAAGTATGCGAAGGAGATCTACACATTGTTTTAATTTGCTATGATGCTTACTAGATGTGGAGACCTATGCATACACTTGAATTGTTTACAAATAGTAAATGTTATTAAGAACTTGAACGATGTGTTGATTACGCATCGATTCAACAAATAAATGCTGAAAATAGCATTTTATAATATCGATAGATACGATTTTATTAATATGCTTGCAGCTCGTAATAATTATGCAATACACATGAAGAAATTCTATTAAGCAATTGAGTGATGACGTAATTACATATCGATTTGCTAAATAGATATAAATAATATTGCTAAGACTTAGTTAATTCTTCAATTCTAAGTACAGAGTCATTTGCAGTGTAGTCAATATTTTTCATTTCAAGTTCCCACATCTTCACAAACATTTACAGCTTGACACAATTATTCCATATATGGCTGCCTTGCACACTTGTTCTTTATCGCATGCTCTAATACTATATGATTTCAATGGTTTGTAAGTTACTTGTAATCATTACAAAGATTACATAATATAATATGTTATAAACACTAATATTTACCATGAAAGGAAGGTGTGTGAGAGAACTGTGCGGAGGGAGAATGCATGCATAAGTGTGGAACAATGAGATAAAAAAATTGTGTTTGTTATTGCACACACTTTTTCTCCTCCACAAATTACAAATCAAAAAGCACATTTCATTTAATTTTACATTCACAAATGCTCGAATAAATCTAAGTTTTATGAAGCTTTCATGAACATAAATGCAAATTAGTTTGGAGAACCTAACGGAATTTTAACAAGTAACATGGCCATGGTTACATTCGCCATGTCTTCATCATGCATTTTTAACATGCATGTTGCTAATGTTGAAAAATGCAACACAAAATTCTCAATTTGATTTTGTCTTAATTAAATTGAGAAAGTTTTAATTTCCACATCAACAAACAACTTGGATGTAGTTGACTTATGTGACATGGTTTGTGTCACCCAATTTACTCAGTAAATTCCAGTTGGAGTCCAATTAGAGTTCAGTTAAGCATGTTTGATTGCTAATTTGTAGCAATCAAAGTAAGATATATTAAGTTGAGGTGGAGATTCCAAGGTAGTGTAACATCAGTTCTAGACTATTCCAGAGTGTACATGTGTTGCATGCAACCTGATGATCAACCTGAGGAATTACACAATCCATTTTGGAGAATTTCCTAAATAATAAGGGCCTAATTTCTCAAGGAATTGCGCAAGGAAATAGGGGCTCAAGCAGAGGCAAAAATTGACTAAGTATGGGTCAAATCTTCTCAGTGAGCAGAGAGATAGGTTATTCACTCGCATGGTGTGCTCAGTTGATCAAAGAAATTTCAATACATCTCTATTCATCAAATTAATGCAAGTAGGCATTGGGATTTTTAGCAGTTTTCTTTCCCTTGGAAAAATACTATTTGAATGTGTGTGATTTCTTATTGCATGTCTAAAATTTTTATTATAAATTGTGAATTAATTTCCGCAAAGTAGTTGAGTAGGTTTGTGTGTTGTGATTTTTATTAAAAATTCATAATAAATTGAAAATATACATCATAATCTCTACATGGTATCAAAGCAGGATTCACATTAGAGTAGGAATTTTGAAGTTGTTTCTCAGGAGGTTCAAATTTGGAGTTCAATGCAGCAAAATTTCTTCAGAGCTGAGAAGATGGCCTTCAATGGACTAAGGCTAGAGTATGGATTGGAAAGAACCTCTATTTTTATTTCATGGAAGGATCACATGGAGGCGGTAATGGATGACAATGGATTGCTAGAATACATCAGGACAAATGTTACAAAACCACCTAAATCTAATGCCCAAAACATTGCTCAATGGAATAAAGATGTAGCCAAGGCAAGGATAATAATCTTGGCGGGAGTATGAGATCACATTATCTCAAATATCCATGGAAAATAAATTTCGTTTGCAATGTGGAATGCACTAACATAATTTTTTGAGAATAATAGTGACCATAGGAAGCTGGTGCTCATGGATAAATTTCGAAGTATCAAGATGCAGAAAAATGACACTATTTTGCAATATCTAAGCAAGATGACAGAATGTCATGATGAACTTGGTGGGGTTGGTATTAATTTTCCTAAAGAATACTTGGTAAGACTAGCCCTTGTGAGCCTTCTGATGAGCCTCATAAATGGGTAATTATATGGGTTAATTTTACCTCCTAACCTAGTCAAATCAACCGTTCTCTTAGCTTATTGTATGATTTTTTGATTATATTTATGCTTATAGGGTGAGTTGAGTTAGTTATTATGCCATGTGGTCTAACATATATTTAATGCAGTTTATTGATGGATTTCGAGGTAAAAGTCAAGGATCTAGTGGCCAAACTGCAACAATAACTCGAAGTGGACAGAGGAGAGGAATTATAGGAGGGAATCTCCCTCATTTATTGCTCCTCACTTTGAATTCCCCTTCATTCAGCTTGTAGTACAAGCAGCCAAATCATGCACTAGAAGGCAGCTGAGCAAGTGGAAGATGATTGCGAGTTAACTCGAGTTTTGGGAGTCAAGCCTCCCTGATTTTAAGGAAGTTGTTGGTAGTTTCAGATGTATAAGTAGAGAGGCCTAGGGCCTCACTAGGGTTGACTTTTTTCTTATGTAAACTCTACTCAAATTTCGATCTCACTATTTTATGACAATTTTATGTAATCTTGCTATTTTTTGATAATGAAGATGGAATCCTTTTTGAGCTAGCACTGAGTTACCTCAGAGGGTTGAAGCTCTTGGGTTAGGGCCCAATCCAAGCAACCAAGCTCCTCTTTACTTGTATTTGTATGCTTTGCTTCAGTTGTAGATTAGTTTGATGTTAGATGTATTTCTTTTATCGTCACGAATAGGTTGCTTTTGATGATTTAGTAGTTTGCTTCCATTTGTGCTTTTTGTAGTAGGTTAAGCAGTGATTAGAAAAGATTCAAAAGGCTAGAAACAGTGCCTTCGCCTCTCTTCCTCCCTTTGGGACCATGATTTGAGGCAAAGACTCTCTTGTTGCCCCAAAAACACAGATTTTCCTCATTCCTAGGACTTCTAGTGTTTGCAGCTCTCTAGTAGGTTGATAGTCCAGTTTTGCTTTGCTTTAGATCTTCTTCATCAAGTTCACTTCCTGATTGAAAACAATCCTTTTGCATGCTTTCCTTTCTTACAACATTTCCCAGCATTTCCTTCTATGCATCATAGTTTAGGCCATTTTAATGTAAAACTCTGTTTTTCCTAGAATGCACTCCTTTCAATAGTTGCTTGATTTTCTTGGTTTCTATGCAGTAGATCTCTTCCAACAGTAGGCTAGCTTGCCAGAAATCACACCCTCCAACTGATTCATGCCCTATAGGTCTCCCAAACCTCACCTCAATTCCGCCCTAGTTTCCTTCATTTTTCATAGAACTTCCTCTCTCCTTGAGCAAACCCAATCATCTCTCTCTCTCCTGGTGATTCATGGTAGACCTTAGGCACCCTAACACCTCATTCCAACCTTCATCCATCTTTTCCACCCACTCTCACACCCTCAAAACAACAGAAATTGCTCTCGGTCTCCTCCTGTAGGCCTCCTATAGTTACGTTGTTTTCCTCCTGTAGTTTTCCTGTGTCCTCCTGTAGTTTTCCTGTAGGCTTTTTTTTGAAGGCCGAGTGTGAGAAAAGCATCCAGAAGGCCAACTAAGACCTCCTAGGACCCATCCACACCATCCTCCATCACCCCAAGCTCCAAAACCGCCCTCTAATTCCACCTATTCGCCACACACAATAAATTAGATGTATGTTAAATACACATAAAAATCCAAAAATATGTTTTTTGCTTATTTACTTCTAGAAATAGCATGGTTAGATGTTTTTTACTTCCTTAAGTAGGTAATGACATTTATTTCATGGTTTTCATAGTGTTTTTGGCAAAAGTAGAATTAGCTTGTTAATTAGGGTTTATTAGGCTTTACTTTATATTCCAGTGTTTCTCCTTTCTGCAGTTAGAATAGCATCTGTAGAGTAATATTTCTTTCATTTCATCATACATAGAGTTTCTTTTGAAATCTATAGAAGTTGGCTTGAGCTCCTAGTGATCTCATGCCGGTTGACCAAGTGACAACCTGCAGCGAGAACTAGTGCTTGTGCATACAGCACCGACGCTTCCAAGTTTGTTACGAACTACCGGGTTGATAAAATTAAAGTTGGCAGCCCAGGAGTTGCATCATTCTTCTTGCAATATTGGTGCTCACCACTTTTTGGCGCCGTTGCCGTGGAAGCATCAGAATATTCTGTGATTACTGCTTTCTTCTATTTCCTATTACAACATTCTGCTAATAGTTTATTTCAGCAAAAGTAGACTAGTCATTTCTTTTCTTTCAGTTCTACATATCCTTGCTTTCCTTTTCAATTTTGCAAATTTCCATTCAGCAAGTTTATTTCAACTAGTTGCAGTTTGTTTTATTCAATCACAATTTAAGTTTCTACATGTACTTTCACTGTGGGGAAAAAGAAACAAAAACCAACCAAAAATATTTCCTTTCATGCCTCGTAGTAATAGAGGTAACTCAGGAAAAAAATTTCCCAACACCCCCACTGCTTCACACAGCCAACCTTCTCTCTTCTTCGGTGGTTGTGCTCAAGAAAAACCCTTAGGTGAACAGCCAGAAATATTTGAAGAACCTATAGGGGAAGAAGAAGAAGAAAACATTCCTCGTGAGCCAATGGCTAAAAATAGATATGCTAGGGGAAATGGAGAGAGAATAGAGGGTACCTTCTCCATTCGGGAGACCAATGGGGATACCAAAATGAAGAATATAAGTCCTTCAGCCCTATCTCACTTCCATGGTCTGACTACAGAAGATCCTGACACCTTCTTGTTCGAGTTTGTTGTCATATGTCGAACTTATGACTATGCAAAAGACGAGCAAAAGTTGAAACTGTTCCCTTCTACTCTCAAGGACGCTGCACTGCACTGGTTCATGGGATTACCTAGCAATAGCATTACAACTTGGGCTTAGATGCAGCAGGCCTTTAATGATAAGTATCGAGACTATTGCAGGTCAAGAGATACTAAAGAAGAAATCTTCTGAATGACCATGGGAAGTGATGAGTCCCTGGAAGACTATGAAGAAAGGTTCCAGCTTAGTTACAAAAGGGCCAGGTGTACACTTGATCCTAAGTCTCTAAAGTTGGTCCTGCTCAGGGGAATTTGGGAAGACCTTTTAGACACCCTCCATCTACTGATCAGGGGAGACATCTACCAACTATCCTATGAGGACATAAAGACTGTTTTTAGAAACCATTCTAGAGCAGCCAGAAAGAAAGGTCGGGGGAGTCAACCCATAGCCAGTACCTCTTCTTCCAATTCATCCATTAAAAGTTAAATTGGAAACATGCTGGAAGACTTCAAGAGTGAGATGTTTTAGACTCTTGCCATGCAAATGGATACCTTACATATCAAAAGAAAACAAGAGGAAGTAGAGAGGGCTTTGGCCATTTTTTTCCGTAGATACACCAGGAGGCATCCTAGGAATGAATGCCCATTAAACTCTATAGAGGTTTTTCAGTGTGTTAAGAAGGTCATTCTACAGATAAGTGCCCTTCTTTTCCCAGGCTTAAAGTTGTATACCACGGTGCCGAAGGAGTCACTGAACATATCTATTACATAAACCAAAGGAGACCGCATGGACCTAGACCATACTAGTAGGGGATGCAAGGGACATCTCAGGCATACTACAACCCCAACCAAGTCACCTCCATACCTTCTTGGGGCCCCCCTGCTCATCCTTCCTGGTCCATGCCTCCTCCTTGGTCTTTCCCATCTCAATATCATGCCCAACCAACCACCCATTTATTTCAATCCTATGCTCAGCCGCAACCTCAATGGAATGCATCTCATCAGGGGTGGAGGCCCCAATACAACTCTCTTCCCACTCTTCTGCCTCCACCACCTGCCCAACCACAACCGTTACCTTCTGCTCCACCAAGGCAACCCCAAATGCCTGCCCATCCAAATCCGAACTTGAACAATAGACAAGCTCAACAAGTGTATAGTGGGGAACCATCATGCCCAACTTATGCTATGGAGATTCAAGAAATTAACTTGCGATCCAGGAAAGTTCTCCCAAATAGCCAGCCTCCACCTAGGGAGGTTGAGGAAGATAAAGAGGAAAGCGAACCTAAAGCAAATCCACCCTTTCCTGAGAGACTATCAATGACAATCCAACCTACCCCAGAAGAAACTGTACTCCTGGGAGAATTGAAACATTTATGTGTGAAGATACCACTTCTCCAAGCCATAAAAGATGTGCCTATCTACAATAGGTTGATCAAAGAGAAGTGCTTTAGGCATCCAGGAAGGCACAAGAGAGATGCCACAACCATCAATTTCATAGGACAACTGTTCGACCTAATGTTGGGGCAGATAATCTGTCCAAAATATCTGGACCCTGGAAGCCCAGTAGTTGATGTCCACATCAATGGCACAATGGTCCCACATACCTTGATTGATCTGGGAGCGGCTATTAATGTGATGACAAAGGACACAATGCTCAAACTTAACCTCCAGGGCTCCTTGAGGAAGACCACGACAGTGCTACAACTAGCAGACCACTCCATAGTGACCCCTGAGGGGATTGTGGAGGATGTGATGGTCTCCATTGATTCTTGGGAGTACCCTGTTGATTTCTTAGTTCTCCAGCCAAAGGCAAAGCTCACTGGGTATCTTCTCATTCTAGGAAGACCCTGGTTGGCTACAACTGATGCCTACATCAGCTGCCGAGATGGGAACATGACCATAAAGAATGGGCACATGTCCAAGTAGATAACCCTATATCGTCCTGCCCAACCCTTGCTAGAACATGATCTACCTCTCTGGTTGGAAGAGGAAGATGAGGATGAAGTTTATTCTGCACCACTTTGTGCATTAGAAATTTCCATGGGGGGAAAACCGCAAGATGAGGATGATATGATTGAAAATTTGATTCAGAATCCACCTCCCAGTGTATCACCATCAGAAGACATAGTAAGAGAAACCCAAACACCCCCTCAATTGATCTCCGTGTGGCCGACTCTGCTTCCCTCCATGTTAAAAATATAGATTTCGGCCAAGAAAGAACCTTTAAAATCAATCCATCCCTATCTACTGCCCAAGAGAAGGAGCTATGTATCCTATTGATAAAACATCTAGATGCCTTCGCCTAGAGTTATAAGGAGATGAAGGGAGTGCACCCTTCAGTATGTACTCACCATATATAAATAAAGGAATATTGCAAGCCAGTCAGGCAGCCTCAAAGGAGGATGAACCAAACACTTAAAGATATCGTTAAGGAAGAACTACAGAAATTGCTTGATGCAAGGTTCATCTATCCCATCTCTGACAGTAAATGGGTCTCTCCTTTCATGCTAGTGCCAAAGAAAAATGGTAAGTGGAGAATCTATGTTGATTATCAGGAATTGAACAAAGCCACTAAAAAGGACCATTTTCCTTTACCTTTCATAGATCAAGCGTTAGACAGTCTGGCAGGGAAAAAAATTTCTCTTTCCTAGATGGGTTTAGCAGGTACAATCAGATTCAAATCATCCCGGAATACCAAGATAATACCACTTTCACTTTTCCTTGGGGTACCTTTGCATACCGGGTCCTTCCTTTTGGTTTGTGAAACGCTCCAGCCACTTTCCAAAGAGTGGTATTGAGTATATTTTCTGAACTGGTTCATGACGCAGTAGAAATATACATGGATAATTTTACTCCTTATGGCTCTGACTTTCAAGAAGCTTTATCTAACCTAGGAAAAGTTCTAGATAAGTGTATTGAGATGAAATTGTCCCTCAGTCCGGAAAAATATGAATTTTTGATGACTGAAGGGCCATGCTAGGTCATGCAATATCTCAACAAGGACTGCAAGTGGACCCCAACAAAATTGCCATCATCCAAAGGGTCCCACCTCCTCAAAAGGTGAGATATGTTAGAAGCTTCGTAGGCTTAGTTGGATATTACAGGATATTCATTAAAGACTTCAGCAAGATAGACTCTCCCTTGTTTGGCCTCCTAGGCAAAGATGTTGAGTTCATATGGTCGGAAAATTGTCAAGAAGCCCTAGATACCTTAAAGAGCAAACTAGTGATTTCCCTATTTCTCAAAGGCCCAAACTGGGTCCTACCCTTTCACATTCATACAGATGCCTCGAACAAAGCAATAGGAGTAGCCTTAGGACAAATTGATGAAAATTTACCTTATGCCATATACTTTATAAGCAAAAACTTGTCGAAGGCAGAGTTAAACTATACAGTGACCGAGAAGGAACTCCTAACTGTTGTGCATTTCTTAAACAAATTCAGACATTATATCACAGGCTATCAAACCTTTGTGCACACTGATCATGCTGCAATTAGATATTTAATTTGTAAACAAGATGTAAATGCTTACATTATTAGATGGTTGTTTTTACTGCAGCAGTTGATCTGACCATTATTGATAAGCCTGGTAAAGAGAATGTTGTTGCTGACTTTTTGTCTAGAGTAAATTTTCCTACAGGTGAAGAAGGAATGGTGGATGACCAAATGCCAGATGAAAACCTATTTGCTATATCAGTACTCTCACCAAGGGTTGCTGATATAGCAAACTACTTGGTTTCAGCACAGTTCCCACCACACCTATCCTCAAAAGAGAAGAGCAAGATAGTAAGGAAAAGCGCCCCTTTCACCTGGATTGGAGGCAATCTCTTCAAACTTGGCCCAGATCAGATCTTGAGAAGGTGCGTCAGGGAGGAGGAAGTCTTTGACATCCTCCTAACCTGTCATGACGAGCCTTGTGGAGGTCATTTTGCAGCAAAAAGAACCGCCTTCAAGATATTGAAAGCAGGCTACTACTAGCCCACTCTTCATCAAGATGTGAGGAGATATACAAGCCAATGTGATCGATGTCAGAGGATGGGGAACCCACTCCAAGGGATGAAATTCCCATGCAACCTCAAGTGTCTTTTGAGCCATTTTAGAAGTGGTGTCTAGTCAATTTAACGTCTTAAATTGCTCTACATAAATTATCAATCCGAGTATCGTAAACTGATGAAGTGTGGTGCACCATATGTGCTTAGTTAACCTTTTTCTTACTTCGTTGTTTTATAGATTTTATTTTGTTTTGGGGTTTTGTTTTTGTTGGTTTCCTAAAGTGTCTAATGCAAATGGAAATCCTATTCTAAGGTCTTAAGAATACTTTTAAAAGATAAGTATGGATTTCAAGACAAGGCCTATGTCCCTAATGGTAACTTCCAAAACTTAGCACTTCAAAAGATCTTAAACAAAAGTGTAAATATGTAGCTACTTAAACAAAAGTGTAAATGTGCAGCTACTTCAATTAAAATAGAATGCAACAACCAAACAATGAGCTAGTGACTATGAGACCCAGTATCCTTACTGCTGTATGAAAAAAAGAAAGTAAAAACTGAACTTAAAGCAAATCAAAGACTGAAAGCAAAGCAACTAATTCATCACAGTACTTCAACTCTTCTGATCCTTTACCCTTCAGCTCAATCTACCTTATGGGAAGCAATCATGAACAAGTTAAGCAATATGATATCTAAATTGCAGAAAATTAAATTGCATAAAGGAAACTAATCACACTACTTCAACTCTTCTGATCCTTTACCCTTCAGCTCAATCTACCTTATGGGAAGCAATCATGAACAAGTTAAGCAATATGATATCTAAATTGCAAGAAATTAAATTACATAAAGGAAACTAATCACACTACTTCAACTCTTCTGATCCTTTACCCTTCAGCTCAATCTACCTTATGGGAAGCAATCATGAACAAGTTAAGCAATATGATATCTAAATTGCAGGAAAGTAAATGAGCAAAACAAAAATGAAAGAAATAACAATGATGGAATTAGAACTCAGAAAATAAATCAGCAGGAGGACAAGATGATTCTATCATGTCATTAGTCATTAAAAGGCTATGTGCATCACTAATCTACAATCAACCGGTTGAACACACTTGCATGAATTAAAATTGCATGAATGAAAAATCTAATCTACCAACTTGAAAGCAATCAAATGACATAATGAAATCAAAGAAAATTACAAAATGAAATCTACTCTACCTTACATTCTAATGTGCTCCATGACATCTACTTCACATCTCCTTCCATGTTGAGAACATCAAAGCTTTATTCAAATTCTTCAAAATTACAAAGTACAACAAAGCTCTCCAAAGCTTTCAAAAGCCATCAAGGAAGAACTACAAACTCACAAGCTAAAAAGACTTAAGAACTCCAAACTCTAAGCTAAAGAGAACCAACTAATGAAGGAGAGAGATCTCCTATTTATACAAAAAGATGAGAGCCATCTCATTAATGAGAATCCATGAATCTCTCTTTCTACCTCTAGAGTCCTAATCAAAATAGGAACTGATAAGACACATGTCTTCTTAGAGTTACAATACAATTAGGAGATGTGACACATATCCTCATGATCCCATGATTCTTTCCACTCAAATTCGAATTTGGCCTTGGGGTGCCACATAAGGGTCTTCTAGAAGCCTCCTTTCAACCTACACATGTCAACAATCTCAACCCATTTGTTAGGTATAAGCATATGCACATTATTTTCTAATGTTTAACCACAAATTCACTTAAAAGGCTTAGAATTAATAAAGATTGGAAAAACATAAATGTGGCCCAATGATAATGAAAGTGGGATGAATGTGTTGACATAGTAGTGAAATGGAGGTGAAATGGAGGTGATATAATGGACATAATAGTGAAAGTGTAATGGAAATGAATGACATTTTCAAGACTCAACAAGTGGGGCATGGACTTTGTGGGGCCTATCAACCCCCCTTCAAAGCAGAAGCAGTACATCATTGTGTGCACTGACTACCTGACAAAGTGGGCAGAGAAAAAAGCAATCAAAGTAGCGACAATGGAAAAAGTAGCTGAGTTTTTGATGGAAAACATATTCTACAAGTTCGAGTATCCAAGAGAGTTGTTCATAGACCAAAGAAATCAGTTCACTTCCAACCTGATTGAAGACCTGCTCACACATCATAAGATCAAGCACAGGACTTCCACTCCTTACCATCCACAAGCCAATGGGAAAGTGGAGGTCACTAACAGAACATTGGAAGGGATCCTAACCAAGGTAGTGAGAAGCAGCAGAAAAGACTGGGTGGATAGATTAGTTGAGGCCACTTGGGCCTACAACACAACATGGAAGACCACCACCGCGTTCACACCCTATGAATTGGTCTATGGGAAGAAGGCTTTGCTATCCATAGAATTTGAATTCAATACCCTAAGGATGGTAGCTCAGCTGGACCTAAACCTCAGCCATGCATAGGAAGAGAGATTACTTCAGCTCAATGGATTGGATGAATAAAAATTGCAGGCCCTTCTCCATACAAAGGTAGTTCAGATTCAGAGAAAGATATGGCATGACAAAAATATCAGGGAGAAGCAATTCCAAGAGGGAGATTGGGCACTATTCTATGATTCAAGATACAAAGATTTCAAAGGCAAGCCTAAGACAAGATGGTTGGGACCCTACACTGTGGAGAAATGCAATGACAATGGCTCAGTTCTGATAAGAACCATTGATGATGAAGCCATCCCCATGCTTGTCAATGGACATCGGTTGAAAGTCTACAAGAAATCCCTCTCCAAGAGAGAGTTTATTGAAGATTTGAATAAAACAATGATGGTAGTGGAGCATGTCTTAGCTTCCACTTCACCCACTCACTAAAGAGAAAAAAAGGACTCAAGTGAAAACCTCCATGAGGCGCTTGAGTCCCATCATTGGGTTGAAAACCTCTTTGAGGCGGCCCAGTGATGTCAAAAGAAAAAAGAGAAAAGAATAAGGTCCCTGGGTGAAAACCTCCCTTGGAGGCGCCCAGGGCAAGCAACTAAGGTGAAAACCTCTCTGAGGCACCCTAGTTGTTTTCAAAAAAAAAAAGGAGAAGAAAAAATGAATTTTTATTGCATTGCAGGTTTGCAGGAGGACTACAGGGAGTAGGAGAAGGTGCCAAGGGGACCCTGACATTCACACTAGCATCCATATCATCTTCTCCACACCTTCCTCCATCATTTTTGGTATCTCTTTCACCCCACTGTACCTCTTTTTCCAAAACTATGTTTTCTACAGGAGGCTCTGTGTTTTCTATAGGAGGCTCTTGTAGGAATTACAAAGAGCCAAAAATGTCTACAGAAGGCAGTTTGAGGGACAAGAAAAGCTTCATGAGGAACCTATAATCCCTCTTACCATATTCAAACCTCTCTGCCATCATTTCCAAGCCTACATCACACTCCAAGCATCATTATTTTTTTTTCCCTTTCCAAGAAAAAACACAGAAAAACAGTTTTTAGTTTTGAAAAAAACAAAAATAAAAGGAGGAAAAGGTACCATAAACTTTACCTGAATCTTACCTACTATCCCTCCATCATGTATCTCCACCTCTGGCATCATTCTTGAGCTCCAGGCACATGGAAATAGCTAAAGTTTCAAGGGGAGAAGCAGCTACAGGAGTTGCTGTAGGAATTCTTGTAGCAGCTGATCCCATAGAAGTCCAGCACCAGTAGCAAAGGAGTGCACATCTGCAGGTTGAAAAGGCACATGCAATTCAGCTCTAGCAAAATAAGAACCTGCAAAGTACACAACCACACATTAGCTAGCTGAGACAACATGCACGAAGGAAAATGAAGGCATGCAACAGAGAGAGCCACAGCACCTCACAACCAATACACTTGAATCACAGGTAAGCAACTAAATCACTCCTCTATCTACATTTGTGTAATTAGGAGTCATATGAATGGAACGAGATGGTTGAGATAAAACGAGGGAAAGGTGGCCAGTTAACTTGGCCACCTTCATGTATTTGACACCACTTAATCAAGATGTCACCCACACATGCGCACAGTCAACTCAAGCACAAGATGCCAAGGACAGGTAGTGGGAGGAAAAGTTAACTCCGATGCAATGATGAGGGATGATTACGAAGAGGGGCCATGATGACAAAGAAGGTGGGGACCAACGGTCCGAATATGGGCAATGTACACCTTTCCAGCTCAGCACTCATAACTGAAAATATCCATAAAGGGTAATGAGCACTCCTCCCCGACCATTCTCACCACCTTTTCTTTAGCTTCTCCTCGTAACTCATCCACACAGCAGTCTTCTTGTGCCCCCACAGCCTCGTAATCACCATCCTCCATTGATTTCCTCCATATTTTTGCTCTCGGCATCTTCTACAGGAGACCTACAGGTTTTCTACAGGAGCACCTAAAGGAAATCTACAAGAGGGACAACGGGCTCCCATAGGAGGGGCAGTGAGTCATTTTGAAGGGATAAAACATGATTTTTGGCATGAATTTCAGTCTAAAGAGGTAGGGTTCATGAATGCCCTCTGATTAAATATCAATATATGAAAGAAGTGGTCTCAATTTGAGGATGAAATAAGTCTTTAGGAGGGTAGAAATACATAAAAAAAATTTCTGTTTTTTTTTTTTAAACACAGAGTCCTCCGTTTTTCTATTTCATTCAAAATTCTTTGTCTTTGCCTCTATATTTGGTTTTCAAAAGAAGTACGTGCAATATGATAGGGTGGTTTCTGAGAAAGAAGCCCACTAACTCCACCAAGCTCCATGCACATCCTCAAGTGGTGGACATTTTCACAAGTGCAAACTAGATGAATTTCTTTGAGAAATTTAGAGGGTTTGATGATGAAATTGCCTAAGAATTTGCTCTCTCTCTGGTCCTTCACACAAGAAATCACGCTACTGTAACCATTAGAGGCCTCTCCATTGAAATAACCCCTGAATTCATCAGTAGGGTCACTACCATTCCTCTTGGGCTACCTTGGAGTAAAGATGAAAAACCAATTGGCCAGGCTGCCAAGAATAAATTTTTCCAAGATAATGAAACCCCTGTTGAAGATAAAAATGGAATCAGGAGGGCTAGTATACCATATCCCTGGGATGAGGTTAGCTACCAAATAATCAAATACATTTCTTGTGAGGGGAGGTACAACATTGTTTATGGATACCATTTCAGAATCCTCCAAGACTTGAGATACGGCATGGATACCCTAGCCCATCAAAAGCTCAGTATCCCTTACTTTCTCCTTCAATCCCTCATTGACTCTAGCACCAAGGTGCAAGAATGAAATTCACAGCAGCTAGCTCACCATGGCTTAATCAAGATCCTAGTAGAAGAGGGCCTCCATACCCTTACACTCCCTATAGCATGGGAAGTTTTCAGAAACATGACAGCTGAGGATGACATCAAGGCATTAACCTATGATGTCAGTCCTGCTGTCAGTGAGGAGGGAGAACAGTAAGGAGGAGAAGATGAAGCCAGTGGTGACATAGAAGAAAAAGAGACAGAAGAGGGAGAAAGTAGAGAGGGCAAAGCAAAGAGAAGAATCCCCTGAAACTTTGGAAAGAGAAGCAGTAGATGCCCTCACTGCCCTTGGTACACCAAGCAAGCAGAAGAAGAAGAGGAAAAGACAAACCTCCATGTATTTCAGGGCAAGGAAGAGTACCCGAATTAAAACAAGCAAACCTAAGCCCTCCTCAAAGACTTCTATTACCATTGAAGATTCACCATCTACCAAGGTGAAAGAATCTCCTTCCAAGACACCCATAACCAATGAAAGGGGGACTCCAAGATCTTCTACATGGAAGGGCAAGTCAATTCTACAGGACCCCAAAACAGTTCTACAGGAGACTTTGTCCAAACTA
This sequence comes from Pinus tabuliformis, assembly GCA_031772625.1. NCBI lineage: Eukaryota > Viridiplantae > Streptophyta > Pinopsida > Pinales > Pinaceae > Pinus > Pinus tabuliformis. The sequence goes on along the minus strand of CM062812.1, from coordinate 301,360,387 downwards.
CAGGAGACTCAAAAACTTGAGGAAAGGATAGGAGGATAGCCAGAGATGAAATAATAAGCATGAGAGCTACAAGAACCTGACCCCCAGCCTAATCTTGACTCCTATTACAGAATACCTGAGGGAGGCAAGATAATCCCATAGAAATTTGCAATTCCACTGTTTTTCGAATTGGAAAAAGAAAGAGTGAGAACACATAAGTGGATGAAGATAGCCAAATCCAAAGGAGTTGAGGATATTGGCCACATGGAAAACAAACTCAGGGAAATGGGTAGGGAATTGAGTGCTCTCCGGGACAGAGAAGCCATCACAAGAAGCCACCCTGAGAGGGAGAATAAAATACTAAAGAGGTAGCTACAGGAGAAAGAGACTCATCTCGCATACATGGCTAGCTTATCCATGGAGGCATTATAATGCAGAACACCAGCCAAATCTTATGTCCTCTATCTGAAGGATCAATGGCTTCAATTCCAAATAAAAACTTTGCCACAAAGAGGCACAATGCCTTTCCAAGACTACAAGAAATTCATGGATCTGTGTGACCAAAGCACCTGAGAGGATAAAGCTAAGATGGCTGAGTTCTACCTACACAACATGGCCCTCATAGACATGAATGTGTGGGACCCCAATGCCAAGCTAGGGGATCTGCAATTAATGGCCATGGCCTCATGAATGAACCATGAAGAATTGAGGGTAGCAGAAATGAAAAGATTGATGATAAAAGAGTAGAATGAGCCATTAATTATAAGAGCTGAGCCATCAGATCCTATAGAACTCATAATCACACACAACCTGCTTGCCAATGACCCTCAGATTGCCCCTAAATATCTAACCAATCAGGCACAAGCCATTGCACACTTTGAAGATATGCAAAGGCTACTTGGGGATGACTGTGTGCATGCATGTAGGAGAAAATGGAACACCTTACCCCACAAGTTGCAGATCAGAGAATACCATTCCCCAAGGAGGCTAAGGGAGGCATTGAAAAGAGTGCCAATGTATAAGCACTCCATGCAAAGGTTGAAGGTCAACTGGATTGGCCTCAAACTGAGTCCTCCGCTCCTATTAGGCATGATGGAAGACAGAAGAGAAGAAGAAGAGAAGGAGCAGTGGAAGGACATAGACAGAACAGTAGGATTTTATGGAGAACATGAGCAGACCACATCAGAAGCTTGGAATGTTAGGGAGGCCACCAGGGCCATAAAAGATGAAGAGATTGACTAGTTTGCTCAGAGGATGAGCAACACCTTCAGTAGGGGGTGATGATGAACCTCATAAATGGGTAATTATATGGGCTCATTTTACCTCCTAACCTAGTCAAATCAACCATTCTCTTAGCTTATTGTATGATTTTTTAATTATATTTATGCTTATAGTGTGAGTTGAGTTAGTTATTATGCCATGTGGTCTAACATATATTTAATGCAGTTTATTGATGGATTTTGAGGTCAAAGTCAAGGATCTAGTGGCCAAACTACATCAATAACTCGAAGTGGACAGAGGAGAGGACTTATACGATGGAATCTCCCTCATTTATTTCTCCTCACTTGGAATTCCCCTTCATTTAGCTCGGAGTACAAGTAACCAAATCATGCACTAGAAGGCAGCGGAGCAAGTGGAAGATGATTGAGAGTTATCTCGAGTTTTGGGAGCCAAGCCTCCCTAATTTTAAGAAAGCCATTGGTAGCTTCAGATGTATAAGTAGAGAGGCCTAGGGCCTCACTATGGTTAACTTTTTGCTTATGTAAACTTTGCTCAAATTCCGTGCTCACTATTTTATGACAGTTTTATGTAATCTTGCTATTTTTTGATAATGAAGATGGAATCCTTTTTGAGCTAGCACTGAGTTACCTCAGAGGGCTAAAACTCTTGGGTTAGTGCCCAAACCAAGTATCCAAGCTCCTCTTTACTTGTATTTGTATGCTTTTCTTCATTTGTAGATTAGTTTGTTGTTAGATGTATTTCTTTTATGGTCACGAATAGGTTGCTTTTGATGATTTAGTAGTTTACTTCCATTTGTGCTTTTTGTAGCAGGTTAAGCAGTGATAAAAAAAGATTCAAAAGGCTAGCAACAGTGCCTTGGGCTCTCTTCCTCCCTCTAGGACCATGATTTGAGGCAAAGACTCTCTTGCTGCCCCAAAAACACAGATTTTCCTCATTCCTAGGACTTCTAGTGTTTGCAGCTCTCTAGTAGGTTGATAGTCCAGTTTTGCTTTGTTTTAGACCTTCTTCATCAAGTTCACTTCCTGATTGGAAACAGTCCTTTTGCATGCTTTCCTTTCTTACATCATTTCCTTCTATGCATCATAGTTTATGCCATTTTAATGTAAAACTCTGTTTTCCCTAGAATGCACTCCTTTCAATAGTTGCTTAATTTTCTTGGTTTCTGTGTAGCAAATCTCTTCTAGAAGTAGGCTAGATTTCCAAAAATCGCACCCTCCATCTGATTCATGCCCTCTAGGTCTCCCAAACCTCACCTCAATTCTGCCCTAGTTTCCTTCATTTTTCATAGAACTTCTTCCTCTCTCCTTGAGCAAACCCAATCATCTCTCTCTCTCCTGGTGATTCATGGTAGACCTTAGGTTCCCTAACACCTCATTCCAACCTTCATCCACATTTTCCACCCACTCTCACACCCTCAAAAGAGCGGAAATTGCTCTCGGCCTCCTCCTGTAGGCTTCCTGTAGTTACCCTATTTTCCTCTTGTAGTTTTCCTGTGTCCTCCTGTAGTTTTTCCTGTAGGCTTTCTTTTGAAGGTTGAGTGTAGGAAAAGCCTCTGGAAGGCCACCTAAGACCTCCTAGGACCCATCCACACCATCTGACATCACACCAAGCTCCAAAACTGCCCTCTAATGCCACCTGTTCGCCACACATAATAAATTAGATGTATGTTAAATTCACATAAAAATCCAAAAATATGTTTTTTGCTTATTTACTTCTAGAAATAGCATGGTTAGATGTTGTTTACTTCCTTGAGTAGGTAATGGAATTTCTTTCATGTTTTTCATAGTGTTTTTGGCAAAAGTGGAATTAGCTTGTTAATTAGGGTTTACTAGGTTTTGCTTTATATTCCAGTCTTTCTCCTTTCTGCAGTTAGAATAGCATCTGTAGAGTAATCTTTCTTTCCTTTCATCATACATAGAGCTTCTTCTGAAATCTATAGAAGTTGGCTTGAGCTCCTGTGATCTCGCGCCGTCTGACCAAGTGACAACCTACAGTGAGAACTAGTACTTGTGCATACAGCACCGACGCTTCCAAGTTTGTTACGAACTATCGGGTTGATAAAAGTAAAGTTGGCAGCCCAGGAGTTGTAGCATTCTTGCTGCAATACTAGTGCTCACCACCTTCCCAAGAGCTGGCATAACTTTCAAGATTTGGTGAATGGGAGGGAGAAGCTACTAAATTGGGAGCCGTTATGGTCTAATTTGGTATAGGAGGAAATAAGGCAGAATACTTGAGATGGGACTTCATCCAAGGGTGAAGATGAAGAAAAAATTTCATTGGATAGAAAGGAAAAGAAGGGAAAAGGGGAATATCAATCCACACTAATTTTTATGTGAAAATTTACATAAACAAATGACTTAACAACAACAAATGACAGACATAAACATCACCATAAACAATATCACAACAGCTCATGATGAAAGAGTTTCCCCCTCTTGAGCTACATCTCCTTGGTCCAGCTTCCAATGGTTTAGCCCTCTTGATTATGCTAAAAAATGTGAATACAGCAGTTTACAATGCTCATAATGCTCATACATGGATTATAGATGTTTGTAAGACTATTATGTGAATGTTCATGGTTCATGTTTTCTTTCACTAGTACTAAGGTAGTTGAACTATTTCAATTATTTTAATGCTTGTTCTATTGAGAATGTGTTGTAATGGTTATAACGTTCGTCACATTCATGTGGATTGTTCTGCTAGATGTTAGATGAAACATTCTTGTTTGTGTGTGTATTTATTAGGGTGGTACTATTACCTCTCTCCTAGAGGCTCACTTTCTCCCCTCTATGCGGTAGAAGAACCTTGATGCACTTGCAACTAAACATTCACTAGGCACACTTGCTTGCTTTTCAAAGGAACATGTGTGATTCTCTCTCGTGCTGATAGCTAAAGCCAAGGCACATCTTTAAGAGAACGACAGTCAGGTCATATTTAAGATGGGACTCCTATACCAAACGGTGTGAGGTCTAGTTGGGACCTTACATCAGGGAGATCCCCTGAACGTTGGCAAGTCCAGTACTGTCAACGCACTAGTAAGAGGCTTCGGGGGTTTGATCCCCTCCAATATTGCAAGCATTAGCATGGGGAATTATTTATTCATGTATGGGGGACTGGGCGTCTTGTTGCAATCCCTCTTCTACATCTCCTTAACCTATTGGGTTACAAAATACTAAGATCTATTGCAGGTAGACTAGGTCAAGGCACAAGATCTAGAATCCATCAAGCTAAGGCAAGAGGGAGGTAGTCTCCTAACAAAATTAGCTAGATAGAAGAGGGAGGTTGGTAGCAATTTTTGGAACACTGATTTAACACAAGCTAATACCTACTTTGCAAATGAATGAAACCAGAAGAGTTGCCTTACATTTTAACCTAATAAACAATGGGAGCATTGAGGATGGTAGAGCCTAAATAAATTCAATATTTGTGTAATTAGGAGACCCCCAATCACCATGATCTAAGAAAAAAATTTCTTTTTAGGTTCTAGCATAGGTTTCCATATGCTTTCAAGCTAAAATAACTATGTCTTTTACTATGGCGTCATGTGCTATATTTTATTTTCTTGGCCTTCATGGTGAGGATTGTAACAAAACTACTTGTACCCCATGGCTAGCTTACATCACATAAATGGAGTAGCCTTGCTTTCATTTCTAGTCTTGTCACTAAGCACAAGGGGTTGGGATCCAAGCTTAAGTTAGAGGTGGTCAAGGATGAGATCCTATATGTTATTCACAATAATTCTATCAACATTACTAAGCTAGAATCGTGTTTTACCTTAGACCAAAAGGACCATGATTTGGTAAAGCTATCAAATGGTTTATAGAAAAGTGAATGCAATGCCTAAAGATCCACCTAGAAAATAACCAAAAGGCTGGCTTCAATGACTACTCTTTCAACAAAGCTTTGATACCATGTTGAAATTCTAAGGCTAGTGTAGTAGAATACAATTTTCTGTTAGATAATTACTTCCTAATGGTTTTCAACAATTATTTTATGCCATTTCTATCATTGAATAAATACACTTCATAAATTTTCAATAATAAATGCAACAGAAATAATAAATATCATAGAAAGACATCCATGCACAAAAGAGGAAATATTTTTACCATAGGAAAACCAACCTTGGGAGAAAACCCAACAACTTTTCTCAGGAGAAACTATTCCTCAGCAAGGTTTACAAATCAACAATTTGTATAGAAAGCTATACAAATACCAATCAAACCTGGTCAAAACATCTTCTGGTCAACGTTGGTCATACCAACAAAAAATTAGAAATTCATCGTTGGCCAACTTGGCCTGGTCAAACTAGCCTACGATCAAACTTTGGCCCTGCGATCAAACTTGCGGTCTACAATCAAATCCCTGTGGTCAACAGTTCGCACATACAACCTTCTTGCGGTCAAACAACTTCGGTTAATTCCAAGTGAAAATCGGTCAAACAGAGGTCAAATAAGCATGGTCAAAACAATCAAAATCATCCTTATTTTTTGCATGTGTGGCTATCTAAGAATCATGAAGAGAGAGATAAGGAATTTATCTTTCTCGATGGAGAAATGAGACATCACTTCTTATTTATACAAGTTGAATGAGCTGTGACAACCCAAGAGTCATGTCTCTTCATTGGCTGGCCGGTTTGACTTTTCTTGGTTGACTTGAAGACCTTTTAGCCATGCGAGAATACCTCCCAATGCTACACAAAAATTAACATATCCTTAATTGGTAGTGTGAGTTAGCTCTCTTGAGAATGGTGACTTATCTTCGATGATCTACACACTACCTTCCTCACATGGTTAAATAAAACAACTTTTTTCTCTATTTTAATACATAGGTAATGTACATGTGAATGTTGTCTTTAGTGATTCTAGGATAAGAAAAACACAACTCCTTAGAGAACAAAAACACTTCTTAGCAATCATAAACAATCCACTCTCACACACCTATGTTAAGCTAAGCTAAGATAAGATAATCCTACATATGTACATAGGATTAAAATTTGGGGATCTCTCATTTCCCTCATCCCTCTCGTAATGGAGTTAAACTCATATTAACTCTGATACCAATTTAGAAAATTGGAGAGTAGTCATATTCCACACACAAAATAATCACACTTTTATTATTATTGCATATACAAACTCAAATACAATACATTTATATAGGTGTCGCGAGATCCAACTTATTTCAAACTTGGAGATTAAGGTCGAGAGAATATCTCAACAATCTCCAACAAACTCCAACCAACTCTAAAGAAAACATCAATGGTAACTCCATAGTAAGCATCTTAATTCAAGATCTACCAAGACTCGAGAGGGATCAAATCTCTCAAGATACAAACCTCTTTTTGAGTGAAAAACTTGAGGAAATGTTTACACATCGAGAAATTTGATTCCTCTCAGTGTTAGATTTAAGATAGATTCATGTTGGTTCTTAATAATATTATTTGTATTTATATAAATTTCACATCTCTCTATATATAAACATTTTCAATTTTAATTTTATTGAAATCCTAATAATACATATAGTTACATTTGAATAATAATAATAATAATATATAAACATATAATTTTTTAAAAAAAGTGTATTCTAAATTTTGAATCATTATTTTGAAATATGAAGTTCTGAAATATTATAGTAACATATATGATTCATTATTTTAATTTAAGTGGTCAATATATCACATTTTTAGTTATGTGTTTATTAATTGAATTTATTAAATTTTTATATATTTATTAATTATATATTCTGAAACATGATGGTTATGAATATGAATAATTATCATTTAAATTTATGTTAATGTGATATGTGTATTAATAAAAATTGAATTACAATATAAAAATTGAATTGAATTGATTTATTAGTTTTAGTAATTATTTTTTTAATTGAGTTGACATTATGTCTTATTACTATTATTTTTTAATTTATTGTTTCATTTTATAGGTTTTAAAACTATAACATCTTTCTTATATTGAGCCAAATTTAAATGTTTACACTAATTTACAATCCATCAACATCTCCTTCGTACAAATTTCTCAAAACAATCAAAACAAGTATTGCAGGGTAGCGTAGTCCCTGCCACTTAGTGGATATGCTTTGAGAAAAAATGAAAATTGATATATGAAGTGAAAAAGTTAATTGCCTAATAAGGGATAAGGACTTGTATAAATTTTTGGTTGGTAGTAGCCACTACTAAGCTTTCACATTTACACTTTTACTCCTACATGTTAAAGCTATGAAGAAAACATAAATAATCATAGGAAGTAATTCCTTATATGCATATTTATTTCCATTTTGTTCTAATTCGTTTTGTTCCTGAGTATGAGTTATTTTCAAGGATTTTAATTTTAGGTGGTTATCCTATGAAGCTTAATAATGAAAAATCATTACACAAATATTTAAAAATCATGGCAGCAAAAGGATGATATCAATTAGGAATGACCATGAGGGCCTGGAGATGGGAAGGTAACATAAATATGAGAAAGTGTAATCTAGTTAACCCAGTCTTAGGAGGAGCCAATACTGTCAACCATCTCCATGCCACAATTCGACAAGAGATGTGAACCACTATCTGCCCTACTGTTTTCCATGATTGGATAAGAAGGTCGTGAGATAGAAGTTAATGTCTTTGTGGGAACTAAAATAGGAAAACATATATTTAGGGTAAAATCTACCCTTGCTCTATTGTATATTTTTCAAAATGTCAATACATAAATGAATAGTAGTCGTGGTTTTTACTAATTTATGTTTTATTTTGATTCAAGAATATTTTTTCAAATCATGCTTTTTTAACTGGATGGTTATTGTCCTTAAATCCAATTGCCCCATTTATTTCAGGAATATATATCTCCCAAGGATGCTTAGATTGATTTCATGGTTGTGCATCTTGAGCTTTCATGCAAAATAAATTTCTTTCATGTTCTAGTTTTATTTTCCTTGTGGTTCTCTATTTTAAAAGAAAAGGTCGTTTAAACTAGGGATTTCAATTTGGCCTTGTATTATTCTACAAAAAACATATTGCATGGGGTTTCAACCAACACTGAGGCAGGTGAAGTGTAATAATGATGTATATGAAAAAAAATCAGTAGCCATACTCATATGTATTCGACTATGCACCACCTAAATAGAAAGATTTGAATTTTAATATGCATCGCCTAAATATAAGATTCAAACCCATTGTAATAATACTATAACAATATTTACTCTTGTAAAAGTTCAAGTATCTATGACATCAATTAATTTGGAATGGAATATATTGATATGGAGAAAATTATTATAAATAACCATGGCATCAAATAATTTGGAACCTAATATTTAATAGTTGTGTTGAATGTTTGTTAAAAAAGTTTTTTTTTAATCTATCAGAGATGTCACATATGTAACAGATGAAAAAGTGTGGGTATCAATCAAGAAAATGAAAAGTATTTTCCTTCTAATAAAATGCATCTTCATATTATACATAGGAGCACATTATGATATATGAATTCAAGGAAATATCAAAACCTAAATTCTTCTATCTTCTACCAAGCTAGCTAAAACATCTATTCAACAACCTAAGTGACTTCAACACCTTAAGTGACTATCGAAATTATTTTGTAGAGCATGATAGAATTACAATATCTATAGATGTTTCAATATTCCGTAACAAACACCATAAGACTGTAATTCACAAAGTAACCATATGCTTATAGAAAAAAAACTGTAATGAAATGTTGTTTGTTGTTGAAAATATCAAACATATTACATAAACAAAACAACCCTAAACCATATATGAAGGAATAGAAATAGAAAATCTGAAAACTTGTTGTGATACAGAGAAAGATTGACAAATTAAAACAACACAAGAAACACTATAAAATACTATGTACATATATTTCATGATGAATGAAAGAACCCAAGATGTTTATAATACTTTTTAATAAAATTCAAAAACACATGACATACTCATATCAATACTTACTATTAATGAAGAATCCAATGTTTTGCACTGATAATGACATTAACTGCAATTTAACAGTCGAAATTAGAAGGACAAAACCAAATAAAATCTAGACCGAAATGGTTAGGTCAATCATTTGGATTCTAAGATTCTAAGGCGATGGATGTTGGACGTAACTACTCAATGAGCCATGTAGTATACGAGTTGAATTTATTTGTTTGAGGTAAGCTTGTTTTTTTGTTATGTTGTTTTAAATATATGAACACAATATTATTATTTTTTATATCCTTAAAAATATTATATAAAATAAACATAATTGTTTATGTTCAAACATGAAAAACTTTCATCCTTTAATTGTTTACTAAGGGATAAAAACTTGCACAAATGTTTTATGGGTAGTAACCACTACTAAGTTTACACATTTACACTTTTACTCCTACATGTTAAAGCGTTGAAGAAAACATAAATAATGGTAGGAAACAAATCTCGATAGCTATATTTATTTCCATCTTCATAAGTTATGGTGGGAAGTTATTGATGGTAAATAGTTTTTTTTACGTGACTATGAGCTATTTTCAAGGATTTTAATTTTAGGTGGTTTTCCTCTAGCACAAATATTTAAAAATTATAACATAATATTGCAACTACATCCAGATATTATGGAAAAAAATATGAGGTAATTATCCACTTGGCATAAAGGCTGCAATAAGATCTTCAAATTTATGGCCCAATCAAATGTTTGAAAACTATTTTTTTCAATAATATTGAAAAGTAAATATTTGTTTTTAAAAGTTAAACATTATAACTTGCATTGGTGAATGCTAAACTAATAGTGGTCAACAAACAAATCGATTGTTAAGATATTTCCTTGAAAAGGCTAATAACTGCATCTACCAAATAAACTCATGGCACTAAAATTGCAAAATATATTATTAAAAGGAGTATTCTAACTATTCAATGATTCACCCTTAGTTATTCGCGCCCTCCTCAGTTTTTCGTGCCATCCTCACACCATCGACCATCCTCTGACAACCTCTAATTTCTCTATCATCCTGGCTGTTTGTCTTCGCTTTATCACCATCTCCCCCCATTTTCTTACTCTTGTTAGCCCTGAGGTGCAGTGCTGCTATTTTGAAGGTTAAAGGAAGGAAATGGTCTGTTTGTTGTCATGGATAGGTCCCCATACGGTCCATCACCCCACTTTTCTCACTCATCCACTCCCATTCTCGTTCACTCATATCCTAACCCAACCCTCACATCCTAACAAAACCCACTTTCGCCTTGGCCCTACATAAATTAACCCATTTTTGCCCTGAAAACCTTACCTTTTCGCCCATATGCCCTGCTTTGCACGTTTCTCGAGGTCATCCTGTACCTTCGTGTCCCCTTCCATTGATCTTCCCACTGATCGGATGGTCCACACTTCATCCAACCGACGTTACATGCTCGATCAATCATCACCGTTAGATCACTTCCGCCAGATCTAATGGCTATCGCGCATATCGCTCGAGCAACAAGCGAGAGGGATACCCACCCGATAAAGGTGGTTTCCTCTCTCTCCTCCACTGCTACATGGTGCCTGATGAATGGAATTGGGTGGGCTCTGACCTTTACCGCTTACCGCCTGATGACCGCCTGATAGAAACCATTTCCGCTTGAATAAAACCGCTCCCGGGCATTATCCTTCGAGCACCTCCTCCACCCAATAGCCATTTGATCTACCCATCCAAGATCTGACGGCTCGGACTTATTCCACTCCCACCACAACTTCAGGCCTCCAACGTTTGATCTCCTCCGTCCATTCCTCTCGATCCAACGGCCCTCGTTCACCATCACTGTAGTTCATCCTCCGCCACCTGACCAACATCCTAACCGTTGTTCCATCCCATCCAACGACCCACATGCCCCCATACCCCTCTTCCCATCAGTCACCCAGGGAGGAAAGTTGATGGCTTTATCTGTGTTTGTGACAGTCGAACAATTGAACTGAAATAACGGAATGCATGGCCGAAAGGGGAAAAACAACAACACGATGCAGCCGAACCAATAGAAATGGTCATGGAACGTCGCTGGCACGAGCGAGCCACCTGATAGCATGGTGAAATTACCAAAATTTGGTTACTGTGTTTGTTAGAAAAAGAGACCTTTGAGCTCATGTTTGTCTAGTTATGGCATCAAGTAGTTAGAAGACAGAGGGGATAGATTAAAACATCTCGAGCCTCAGAGGGTTCGAGAGCATTGTAAAAGCCTATAAATGGCTGAAAGTTTGAATTATTAAAGGTTCAACTTTTGAAGACTGTGGATACTCTGTTCCTCCCAACATCTCATCTTCATTCCAGTAATACAAGCTTCTTTTATTGTTACATGTTTAATTGCCATCTCGTCCTCTATTCTAAGCTTGCACTTGAATAGGTTATTCATGTTTTCTTCTGTTTCTAATGCCAGATAACTGTCATCTTATCTCTGCGTTGATAAATTAGATTTGCAAGCTTCATTTACTTTTTGTAGCTAGCCATTAATAGGTGTTTAAGTATGTATATGTTGGTACAGTCAAGATTCTCCAACTATCCATTGAATCTATAAACTATCGAGCAGTAGTGGTCTAAAGCCTTGTCAAGCTGAGGGTGTTCATGCATGTCTTGAGTGAAAATGGAGTTGAAATAGTCATCTAACTTGATCCAAACCCCAATCCATTCCAATAGTTCAGAGAACAATATTGAAGATTTATATGTTACCAGGAATCTCCGAGCTACAACCTAGGAGAGTTTCCTGGAGTGATAACATAATTGGCGCCATTGCCGAGGAGAGGAGACTGAAGCTCAGCTTCCTTGGGTAATGACACAAATCCAGCTTTGATGATAGACAAAGTTTGGACACTATTTGGGTTGTAATCATCTATCTAGTGACTCTACTAGAGGACGAACCTCTTGGCGACTCGACTCCATAGTTTTGGCTCATTTTGGGAGGCATATTCGAAGAAATCCTCAGAATCCACGAGCTAACCCAGTACCTGACCCTGAAAAAATCATCAAAGAAAGAAAGGCATTGCAAAAAGGAGCATCAGGTTTAGGTAGTTCTAAACAATATTCTATATCTCTTCAATAAAATCCTGTAATAGAACAAATACATGTTGAGAGTATAGCATCTAATACTAGCAGTGAAAAAAAAAAATCAGAGACCATAGAGCTCCTTATTATTTAGGTTCTTCTTTCGTTGTAAGCCCAAAGGAAACTTCTCCTCCTATCCATCATACTCCTCTAGTCCTATCAGTCACTCCTCAAACCTCTGTCATTCAGACTTCCAATACCCTTATAGCCACCACAGCTATGGCAACACCTACAAAAATGGAAAGAATCATAGCTGCTAGGTATGGGGCTCTAGTACTACCCACTCCTTTGAATGCCATGCCCATTCTATAGATATGTTGATAACCTGGACATTAGTGAAGTTGATGTATGGATGAGAGTCTTTGTCCAAAGTCTAGATGGAGAGGCTAGAAAATGGTTCAGAGAACTGACCCCAAGGTCTATAGTAGATATTGACGCTTTAGATGATGCATTCCTAAAGCATTGGGGGGATAAGAAGGATCTACTCTACTACCACACTGACTTTGGGAGCTTAAAGAGGGAAAATGGTGAGTTGTTTTCTGATTTTAATAAGAGGTTTAACCACATGTACAACAAGATACCAGTTGAAGTAAAACCCACCACTACCTTTGTTAAACTCACCTACGCTAGTGCCTTTGATTCTAACTTCTGTCTATTGTTGAGGGAGAGACAATGTGATACCTTGGCTGATATGCAGGATGCAGCCTTGGAAGTAGAATCAAACATCATGGCTGTAGAGAAGCTCAAGGGGAATGTTGATAGAAGGAGATAGAGGGGCGAATCTTCATCATCTTCTGATTCCAAGATAGATAAAATGACCAAGATGATAGAGTCATTAACCTCTGAAATCTCCAAATTAAAGGTTGAGCAGCACCCTGGGAAAGGAAGAGTTCCTAATACCTTTGCCCCTAGAAATCCAAATCCATATAGAAGAGCTAATGAGCAGTTGCAGATTCTGTAAAGAAGCAAAGATGCCAATGAAGACCAAAGGGTGAAGACCCCTTTCTAGAATGTAGTCATGGAGGAAGAACAGTTTGAAGAAGATGATGAGATCCATTGTCTGGATGATAAAGGCAGTGCCTCCTTTTTTACCTCAGCTTCCTATGAAAAGTCATTATTCAATGACTAGATCAGCGAAGAGTGGGATGGTGGAGTTGTCCTATAAACTGATAATCAACACAGATATGATCTCAGGTCGAAGATGGATAATTTCAAGGAAAATCCTATTCAGAAAGCTGTTGTCCCTGCAATACAACAAGCTAATAAGCACAAATGGTCGGCAATTGATCCCATCATCCTCAAAGCTCTAGCTCACGAGGTAAGAGGCCTTGACAAGTCTCCTTTTCCTTTCAGTTTTGAATCAGAAATTCAGAAGCTGAGAATACCTATACCTTTGATTGAACTAGTGAAGAATGAGTCCTTCAAAAGATCTATCCTTGAGGCCATTGAGCCTAAAGCCATCCAAGCCTCCACTGACTATGTAAATCTACAAGATGACAAACCAGTTATTGTTCTCAGCCCAATGATTGAAAATTATGATGACAACTCCCCATCATTCTATGTCTCTTTGACTATTCATGACAAAATCTTTCACAACTGCCTTCTGGACATAGGGGCCAGTCATAATCTAATGCCCAAGGCTGTCATGGATGAGTTGGGTCTTGACATTACCAAGCCTTATCATGACCTGTTTTCTTTTGACTCTAGAAAAGTGAAATGTTTGGGATTAATCAAAGACCTAGCCATCACCTTGTCTTAGCTACCCATGAAGAGCATGACGATGGATATTGTGGTAGCAAATGTACCCCCCAAGTTTGGCATGTTGCTTTCCAAAGGTTGGGTCAAGAGTGTTAGGATATTCCGACACATAGGATATAGTTAAGTTCAACTTGGTCTAGCATAGAGTTAGGTTAGAGTTAGGTAAAGTGTGTTTCTTTACCGTTGTACATTTTGTAACTTACAATCCGACGGTCACGATATGTAGTGATCCGACGGTTCACTCTCACCTCGGTATTACCGACATTTGATCCGTGGCTTGACACTCGATTGGTCCATGAGTTCTATTTAAAGCGCATGGAGGGTCATTGTTCGGGTAATCCGTGCATGAGAGAAGCTTATGTAAATTTTCATTCTTTGATTAATAAATTGTCTGTACCCACGTTGGGACAGGCCGTGGACTGTTTCCCTCCTTGCACTCTGAGGGTTTTAACCACGTCAAAAATACTGGTGTATTGATTTGAGATCTGGTTGTGAGCGGTGTCCTTTTGGTATTCTTTCTGAGGAACTTACCCTGTAAATTCCTACATGGTATCAGAGCTATTTGAGGGCCGCGTCCGTTGGTGATCCAAATCTGAAGCCGGTAGAACTGCATGCGGCTGTCGTTTCCTAGATCTGCTGTTTCTGACTGCTTTCGGGCCGAGAGGACTGCTCTGTTGCGTTCGGAGCATCTGTTTCAGTGAGGAACCCCTTTCGTTTCACGCGAAAAGGTTTCCGGTAGCCCTAGCTGCGTCATTTTTCAGATCGGGAGGTATACAGTGTTTTTTTTTTGCAGTTTACTGTCATTTTCTCTCTGCTTATTTCGGTTTCGGTTTATTTAGCCTTTTTTTTTCCCGGATCTATACCTTTCATTTCTGCGTATGCTCTTTGCCCTGCGACTCTGTGCGATCTGGGCAAATCAGAAACAGAAAGAAAGGATTTTTCTCATGCGTATGCTCTTTTCCCTGCACCTTAGTGTGATCTTGGAAAATCAGAAACATTGAGAAAAATATTTAGTTTTTCGGTTAAAAGCTAACTTTGAGATTTTTTTTTAAAAATTCTAGTTTTTTGGCTAAAGCTAACTTCGAGCCGTAAGGTTCGTTTTTCTTTGCATATTCGTGTTGGGTTTTGTGTTTTGTGTTTTGTAGGGGAAAAGAGCCTTCCCAAGGCAAGCACGCAAATCGAGGCCCCCCCCCTCTCTCTCTCTCTCTCTCTCTCAAATATTTTGTATAGATCAATTGGTTCAAAGACTTTTTAAGAGAGTAGAGGTCTTGGGTTCAAGTCTCCATTTTGTGGGGGCGGATTTTTTCATTCCCGCACATTCGCGCACTTTGCCGGCAACGTCAACAATTTTTTTTCAAAAAGCCATAACTTCTTCATCCGGAAGCCTTTTTCAGAGCCGTTTTTTTTAAAACCGCCTATTTTTTCGAGATCTATCCATTGGACCACTTACTTTCAGCATCTTCAGCTTCAGTTTTTTTTCAAAAAATGGAAAGTCCATGCCAAGTCATTCTTGACAGCACTAACTACTTCCAATGGGTAGCCTACATGGGAGATTTACTTAGAAGTAAAGGTCTCTTCAGAATAGCCACAGACCAAGAGAAGAAACCCAAAGATGAAGACAAGGCCGAAAAATGGGAAAATAGACAAGATCAAGCACGTGGTTTGATAGGAATGTCTGTTTCTCCTGATCTTAGATTCCACATTGCAGAAATTGAAACTCCTCATGAAGCATTAGAAAAACTTGCTAAAGTTTTTGGGATTAAAAATGAAATTAGAGCCCATCAACTTGAGAATGAGTTGCTTACTTTGGATCCTAATAATTTTTCTTGCATTGAAGATTTCTTGTCCAAATTCAAGACCCTTAGATATCTCTTGGAAGGTGTTAAAGTTAAGAAAGAAGATGGTAACCTTATTTATTCCATCCTTACTAAGTTGGGACCAGCCTACTCTGTATTTGTTTCCACTTTCCATTCTACAAGGGAAGCTTTCATTTGTCAAGGCAAAGACTACAAACCCCCTTCCTTTGACTCCTTTTGTGATTCCTTAATAAGAGAACAAGAAAAACTCTTACACCTTGGTCTTCTTAATCTTGGAAACTCTTCCTCGAAAGCGTTAGCCGCCCAGCAGCAACCAAATTCAAAGAATCCTAAGAAGTCTTATCCTCAAAGGAATGGTCCTAAACCAACTCAGCCTCAAGATGAAAGATCATTTCAGCAAAATGACAAGACCAATAAAAACAAATGGAAGAAGACTGACAGACATTGTAACTTTTGTAATCGAGATGGCCACTTAGAATCTAAATGCTTTAAGAAGATGGAAGCCTTGGAAGCCGCAATGAAGAAACATAACATCCATCTGGAGCCTACTTCAACTTCAACTTCCGGAACGGCACTTTCTGCATGTCATCGTCAATCATCTCAGTCTGGTTATGCATTAAATGTATCTTCTTCTTCTTCTCATTCTCATGAGTGGCTCATTGATTCTGGAGCCTCTTGTCACATGGCCAAAAACCAAGCCATGTTTTCTTCTTTAAATGATTGTAACACCAAAAATATATATGTTGGTGATGATAGATCTCTTAATGTTGTAGGGACTGGAACTGTTCATCTAGACAATGGTCAGTTCAATGATGTATTATGTGTTCCAAACTTATCCTGCAACCTTCTATCTGTCTATCAGATAACTCATTCAGGTGAAGGTAAAATTGTTGAATTTTCACCTCATGATGTTGTAATCAAGGATCTAAAAGATCCTAAACAGATTCTAGCTACTGGTCTTGCTGATGATTCCAAAAGGTTGTATAAGTTTCACAACTTTGGGTCATCCCATCTTCCCTCAGTATTTGTTGCTCATAATGATGAAGTGAGCAAACTTTGGCATGAGCGGTTTGGTCACTTAAACTATCGCTCCCTTCAGCATCTATGTAAAGAAAATATGGTGACAGGTCTTCCTATGGTATCTTGCAAAGATGGTGTTTGTTCCGGATGTGTACTCGGAAAACATCATCGGGACAGTTTTGACAAACGTGCCTCTTGGCACGCCTCAGCCCCTTTACAGCTTGTGCACAGTGATTTATGTGGTCCTCTTCCTGTTGCTTCATTCTCTGGCTGCAAGTACTTCTTAACTTTCATTGATGATTTCTCTAGACGCACTTGGGTATACTTCTTAAAACTCAAGAGCGAAGTATTTAGCACTTTTTTGGCCTTCAAAGCATTTGTTGAAAAACAATCTGGACATCAAATTCTTAAGCTAAGAACTGATAATGGTGGAGAATATGTTAAAAACGCATTCATCAACTTTTGCACCGAAAATGGAATTCAAATGCAACATACTGTTCCATACACTCCACAACAAAATGGTGTAGCTGAAAGGAAAAATCGCACCTTAAAGGAAATGGCTAATTGTATGCTGCAATCTAAAGGACTCAGTCTTAGTTTTTGGGCCGAAGCAATTAATTGTGCAAATTATATAATCAATCGCACTCCTACTAAGGTTCTAGAGAATATCACTCCAGAAGAAGCTTGGAGTTCCATTAAACCAGATGTAAGTCACTTTCGTGTGTTTGGAAGTGAAGCATGGGCCCATATTCCAGATGAAAAGCATAAAGCTTTAGAACCTAAGAGTGAGAAATGTACTTTTGTTGGATATTCTGAAGATGTAAAAGGTTATAGACTTATTCCATTTAAGTCCAAAAATGTTATCATTAGAAGAGATGTAAAATTTGATGAAAATAAATCGGCCTGCGAGCCTAGTCCGGCGGATGTGCCACCTCTTCCTATCTCTTCTATCTTTGAAAACATTTCTTCTTCTGATGATGAAAGCGAGGATGATAATCCTCCCCCACCTTCTCAGGATCCTCAACTTCCAAGATGGGTCCGTGCTACTCGGGATGCAGCAGGTGATCTTGCCGGTGATCCTACAGATCAGCGACGTACACGTTCTCAGTTTGAAAGAGCCTCTTCTTTACTGGCTCAAGCTCCAGTAAATCATGATCCTGACACTTTTGCAGAAGCTTCAGGCCATCCACATTGGGAAGCAGCTATGAATGAAGAATATCATTCATTGATGACAAATGATACATGGGATCTTGTTCCTCTACCAAAGGGACGCAAACTTGTTAGATGCAAATGGGTTTACAGAACCAAGTATGGACCAGATGGGAAAGTTGATAAACATAAAGCTCGTCTAGTTGCTAAGGGCTTTTCACAGGTTGAAGGCATTGACTACACTGAAACCTTCTCTCCAGTTGCCAAAATGAACTCTATCCGCCTTGTTCTTTCCCTTGCTGCCTCTTTAAAATGGGAAGTCCATCAAATGGATGTTAAATCTGCCTTCTTGCATGGGGACTTGCAGGAAGAAATCTATATGGAACAACCCATTGGCTTCATACAAACAGACTCCAGCCTCGTTTGTCGACTTAAGAAATCCCTTTATGGCCTCAAGCAAGCTCCTCGGGCTTGGTATGCCAAAATGGATAGCTTTCTTTTAGAATCTGGCTTTTCTAGGTGTCATTCTGACAATACTGTCTACACCAAGAAAGTGGGCAACTCTCTTATCATCCTTGTTCTTTATGTTGATGATCTTATTCTTACTGGTAGTGATCCCAACCTTATAAACCATGTGAAGTCCAGCCTTAAAAAGAAATTTGAAATGACAGACTTAGGACACTTACACTATTTTCTCGGTCTTCAAGTCTTGCAATCCCAAGAAGGTATTTTCCTTTCCCAGTCCAAGTATGCTTGTGATATTCTTCGTCATTTTCACATGGAAGACTGTAAGCCAGCCCCTTCTCCCTTTCAGTCTGGAGTCAAACTTTCAGTCTCTTGTACTTCTCCTGAAGTTGATGCTACCTTATACCGTCAACTTGTCGGAAAACTCTTGTATTTAACCCATACTCGTCCTGATCTTTCCTTTGCTGTTGGCCTTGTTGCTCGTTTTATGCAAAACCCCCGTGAAAGTCATTGGAAAGCAGCTAAAAGAATACTTCGTTATGTTCGAGGTACAGTACAGTTTGGGATTCATTACAGTGCCAAAGCAGCTCCTCTGTTAGTTGGTTTCACTGATTCTGATTGGGCTGGTGACCTTGATGATCGGAAGTCTACTGCCGGTTATGTCTTCACTCTTGGTTCAGGACCTATTACATGGGCTTGTAAGAAACAGGCTGCCATTTCTCTTTCGTCAGCAGAAGCAGAGTATCGTGGTGCCGTGGAAGCTAGTAAGGAAGCCTTGTGGCTTCGTCAGATCCTATCAGAGTTTGGCTTTGAGCAGCAGCATCCAACCACACTTTGGTGTGATAATCAAAGTGCCATTCAGCTATGCAAAGATCCAGTCCAGCATCAGCGCAGCAAACACATTGAACTACACATGCACTTCATCAGAAAGCTCATTCATGACCATGTTCTTGAAGTGCAATATTGTCCAACGGATGATCAGGTTGCAGACATCTTCACAAAGGCTCTCACAGAGGCGAAGTTCACTAAACTTCGATATATGCTTGGAGTTCAGGAAGTTGTCACTAAGGGGGGATAGGCTCTAGTGCCTCCTTCCTTCTCCTATTGTGTCATATTTGTAAATCCTTCAATCCTATCCCAAGTTGTTCTTAAGGGGGGGTGTTAGGATATTCCGACACATAGGATATAGTTAAGTTCAACTTGGTCTAGCATAGAGTTAGGTTAGAGTTAGGTAAAGTGTGTTTCTTTACCGTTGTACATTTTGTAACTTACAATCCGACGGTCACGATATGTAGTGATCCGACGGTTCACTCTCACCTCGGTATTACCGACACTTGATCCGTGGCTTGACACCCGATTGGTCCATGAGTTCTATTTAAAGCGCATGGAGGGTCATTGTTCGGGTAATCCGTGCATGAGAGAAGCTTATGTAAATTTTCATTCTTTGATTAATAAATTGTCTGTACCCACATTGGGACAGGCCGTGGACTGTTTCCCTCCTTGCACTCTGAGGGTTTTAACCACGTCAAAAATACTGGTGTATTGATTTGAGATCTGGTTGTGAGCGGTGTCCTTTTGGTATTCTTTCTGAGGAACTTACCCTGTAAATTCCTACAAAGAGATTAGGTGGAACATTGCAAAATGATCTGTCCTATGCTATTGTCCCAGTTTTTGGAGGTGAGAGTAGGAGATTATATAGAGAAGCTCAGTTGGCTTATATCAATAGTGATGAAAGGAATCCCACTAATCATCCCATCTATGCTGTCGACACTGATTTTGGAGCCTGTATTCTTCGGATTGAAGAATCCCAGTTGGCCTCCATGCAGCTTAGGAAACCGGCTTGCCAAATCACAAAGGAAGTAGGCCCACAGATTTGGGACATGTTCTTTGATGGAGCTTGCTCTAAGGAAGCTACAGGGGCAGGTGTAGTCCTTGTATCCCCCACACAAGAATGCATTCATTTATCTTTCAAGTTAACTTTTCATGTCACAAATAACATAGCAGAGTATGAAGCCTTGATATTGGGCTTAAACGCTACTAAAGAAATGGGCATCAAAGGTCTGAAGGTGTTTGGAGATGCAGACCTTATCATTCAGCAAGTGAACAAAACTTTCCAAGCAAAGCATCCAAGGCTGAAAGCATACAAAGATGAGGTATGGAAGCTCAAGGTTTCTTTTAATAGTTTCAGCATTTCTTACATCCCTAGAATGAAGAACTACCTTGCCGATTCCCTTGTTGTGTCTGCTAGCACATTTATCCCTCCTTTGCCTCCTAAATTGACTTATGAAGTTCAATTGAAATATAGATCATCTCTGCCTAACAATGTCAAATACTGGAAAAAAATTTAAGAGATGATGAAATTAATAGGTTTTTACAAGTCATTGATGAATTTTCTGAAATGCACATTGACCAAGAAAATGAAACCATTGAAGAATGCAACCAATCCAAGCTAAAGGATGATATTGGTCATGATAACATTGTCCAACTACCTAGTAACCATATACCCAAGGGATTGGTGCCCCTAGAGAATTTGTCTGATCATAATGATGTACCTTATAAGCTTGCCAAAAAAGAAAATGAGTCTGCAGTTCATAGACATAATGTAGGGAGTCCAGCCCATCCAAAGTACATAAATCTATCCACCCACTTGTCTTTTTCCCAAAGTTCTAAGTATTGCGCCCTGATGAAACAATTTGCTGATATTTTTTCTTGGGAGTACAGTGATCTTAAGACCTATGACACCAACATCATTCAGCATAAGATTCCACTAAAGAAGAACACCATTCCTTTTAAGCAGAAGTTAAGACCTATTAGCCCTCTCTTACTACCTTTGATTGAAAAGGAAATCAAGAAGTCGTTGGATGCCAAGATCATAGTTCCCCTAAGGTATTCAAAGTGAATAGATAACCTTATGGTAGTAAGAAAGAAGAATGGAGAAATCAGGCTTTGTGTTGACTTTAGGAATCTGAACAAATGCTCTAGAAAAGACATCTACCCCCTACCTAAGATGGAACACTTGTTGCAAAAAGTTTCAGGGGCTAGAGTCATGTCTTTCTTAGATGGATTTTCAAGTTACAATCAGATTGCTATACATCCAGAAGATCAGGAAAAGACCGCCTTCACTACTCCTTGGGGCACTTTCATGTACTCCAAGATGCCTTTTGGACTGATGAATTCTAGGGCTACTTTTCAGAGGGCCATGGACAAAGCCTTTGTGGGAGAGAAGGACAAGTTTGTCCTTATTTACCTTGATGACATAATTGTCTTCTCCAATAGTCACAAGGACCATTTGCAGTATTTGAAGAAGGTGTTTCTAAAGTGCAGACAGTTTGGAATTTCTGTGAACCCAAAGAAGTCACAGTTTTCTTTAGAAGGCAGCAAACTTCTGGGTCATATTGTTTCCGCTGAAGGTGTGAAGATCGATCCAGCAAGGGTTCAAGCAATTCAGACATTGTCCATCCCAAGGTCAAAAAGGGACATTCAATCTTTCCTAGGTAAGATTAACTTTGTAAGGAGGTTCATTCCAAACTTTGCAGAGCTAGTGAAGTGCATCACTTCCATGCTAAAGAAAGGATCAGAAATAAAATGGACAGATGTTGCAATAAGCTCTTTTGAAGCCATCAAGCAAGCTATCATGGAATCTCCCACTCTAATCAACCCAGGTTACATCAAGGAGTTTTATATATTCTCTTTTGCCTCTTATGATACACTTGCAGCAGTTCTATTACAGAAAAATGATGAAGGTGTAGAGCACCCTGTGGCCTTTTCCAGCAAAACTCTGAGGGATACTGAACTAAGGTATGACCTTATTGAAAAACAAGCTTTTGCTCTCATAAAATATTTAAAGGCATTCAGAATTTATATTCAGTATTCCTAAGTGGTTGTGTATGTACCTTCAGCCTCAATAAAAGATGTCCTAACTCAGCCAGATATTGATGGAAAGAGAGCTAAATGGATTGCAAAATTCATAGAGTTCAACATAGAGGTGAAGCCCACCAAGCTTGTCAAAGGCCAAGGCTTGGAGAAGCTTATGGCTGAGGAAAATTGCAGTTTGTTAGACATCATTTGCATGGGTTCAAATTCAGGTGGTGAGCGGACAAAGGAAGCAGCAGAAGAGCAAGAGAAGAATCAGTGTTTGGCTGAAAAAGTAGCCACTTGTGAATGGTATTCCAATATAGTTCATTTTTTGTAGAAGCTAGAAATCCCTCCAAGGCATAGCTCAAGTCAAGCCTGGGCCATTAAGCTCAAATCAGCCAAATTCTACAGTACTAAAAACCTGCTTTATTGGAGAGACCCATCAGGGCTCTTCTTGAGATGTCTAGACAAAGAACAATCTGTGGAAGTCATGCACCAATTCCATTCTAGCATCTGTGGAGGGCATCATTAATGTAAAACCACATCCCACAAGATCCTGAGAGATGGGTATTATTGGCCTACTCTGTTCTCTTATGTGTTTTTCTTTTGTGAGGTCTTGTGACAAATTTCAGAGGTTTGCAGGAAGACAACAGCTAAAATCTTTGCCCTTAAAGCCAGTATGCACCAATGGTCCCTTCCAGCAGTGGGGCTTGGACTTAATAGGTGAGATTAATCCACATTCCATTGGCCAGCACAAATGGATCTTGGTAGCCACTGATTATTTCACCAAATGGATTGAGGTTATACCCACTAAAATGTTAATCATCAGGTTGTCATAAAGTTCTTGAGTGAGAATATTTTCACTAGATTTGGTTGCCCAACCAAACTAGTCACTGATAATGCAGCAGCTTTAAGGGAAAAAGAATTGTTGGACATGTGTGAATCTATGGGCATTCAATTAGTGCATTCTACCTCATATTATCCTCAAGGCAATGGCCTAGCAGAATCATCTAACAAGAGTCTTGTAAGGATAATCAAAAAACTGTTGGAGGACAACAAAAAGAGCTGGGATTCCAAGTTGAAGTTTGCATTGTGGGCTGACGGGGTTACCAACAAGAAGTCCATAGGAAATTCTCCATTTAAGATGGTTCATGGCATTGATGTTGTTTTTCCTATCCAGCTGATTCTCCCTGTGGCCAAATTCTTGCAAGAAGAACAGGATGAAGAGAATGAGATGGTAAGGAGAATGAGTAACTTGGTTGAATTACAGCAGATCAGAGAACAACTGGTTGAGAAGTCAAGAATTCATCAGAAGAAGATCAAATAAACCTTTGATAGAATAGCAAAAATGGACAGTTTCCAGGTTGGTGATTGGGTTCTCAAATGGGATTCATTGAAGGAAAATAAGGGCAACCATGGTAAATTTGATGCCTTATGGACAGGAATGTTTGTCATTGCTCAAGTTCAGATGAACAATACTTTCATTCTGCACAATTTATAGGGGGAAGGTGGTTTTAATGGCCCAGTCAATGGGCAGTTTTTGAAACTTTACTTCATATGAGGCTTTAAGGTGTAATATTGTAATAGGTTTTTTAGTTTTTGTTTTTATGCAAATAAACTCCATGCCCAATGGAACACTAGGAGATAAATTTTTTTTGGTTGTTACTGTAAAGGCAGTAGTCTGCAGTTCTTGAAACCTCACAGGAAGGCTTTCATCCCCAGAAGGAGCCAATGTTAGCCCTGAGGTGCAGTGCTACTATTTTGAAGGTTAAAGGAAGGAAATGGTTTGTTTGTTGTCGTGGAGAGGTACCCATACAGTCCATCACCCCACTTTTCTCACTCATCCACTACCATTCTCATTCACTCATGTCCTAACCCAACCCTCACATCCCAACAAAACCCACTTTCACCTTGGCCCTACGTAAATTAACCCATTTTTTGCCCAAAAAACCTTACCTTTTCGCCCATATGCCCCCCTTTACACATTTCTCGAGGTCATCATGTAACTTCGTGTCCCCCACCGTCGATCTTCCCACTGTTTAGACGATCCACACTTCATCCGACCAATGTTACATGCTCGATCAATCATCACCATTTGATCACTTCTGCCAGATCTAATGGCTATCGCGCATATCGCTCGGGAAACAAGAGAGAGGGATACTGTTATAGACATTTTTGGGCACTGCAACCCCAATCAAACATGTCCATAAACCAAGGGCTCCTAAGTCCCTAAAAGTGTTGTTCCATCCCCTAAAAGAACAAGGTCAGCTGATTACATCATCTCCCAGAAGTTCTCCATGAAAAACTACTCAGCACTGGTCAAAACTGGACCATCTCACCTGTTCCATGGTCAAAGTGTGATGCATCCCACCGAATGCACACGAGAGGTGCGATGCATATTGAAAAGCCCTTTTATGGGGTGCGATGGGTGAGAGTGGACAAATGGCAGAGACAATTTGCGAAGTGGATGATCATGGAATCTTCTAGAAACTTCTCCTGTGACACTTGCCTCTCTGAATTTGCCTAGGGATGAGTACGAGATCATCAATCTCCAAGTGGAATCAAGAACTATCAGAGAGAGGACACTAATCAAATCCCAGAAGCTGACTCACCCCCCTGCAATCATCTATATATGGATCCCTCATCCCAGAGATCCAGAGGCTGGAATTTTGTATCTTGTAAGGAAGTGTTGTTGGTTTCTTGTTGGAATATCATAGTGTTGGGTGATCTAAGCTTTTCAGGAGGTGAAAGAAGGGCTTTCATGCTGGAGGATGACACTGGGTCAGAACAATTGGTTGTAATCCTCTTTGCTATTCTCAATTATTAATAAAGCTATTCAAGTTTTCCTCCACATTCTTGTATATTTGATGATATATGCATTTGTGTGGTCAATATATATCTGGTCCTATAATGTTTATGATTGTAGATCTCTGTTCTTCGATAGTATTATGCTACTTTGATTCCATAGGTGCTCTTTGAAGCTGGGTAGACGAAGGAGAAGCGACAAGGATCTGTCAAAAGGGAGAGGAACCGAGCAAGGAACCAAGCGCAAGACTGAGGTCGGTGTCCTTCATTCCACTCTCATCTACTTCTCATAAAGGAAAACGAAAGTAGTTTTAGTTTATTTGTTTCTAAGATAGCTACCAGTCTTAGTGGGACTAGCAACTTCAAGTGGACACTAGATTTCCCGATAACAAAATGGCGACTCCACTAGGTAGCGAATAGATTGTTTGTTTGTCTATATTTGTTTGTTTTATAAACTTACAGACGAAGCCTGAAGTCAAGCCAGCTAGCCTTTGAACTGCATTTTCTATGCAAGTGCAAAGTAGATCAATGATGCTTCAGTCTATCTCCAGGTTTTGTTTATAAACTGAACAATCGATTTGCAAACTTTCTAATTGCCCTAGTGGTGGCTCTAGTAACCTCATTAGATCAGCCCCTGTGATTTCTATTTACTGTACATCATTTGCTCGGCCTAAATCCCTGAAATGAGTTGTAAACTGTGACCAAGAGCCAAGTAAAGTCTCGTCCTGGTACCATCGCACCCTCTCTTCAAGGAAACCAGGATGCATCACACCTCCCGTGTGCAGTAGGTGGGATGCATCCCTATTTCCCTGTGTTATAGGTGCGATGATCAGAAAGGGCTAATTTTGCCTCCAGGTCTTGGTTTTTCTTCACTCTTTTCAGCTCTATTCTGGAGTTTTGATGTCTGTGATCAGTATACCACTGTGGAAACCCTCTTCCTTTCCATCATTCCACCTCCATTGTGCAAAGAACTGTGAATGTTTTTATGTATTTTCCGCCATTTTCAGTTCTCTTTTACAAAGTAGTAGCATAGTCGAATTGTCGTCTTTTGATTTGAAAGTGTCGCAAGTGTCATTTTCAGTCAAAGAAAAGAATTTTATTGCTCTTGACGGTCGATTATACAGTTACTCTTGTATTTGATTTGAATTAGTAGTTTTTCAAGTGTCAAAAGCATTTTTCAATTCAAAATAGTAAAGTGTCGTCATTATCTTCCTTTCGTTTTGAAGAGAAATTGTTAGTACAGTCGCTTTGAAAAAATAATTAAGATTTGTACTTACCATTATTCTTGTCATTCACACATTAAGAAAGCTGAAAACAAATACATGCATGTGCATTTGCATTTAGACTGCTTGTTGGTTTGATTTAGGACAGTGCATCTAATGTGTGCTCTCTGCTCTATGTTGAAAGAATATCATCTCTCTTTCTTTAGTAGCTAGGATTTTCATTGCAAAAAGAAGATTAAACAATTGTTTATCATCTTAGATTGCATTTTAGGAATTGTACATCTACATCACGTGGTGAACCTGAAAGGAAAATTTCTTAAGAAAGATCAACTATAAAATAAATTTAATGAACCTAAACATGCTTTGGAACCTAACGCACAACATCTAGAAGTCTAGGTTAGAGACGTATTCCAGTGTCGTAAAGCCTGGTAACTGTCGTTTTCACTGTTGGTTGGGTGATTCCTCCTCTTTGAGACAACAAGTGCCAGTACAGACTTGTGCTCCCACGTATCGTCGAGTATATATTGGGAGACAACAATAGGCTATATCCTTTATCCATAGGAAGCCGTGTCTGCCGCCCTATCGATCGCAATGCACTGAACACAGCATTCGGGAAGATTGACTGCCGTACCATAAAAAGTATTCTGCAGTTTTGCAATTGGTTTGGTAATCCCTCTGTCTAGATTTCCAGAGTAGTCTCTTTCGTTCCTTTTCAGACTCCTTAAAAGAAAAGGTCCATCTGAGCACTTGTCACTTCAGGCTCATTAAAAATCGAAGGCGACTAGAGTCATCTTTTGTTTTTTCTCAACTCTTAAAAATTGAAAAAACAATTTGTGTCAAAGTGTCTAAAATTCATTTAATTCGGAAACATTTTCTCCTTTATTTTTAGTTGATCGAGTAATCTGCAATCGTGGAAGAAAGTCAATTGAAACCCCGTCATTCGCGGAGACTTACGAGTCAATCATCTTTGTCCCCAGAATCAAAACTATTCCAGACAAAGCGAACTCGTTTAACCGGCTCAAAGTCCCCTGGTCGGGTTGGAACAAGTGTTCCGACACCTTCGGAGACTCTGATTACTCCAAACATTTCTGGTACCCCTGCCTTTACAGAAGAAGTTCCACATCCACAAGAGGACAGTAGCACTGATCCTAGTGTGAGGGTAAACAATTCTATACCTGAACTGGCTACATCCATAGCCAATTCAAAAGGTGTTGTTCCCCAAACATCAGTCACTGTAGAATCTATACCTTCTTCGACAGCGGAAATATTTTACGGACCTGAAGGTCTACCTCTTCCACCCGGTTTGATTGCCATAGAGGAGATTGTGGAGGATCCACCATCTAGTTATCCATCGCAATTTGGACTTAGGATCACTCTATATCCTTCTTCGTCAAAAATTAGTCCACCGTCATCGGAAGTTCCTATAGAATCGCTAAGAAACCTTTTGGATAGACTAGATATGTCTGAACAATCGTCGACATCTAGGACTGTGTCATCTGACACAGCAGCGTCAGAACTTCCTGTTGCTACTCCAACAATGTTAGCCGATGTACCGTCTGTTGCAACTAGCTCTCAATCACTGGATGGGATCCATCCAGGGGCTGTTTCGACGGCATGGTCTGTTCTCATTTGTTCGTCCAGAATAATATTTGGAATCTCTTATGTTGAGTCTCAGCAAATTGATCCTTCGCAATGTCAATTTGGGCAGTCCAGTCCTCAAAGGAAAATAATTCCCTTAAGCACCGGATTACCACCGTATGGGGGGCAATATGCCCTTTCATTGTCTCCTCCAGGAGGTCAAAAATACGAGAGTTCCCAACAGAATTCAGGTTATGCTGGAATTACATCCAGTGGTTGGATGCCAATACTGCCTCAACAACCAGGAGTTGTATAGTCGATGCAACAAAGTTTTCCTATGTCAAATATCCCCACTACACCAGCTATTGTGACAGTGTCGCATGTATCAGCGTGACCTGTTGTATGCCAACCTCAAGTCTCTCAGGTCGCAATCCAACAGCCCCTTATCCCTGCGACACCACCATAATCATCGGTTAGTGGCTCCTTAACTGGAGTGACCCAGGCTCAAACGGGTACCATTACCCCTCATCTCGGTCAAACAGCCAGTATTGGACAACAGCATATGGTCTCACAACCATGGCTGGTGCAATATCAACAACCAAAATTCCAACAAGTTTACCAAGGATCTGAGCACCAAGTCTTTGCAAGTAATGGGCAGCCGTATATTCAAAACAGTCAACATCAACCATTTCATAATGGTTATGCCCATCAACCTTATCAAAGTTATCAGTATCAAATGCATTATGCTAGTATGCAAAGACTCACTGCTCAGGCAATCCCATCTTATCCTGGGTATGCTTCGCCGAACCTGAATCAACAGTTGCCCTTCGTGGCAACTTTAGAGTTACCAGATCTAAATCGGCTAACAAACGATCCAATCACTTACGCCCCTTGGTGGCCAGCAATTCCTCATAAACTTCCGTCAGATATTCCTAAATTTAATGGAAATTCGGGTGAAGACTCGTCGAATCATGTGATGACCTTTCACCTGTGGTGTTCATCTAACACCCTAAATGATGATTCGATCAGGCTTCACCTTTTTCAGCGAACGTTAACTGGTCCGGCAGCAAAATGGTATATCAAATTGCCTAGAGCTTCTTTTGATAACTTCAACACCCTAGCCACAACCTTTTTAACCCATTTTCAGTTACCTATAAGGTACGAAACAGGAACAGAGCTTCTTACCAATTTCAAGCAAACGATGGCCACTCACATATCCGATCATATTCATGAGTGGCGACGTCGTCGTAGAATGGTAAAAACATATGTTCCTGATCAGCTATTGGTTGAATGGTTTATTAAGTCATTGTTACCTTCTATTACGGAAGATGTGGCAAAGGGAGGAGTCGTCACTGAAGAGCAAGTAATTTCTCGTGCGCAATATCTAGACTTGATCTATACTCAGTCTGGCACGCTCTATGATAAAATCCCTGATGCTCCTAGACCGGAATTTTCCGTTCCCCCATCTCCTAAATCAAACAAAGACTCTCATGCCGAGGACGGTGTGATAGGAACAACCAGCACGAAAACTGCAAAGGCTAAGTCGAAGAAAGCCCGTACGGTTTCAGGTCAAAATGAAAATGAAGAACTTCTCGCCTCGGAAGTAAATGCTGTATCGATTGACAAAGGCAAAGAAACCAAGCAACCAGGAGGCAAGAAGAAAAATAAAGGGAAGAAGAAAAAACAGGAAGAGTCATCCCCTGAAAAATCTTCTGCAAACCCTTCTGGAGAAAGGAAACCAAATCGTCCATGCCTAATATGTGATGAGGATCATTGGACAAGAGAATGCCCGTATAAAGTTGAGCTTAGAAAATTCTTCAAGAATTCAAAAACCTCGGCAGTATTGACTGATCCGTTTCCAAATCCAGGAACAAATCTAGTTGCTAGTGACAATGCTTCCCCGTCCCAAGTGCTAATGTTGTCGATTTCAAAGCAACAAAATGATGCTTTGATATCGACAAGGAATAAAGATTACGGGAATCCCTCAAGTGAAAGCCCTCAACAAAAATGTTCATCGAACAATTATTGATGAGGGGCATCTACATGTATTATATCGATGAGTTGCTGGAAAACTTTAGGATCTCCAACCTTGTCGCGATCTTCTACGACATTAAAAGCATTTGATGGACAAACATACACCCCTTACGGGATATTAAGTAACTTGCAAATCGAACTGGGGGGCAAAACAGTGGAAATATATGTTGAAGTAATTGATGGAAACCCCGATTACAACATCCTACTGGGAAGGCCCTGGATATATGCTATGGAAGCAGTTGTGTCAACCTATTTTAGGAAGATTGCATTTCCCTTTCAAGGAGGAATTACAATCATCGACCAACAAACATTTCTCCCAAATAGTTCACAAGTTACGGGAAGCATTCCGATGATCCATGGAAGCCCTCATTCGCTTCAAAATATCGGAGTAGGCCTACTAAAATACCCTATATTAATGGGGAATTTTGCCCTACTGCCTCCAAAAAATCTGGCGGAAGTGGCAACGGTGGGAACCTGCAATATGATATCTTCTATTCAAAAGATCTCTGAAAATAATATTAACATGGATCATCTGCAAGTATTGCCTCCAAGCCCAATAGAAATCTTGTAGCAATCAATGTTTTCGGCATGGGAGGCAAACCCAAATCAATGCTCATCAAGCGTTTGGATAGATAGGTCTAAGGAATATGGTACCCCTTCAGATCCTTGGTTGCAAGTACACTATACAGATGAAGGAATTGTTCA
Organism: Pinus tabuliformis; assembly: GCA_031772625.1. Classification (NCBI taxonomy): domain Eukaryota; kingdom Viridiplantae; phylum Streptophyta; class Pinopsida; order Pinales; family Pinaceae; genus Pinus; species Pinus tabuliformis. The sequence goes on along the minus strand of CM062812.1, from coordinate 301,329,720 downwards.
GTCAATGACGATTGACGGGGCACCATGGGAAGATTACCACCATCGTTCCCATCTTCTGGATTACAAAGAAGATACTCCTAGTGACCTTCATCATCCCTCAGTTTTTGATTTTCTATCAAATACTGTAAACACGGTGGATTCTGAGCAAAACTTGTCCAACATTGAAGAGACTATTGCCATAAATATATCAACCAAAACAGATGTTGTAGAGAATATTCATGTCGGCAAATGTTGTTCTCCTTCAAATTTGGAAATATATAATGCTCTTTTTCGCGAATTCAGAGATGTCTTTGCTTGGTCGTATGATGAAATGCCAGGCATTGACTCGAGCATAGTTGAACATGAAATTAAGATGTATCCAGATGTCAAACTGGTATGACAACGGCTATGGCAGGTGCACCCCAAGAAAGCCGCTGCCATCAAAGCAGAAGTTGAAAAAATTCTCCATGCTAGTTTTATTTACTCTGTTCCTCTAACCGATTGGGTATCGAATGTTGTTCCTGTAATGAAAAAACAAGGAACGATTAGAGTGTGCATCGATTATAGGGATGTAAATCAAGCTTGTCCGAAAGACAACTACCCTGCACCCTTCATTGACCAGATAATTGATGAATGCGTCGGATGTGAAATCTTCTCATTTATGGATGGATTTTCCGGGTATAATCAAATAAATATCTGCCCACATGACCAGTCAAAGACTGCATTTGTTTGTCTGTGGGGCACATTTTCATATCGCAAGCTACCCTTTGGTTTAAAGAATGAAGGGGCGACATTTCAAAGGGCAATGAATTATGCCTTCCATGACATCAAAAACATCATTCAACCATATCTCGATGATCTTCCGGCTCATTCGCGAAAGCGGACCGATCATCCGCAGCATTTGAGAGCGATATTTCTACGTTGTTGACACTACAAGATACGACTCAATCCACACAAATGTGTGTTCTGTGTCAGTTCTGGTCATTTACTTGGCTTTGTGGTCTCAAAGGACGGGATTCGTCTCGACCCATGTAAGGTTCAGGCAATCATTAATTTGCCTCCACCTTCAAATTTGCTTCAGATTCAGAAACTCCAAGGGAAAGCAAACTTTCTGAGGAGGTTCATTCCAAATTATGCCGAACTTGCTAAAGGTTATACTCGTCTATTGAAAAAAGAAGTACCCTTCGTCTGGGATCAGGTCGCGCAAGCTTCCTTTGATGCTTTAAAAGAATCCCTAATAAAAGCATCATTAATGTATGCTCCTGATTATCAAAAAGACTTTAACCTATATCTAGCTGCAGTGGATACAACCATCGCAATGGTTTTAGTTCAAGAAGACAATGGAATTGAACATCCTATATATTATTTAAGTAGAAACTTAAATGATACAGAAAGCAAGTACTCCTATGTTGAAAAGCTAGCTCTCACAATTGTTCAAGTGATACAAAGATTTCGACACTATATCCTCTTTCGAAAAACTACCATTCTATCAGATTGCAACCCCATGACTTATATATTGTCACGACAGTTGCTGGGGGGAAAATATTCAAAATGGATAGCAATTCTACAAGAGTTTGATCTGGAATTTATAAAATCCAAATCAAAGAAATCCCTGGTTTTCGTGGAGTTACTATGCGATCTCCCATCGTCGTCCAACGATGTAACATCAGAAGAAGCAATCGTGGATGAATCTTTGTTTCTGATATCTTCAAGCAACCCGTGGTATGGAGACATAATAATCTATCTCCAAACCCAAACATATAGGTCTAATACCTCCCGCTCAGAACAACAACGCATTCGATACCAAGAAAAAGACTACATGATCGTCGGTGATACACTTTACCATCGTGGTGTCGATACAGTTCTGAGGAGGTGCCTCACCCACGAGGAGGCCGAAAAAGCCCTGAATGATTGCCATTCATGTGCGTGTGGGGGGCATCAATCTGGTTACGCTATGGTGCAAAATATTTTATGAGCAGGATACTTCTGGCCAACAATGTTTAAAGATTTCATAACCGCAGTCAGAAGTTGCCATGCATGTCAAATATTTGATAGAAAAACCAGAATACCACCTGCACCGCTGCAACCGGTAGTTGCTATTGGGCCATTTGAAAAATGGGGCATAGATTTCATGACATGTAACCACACCTCGGCTGGGGGGCATGGGTATATCATAGTCGCAGTAGACTATTTTACCAAATGGGCCGAGGCGATGCCTACATTAAACAACAACGGCGAAACGGTTGCCCTCTTCTTTTTCAATCATGTAGTCTCTAGATTCGGCGTTCCACAGGCCATAGTCACAGATCATGGATCGCATTTTCGCAATCACATGATGGTTGAGTTGGCTGCCAAGTTAGGGTTGTCCCACGAAAGCTCTACTCCGTATTATCCACAGGCTAATGGACAAGTTCAGGCAATCAACAAGGTCCTGAAGCAGATGCTACAAAGGATGATTGCAGTCCACAAAAGGAGTTGGCACCTGATCCTATACTCAGCCTTGTGAGCATACCAGACATCGGTGAGGAATACGAAGCCCATAAGAAACGAGTCAAGGCGCAGTTCGACAAGAATGTCAAGCCCCGTGTCTTCTCAGAAGGTGACCTAGTTTTACTTTATGACCAGGAATCCGACAAATTAGGAGCAGGTAAATTCAAATCCTTATGGATGGGCCCCTATATTGTTAAACGTGTATTAGCAAAAGGAGCCTACGAGTTAGTAGATTATGATGGGATTCCACTAGCGCAACCTCGCAACGGGTTGTACCTTAAGCATTACTATGCTTAACTCAAGATAGTAACCCCTATGCTTTTGTTACATTTTTGTTTTCGCTAAGGGTAGTTGTTTTGGTTAAGTGATCCGCTTTTACATTTTTTGCAGATGTTGGACCTATTGGAATCATTTGTTGGATATGCCGACGAAGCGAGTCATAGTTCGCGAAACCTATCTTCTGCGGCCTGGGCCATCTTCGATCCAAGCGGCGAGTTAGTGAGTTTCAGAGGGGTATGTATTGGTCGGTCAACGAACAATATTGCTGAATACAGCGCGTTGATAGAACTCCTCTCTGATGCCATTACGCGTGGCATATGCCGACTAGTCATCAGGCTAGACTCACAACTCATCATCCTACAGCTCACTGGTATCTACTCCATACGGAATCCAGCTATCTATCGCATGTTCCTGAGGGTCAAGATTTTGGAAAGGCAGTTTGATTCTATTCAATATCAGCATATTTCTAGAAACTTAAACACATTAACAGACTCATTGGCAAATTATGTGTTAGATAGACATTTGCAACATTTATAAAAGAAGCATTTCATCAAATATTTGCATCAAGATCACGTAACTCAACCAAAATAAAGCTTCGAAAATCAAAAATATATATATAATTGTTTATGGTTCATACATAATGTTTTGTAACCAAGAAAAAATTGGTCAAATGACCCAAAACTCAAAATGCTAGGGGGAACCCTAGTCTAATGATGCTGGTGATAACAGGTCACCCCTTGTGCAATCATGCGTAAAAGCCTAGTCCATCGACTCGGCATGCCAGTGGTGTGTCGCTGCAACCTCAAGGGCAACTCGTCGCTCCTCACGTCCGAAATACCAAGAGTGAGGCCCTTGACCTTATCCTGCAATGTTGAAAGAGTCTCAGCCACATCAAGGTCGTGAAGGATAGCCCTTCCCATGGCCTCTCCTGCTGGAGTGGCAGCTGGTACTCTCAGACGTACTACTAGTCGAACTAGTCCAACATCTGCATGAGCACATGAGTTTTGATTAGTCCTAATAGAAGAAAGCACAAGAACATTATAAAAATAAATGATGAACAGAGATATGGTCAGAGAATTTACCAATAACACCCCACTGCTCACCAGCCGGTAGCACCAAATCCGGGTCACCCCGGAAATCCATACCAGCATATGGATACTCAGAAAAAACCATCTCCTGACGGTTGAACCACTCGAAGAAGGTATCAGAGAAAGAAACTTGGGACTGACCAGCATGTCAGGCCATAAGGTCGACCCATCTCTGCATCTGTGGCTCAGTCGGTGGAGGTAAGCCAAGTGATATGTACTGCGGCTGCATCAGTGGGATCTTTTCCAAGGCAAAAGCGGTCAAAATAGAACCATAACCGAAGTTCTTCAATTTTCCATTCTTTACCTTGGTCAGTTGTTCTTTCATCATAGGGAGTACTGCATCACACCAGTTGAACACCTTTGGTTCAAGGCATTCCAAGGCGTACTGCATATAGGACCTGTTAGCCACGTGAGGAACCACACTACCAACCAGTCTAGTAAAAGTGAACAAAATGGTCCTCAAGGACTGGTCATTGACATCTCGGATGTTGATCTTGTCATCCCTACTCGGCTGAGATCCCTCTCTGCAATACCAGCGAATATAATCTCTCACGGATTCGCCCCCACGGGCGGAACCTGATAATGAAAGAGGGGCACCACGCCTTGATAAACCGGTCAAAAAATAGATGTCCACAACAGTCAAGGGGATAGATTTGCCTCTGATCTGAAACACCTAGTTGGTAGGATCCCATGCATCGAGAAGATATTGCAACAAGTTGATTTGTTGCCTCATGCTAGAGATGCGGAAAAACTTGAATAGGCCGCAGTTCCGCAGTGCAGTTACAGTAACCGGATCATGTAGAGCAAGCATGTCCTCTTCTTCATGCTCGCATTCTCGCCATGTAACAACCATTTTGCTCCGATAAATCTCTGCAAAACAAGCAAGAGAAGAGTCAGGATCCTGATTTGGCAAAAAACAGGCAAAAATTCCATGAGAAAACAGTGCAAAAACTTCCCTTCTCGCGCCCATCGCACCCCCAGTAGTGTACTGGGTGGGATGCATCCCTACTGGCCAATGGCCAAGCCAGGATGCATCGCACCTTTTGATATAGAAAGGGTGCGATGGAGCCAGGGCGAATTTTTCAAACCCCAGAGGCTCAGAAAAACAGGGAAACATGCACAAAATTCAAAAAGGAAGGAATGCAACTGAAGAGCTCAGGTTTAGCTCCTACCTGGTCCAAACGGTGCCGAGAATCGTCCATAGAATCTCCCAAAATCAGCTGGTGAAAATCAAGGGGAAAAGCACCTCCAGAGCTCCAACAAACCAAAGTTCAAATGAAATGGTAAAATGAGGGGTAAAAACCACTTTTAAATTACTTTTCACGTAATTCGAGTAAAATATTAGTGTTTTAACTCATTTTGAAACATATATTGTTCATTTCTAATCGGTTTGATGAAGCAATTGAACAGGTGGTACAACCTTTGAAGGAACAAAGTGATTAACGGTGAAATTAAATCAATGACCATTATCACGAGCAGTTTTTATGTGGAGTTCAAGCTCGTTAAAAATTAAACATAAGCAATGAGCAAACGTTCCCCCAAAGTTTAAGCTCATTAAAAAATGAACCAATTTCCGGTAAATAACCATTGTGAATGCATTATCATCAGATTTCGAGCCTTGGTCGTGTTCTCATCATCACCTCCACTCAGTTTTAGCCGATCATTCACCTCCATTTGATTGTTTACCCCTTTTGAGGAACAGCTGTGAAGAGTGATCCTGTTAGCCATCCTTGTGACACTGCCATGATTGGAAAATTCCAAACCTTACCTGGAATCAGCTGCTACCCGAAATTATCACTCGTTCCTCAAAAACGAGTCTCCTTTAAGCTCTTTTCACCTGACTCGTAAAATATGAAAAGATTGTCGAGCGATTGGCCTCTCCAGCTCATTAAAGTGACCGGAAGTGCTATCCCTCCTCTAGATTTTAATCTTTTTGGACCTGAGGGATTATTACACAAAAAGATCGAGCGCTTGTCTTGTTCGGCTCGTTAAAATTACCGAAAATTCATCCCTTTTGTATTATTTTATACTTTTTCGGACTTAAGGGATTATATGACGAAAAAGGATTATTGGAGTTTCCTTTATGTCCCTTTTCAGACTCTCTAAAATTGAAAAGGACCGAGTTATCTTTGTTGTTAAACTCGTTAAAACCGAATAGTGACAAACTTGTCCATACAGACAAGAACGAGTTTCATTGTCGCTAGGCTCGTTAAAATATAGCGACAGGTTTGCCTGAAGGGAAAATTATAGAACAAGCATATGTTATCCTCCTCAAGCTTGACAAAAATAAAGAGGTACTAGTCAGCAATGACTGGGGAAAAATTGGGAAGAAAACTTGAAGAAACTTTATTGGTAGCAAGTCGCTCTTGAACATGACACTTTCACTCTGCATCCGAGTCGGGTTGGGTTGTTCCGTTCACTGGTCATATCACCATTGGTCCATCACACCATCCACATTTTGGGTTAACGCTACCAATCCTTCATGTCAGTGTCGCCAGTATGTTCAAGAGAAGTCGCTCAGGGAATTCACCTGTGTCTCATCCACTGCAATACATTCACGCTCCATTCTTTCATGACCGCCACCCTGAACCTTGTATCATCAGACCATTTTCACCTCCAAAATAATTTACTTCATTCCGTGTCATAGATGTGGGATTCATTAAGGCCCTCCTACGGTGGGTCACTTCTTGTCGACATCAGCTCATTATCCAAGAAGTCGACTTAATAACAACCCTTTTAGTACTTTGAAGCTTGCATGCCTCAATGGCAAGTTTCTCACTTTCGGCGACAAGTTTACATCAATGGCCTTCGACCGAAAGATTTTGTGTGGTGTTCGATGCCAAGTCCCTTATTCACACCCCACGAATTGTACTGTAGTACCTTGAGGGTCATCATCATTATCGGTGATTCCTCTCGCGCCTGTTAACAGCTTACATCATTGGCTGGTAATCAAGCGATGTCTTTCCATGTTCGACTCTAGAACATCTTTCACATGGATCGACTTGTACTCCGAGTGAAGATTGAACAAGTTTGGAGACCCCATATCTAGTTTCATCCATTCGGTCTGCGATATATTCAGGAAAATAAAGACATCAAATTTACATTGTTGCTACACATATGATCATCTGAATCAAAGGATGATGATTCTATCAGAATCATCAGTCTCCCGAACAGACGGTTTTCTGTCTTATGTACATGGAAATGAATTTATAGAGCTGAGCATGGGAATGCCCGACTCAGCTAGATCATGAAAAATATTATGAAGATAATGTATTGTATTGTATCTTATTACAGGTCACCTTCCAGCTCGAAAAAACTTTGGATCCTCATGACAAAGCATTTCACCCGACATCAAAAGATTAACGACCTTATGCTTTAGGGGGCAACTGTTATAGACATTTTTGAGCACTGCAACCCCAATCAAACATGTCCATAAACCAAGGGATCCTAAGTCCCTAAAAGTGTTGTTCCATCTCCTAAAAGAACAAGGTCAGCTGATTACATCATCTCCCAGAAGTTCTCCATGAAAAACTACTCAGAACTGGTCAAAACTGGACCATCTCACCTGCTCCATGGTCAAAGTGCGATGCATCCCACCTAATGCACACGGGAGGTGTGATGCATACTGAAAAGCCCTTCTATGGGGTGCGATGGGTGAGAGTTGACAAATGGTAGAGACAGTTTGCGAGGTGGATGATCATGGAATCTTCCAGAAACTTCTCCTATGACACTTGCTTCTCTGAATTTGCCCAGGGATGAGTAAGAGATCATCAATCTCCAAGTGGAATCAAGAACTATCAGAGAGAGGACACTAATCAAATCCCAGAAGTTGACTCACCCCCCTATAATCATCTATATATGGATCCCTCATCCCAGAGATCCAGAGGCTGGAATTTTGTATCTTGTAAGGAAGTGTTGTTGGTTTCTTGTTGAAATATCATAGTGTTGGGTGATCTAAGCTTTTCATGATGTGAAAGAAGGGCTTTCATGCTGGAGGATGACGCTGGGTTAGAACAATTGGTTGTAATCCTCTTTGCTATTCTTGATTATTAATAAAGATATTCAAGTTTTCCTCCACATTCTTGTATATTTGATGATATATGCATTTGTGTGGTCAATATATATCTGGTCCTATATTTTTTATGATTGTAGATCTCTGTTCTTCGATAGTATTATGCTGCTTTGATTCCACAGGTGCTCTTTGAAGCTGGGTAGACGAAGGAGAAGCGACAAGGATCTGTCAGAAGGGAGAGGAACTGAGCAAGGAACCAAGCACAAGACTGAGGTTGGTGTCCTTCATTCCACTCTCATCTACTTCTCATAAAGGAAAACGAAAGTAGTTTTAGTTTGTTTGTTTCTAAGATAGCTACCAGTCTTAGTGGGACTAGCAGCTCCGAGTGGACACTAGATTTCCCGATAACAGATACCCCCCCCCCCCCCCCCCCCGATAAAGGTGGTTTCCTCTCTCTCCTCCACTGCTACGTGGCGCCCGATGAATGGAATCAGGTGGGCTCTGACCTTTACCACTTACCACCCGATAGAAACCATTTATGCTCGAATAAAAACGCTCCTAGGCATTATCCTTTGAGTGCGTCCTCCGCCCAATAGTCATTCGATCTACCCATCCAAGCTTTGATGGCTCGAACTTATTCCGCTCCCGTCACGACTTCGAGCCTTTGGCATTTGACCCCCTCCGTTCATTCCTCTAGATCCAAAGGCCCTCGTTCACCATCACTGTAGTTCACCCTCTGCCACCCAACCAACATCCTGACCGTCGATTCATCCCATCCAACAACCCACATGCCCCCGTACCCCGCTTCCCATCAGTCACCCAGGGAGGAAAGTTGTTGGCTCTGTTAGTGTTTGTGACAATCGGACAGTTGAACTAAATAACGGAATGCATGGCCGAAAGGGGAAAAAAACAACACAATGCAGTTGAACCAACAGAAATGGTCATGGAACGTCACTAGAACGAGCAAACCACCTGACAGCACAGCGAAATTACCAGAATTTGGTTACTATGTTTGTTAGAAAAAGAGACCTCTGTGCTCATGTTTGTCTAGTTATGGCATCAAGTAGTTAGAAGACAGAGGGGATAGATTAAGACATCTCGAGCCTCAAAGGGTTCAAGAGCATTGTAAAAAGCCTATAAATGGTTGAAAGTCCGAATTATTAAGGGTTCAACTTTTGGAGACTATGGATACTCTTTTCCTCCCAGCATCTCATCTTCATTCCAGTAATACAAGCTTATTTTGCTATTACATATTCAATTGCCATCTCCTCCTCTGTTCTAAGCTTGCACTTGAATAGGTTATTCATGTTTTCTTCTGTGTCTAATGATAGATAACTGTCATCTTATCTCTGCGTTGATAAATTAGATTTGCAAGCTTCATTTACTTTCTGTATCTAGCCATTCATAGGTGTTTAAGTATGTATTTGCTGATACAGTCAGGATTCTCCATCTATCCATTGAATCTATAGACTATTGAGCAGTAGTGGTCTAAAGCCTTGTCAAGCTGTGGGTGTTCATGCATGTCTTGAGTGAAAACGGAGTTGAAACAGTCATCTGACTTGATCCAAACTCCAATCCATTCCAATAGTTCAGAGAACAATATTGAATATTTATATGTTACCAGGCATCTCCGAGCTACAACCTAGGATAGTTTACTAGAGTGATAACAACTCCCATCTATCATATCCCATATACCATATGTCATCCATGTAGATACATTGATCCATCAAATTCAATTTCAAGTTTGAAATAATGATGGGATATTATTTGAATTTGAAATTCAAATCTAGAAATTGTTTACCCGATTCAAGAGCCAATAGCAGGAGTGGTTTTGTGGATTTCATGAATAACTGTAACCGATCGAGTTATTTTTTGTTGTAAATGTAGAGAGAAGAGGATCATGTGGCTTAAGGGTTTCATCTATTGGGTAGTTTCCAAGATTGGAAAGATCGTAAAAACTTTTAGAATTGATGTCCCAACCAAGCTTAAGCAATACATGTGAAATCCAAAGAAACTACGACATGCCTTGTGGTTTTGTGCAAGTGATTTATAAAAATAAATTGTATTGAAAACAATCCTAGGTTGGTTTAATTAATCATTTATCAAATTAATTTATTCCTCATTTTCATTTCATTACTTTTCATGATAATGTATGTATTATGTATAACAAGTAGCTGGTTGTGGAAATCTTTGAAGGGATCCATGCACAAGATCTGACGTATTGGCTCCTCCTCAGTCAAACTCAAAGAATCAAGGGAAATTATTTCCCCGCCTGAACGCTAAAATTTGAGTTTGAGGAAGAAAAAAACGAATGGGAAACAAAGTTGCATAATCTTGATAGCCACAATGTTCACATTGACTACACATCAAAGGTGAATTCATGGAAAACTAGAGCCAGAAAGATTTTTTTGAGTGCGAATATAACCCATGACCAATTGTATATGCATGTCAAACATATCAAATTTAGAGTTGATGTATCAATAAAGAAGTTTATTTTGTGTGGTTGCAGACTACAAAGTTCAGTTCCGGTTATCAATGCTAAAGCAGAATATGTGAGTTGTAACCTATCTTATAAGCCAGAGTTATAGCCATCAATCCCTAGGGGCCAAAATTTCTCAAATCTCTATGTATTTCAGTATCTTTGTATATGCCTCCTTGGATCCATATGCATCACTCAACTATAAAATCTCGCATACACTCTCTGTACAAGGATTTGTATTCCCATTGCAACAAATTTTTGTTATTACACTTGATAGGGCCTAGAAGATAGAAAAAAGATACTGCACAGATCCCGCCAAATAATTCTCTTCATACATATAACGCACTGAATACTACCTTGCAATATGATTTCAAATATCATTGATGGCTACGACATTAGCCTTCAACAAAGACTGAGAAGTCATAATATTGAGAAAACCTAATGTGAGAAACTAAAAACTTGAGATGAGAATATAACATGAAATATTTTGAAACCAGATACATGAAACTTCAAGCTTAAATGCTCACAGGAGACAAACCTAATTGCATTGTGCGTATCAAATCCAAATCTAAATATGCATGTAGTTTTATAGTACTGCAAAGAAACCATAATATGCATGCAATACAATAATCTAAATATGCATGTAGTATAGTAAGCTTTTACTTTTAGTAGTCTTTGTGGGAATGTGAGGATTATCGTGATTTATTTTAAAAAATTGTAATTACATCAATTTGTTTTGTTGTTGCCAATTTTGATAATTTGAATTGATTAAAAAAGGGGCTAGATTATTAATAATGTTCTTATTAAACTTTTAAAATACCCAAATCACCCAAAAAAAGATATTGTAGTGTTTTAGAAGGGACGTTTGGACAATGTTTTAATTGGTAGTTGTGGAAACTACATGTTATAGTGTGGAAACTATATGTTGCAGCAACACCCTATTCTAGTGGCGAAAAACTCTATGTTATAGTATGGGAACTCTATGTTGCAGCAACACCCTCTTATAGTGGAAATAACTCCCCTATACATTGAGGAAAGTGGTATGTAGCTTGTTTCTATGGTAATTCAAAAGAATAAATTCAATGAGTTACAATATAGTCACTACAAGTAGGTAAATCACTTTTCAAGATAATGAAAATCAACAAAGGAAACGAAGATCATCAAAGGATAAGCTGTTCAATCCTACATTATGAGGATCTCTCACCTTAGAGACCAATTGCAGAGAGTTGGAGAAAATGTGCTTGGCAAGGAGCTAGTAGTTGTGACTCTTAGAGGTCTCCCTTCTATTTGGGAAACCTTCTTTACTACAATAAGCAATGACAATCTCCTTCCTTCATTTGATGAAATTTTAGGGAATCTCACTCAAGAATAATGCGAGGATGATAGCAAGAGGAAGGATTCAAAAGCATGAAGAGGGAGAGCCCACTGCATATATCACTCATGGAAAAAGGAAGAAGGCAAAAGGAGGTCCATCAAGGAAGCCTCCTTCTCAAAATACAAAAGAAAGGAATGACAAATCGTCATCTCATATTGAATGCTTCAATTGCTACAAGGTATATCTTTATGTTCGTGACTGTCTCGAGAAGAGAAAGAGGCCACATTACAACACTAGAGGAAATTACAATAACAAAAGGAGAAAAAACAATCAAATAAATAATCATGATAGAATAAATGAAAGAAGAAGAAGAGACTTCTCATCCTCCTCAAAATAAGTCAAGGGCTCCCAGGTATGAAAGTAATGTTTTAAATAAATGTGAATACATTCTTATTTATGCTCTTACTAGTTCTTCTCCATCAGATTCGTGGGATAGTTGGTTGGTTGATAATGGGGCCACTTATCATTTCTCTGGATACAAGGAAGTCCTATCTAATCTAGTAGAGAGGGAGACTAAGCTGAAGATCATTCTTGGAGACAACTCCACTCATCCCGTGAAAGGCTTTGGGTCCATCAAATTTTAGCTTAATTATGGGGAATCAGTTCTATGATATGATGTTATGTTTGTGACAAGGTTAATGAAGAATATGGTATCTATATCCGCATTGGAAGATAAATGGATGAGGGTTTCCTTCATAAAAGGAAAAGTTTTGACCTAGCCTGTTGATTCACCATTGAGATATGCATTCACATTACGATCGAGATTTGAAGGACTTTATAGAGTCACTGGAAGTACTCTTCTATCATTGGTTCATAATACCAATCAACTGGGTGAGTTATGGCATCACAGGGTGGCTCATCTACATTATGATGCACTTCCAAAGTTGAAGAAATTGGTCTCAATTATTCCCGATGTTCAAGCTCATCATGATGGAGTTTTTCCAGGTTGTGCAAGTGGAAAGAAAAAAAGGGGATAATTTCCCTCTAGTAAGAACAAGAAAAATGACATCCTTCATCTCATTCATTTCGATATATGTGGTTCGATGACTATACATTCGGTTGGTGGTCATCTCTACTACATCACCTTTATTGACGACTTCTCAAGAAATACATGGATTTACTACCTTAAGATCAAGGATGAAGCCTTTCAAATATTCAAGGAATTCAAAGCCTTGATCGAAAATAAATCAAGAAAGAGAATCAAAGTCTTCAGGTTCAAAAATGGAGGGGAACACATGTCAAACAAATTCATAGCATTTTGCAAGAAAGAAAGGGATCAAGAAGCAAATGATTGTGCCATATACTCCTGAACATAATGGTTTGGTGGAAAGGAATAACATGTCTATAGTAGAAGCTGTTCGTGCCATGCTCCATGATCAAAAGGTTCCAAATCCCTTTGGGTCAAAGCTACATATACTGTTGCATATGTTCAAAACAGGGTCCTCATCAAGCATTAGAAAACAAGACCCCTTTAGAAATATTCACAGGTATCAAGCCTGATATTAGCCATCTTCATGTATTTGGATGCCTCGTATATTTTCATGTGCCAAAGTACAAAATGAACAAATTGGAAGCTACAGGAGGAAAAGGTATGTTTATGGGTTATTGTGAAGATTCTAAAGCATATAGAATATATATTCCTGGTCAGAGGAAGGTCAAAATTAGCAGGGATGTAACATTTAATGAAGACGTGGCTCTTGGAAAAGCTATATATTCATTTCTTCTTAATTGACTCCGCTATATATGAAAACAAGATGAAAATGAAAATGAATAAGATGAAAACAATTTCTTCTTATGCTAATTTCAATTTTGATGTCAAATTCATTGCCTTTGTTAATGTCAGTGTCGATGTCAAATTCATTCGCTTTGTTAATGTCAATGTTGATGTCAAATACATTCCCTTAATGACATAGCTAATCCTTTGTAAACCTATTAGTTTGTGATGGTGAGGTTTAAATACAATAGTTTTTTAATGACATAACAATATTCTAAAGGTTGTTACAATTTTTTAAAAACTAAGATTCCCCAAATGACAAAAAAAGAGATAAACATTATATCAGACACAATGCAAAACATACTTGTGTAGAAAGGAAAATATTGTCAATGAAGGGCAACACACCCTGCCCTTCAACATCTTGAAAATGCTCTGTAATAGTCAATCCTATAGGCCCAACACGTACATGAGCACTAGGTGGTTCATTCATTTGACCATATACAAGAGCATGCTTGCTTTCACCCTGTATAACAAGAAAATCATTAATTAGTATCCCATGCTCTGACTATGTATGCAATGAACAACTCTTCAAAAAACAAATGGGTGAATTAAGAGCTTGCGTTGAAGGGATTTGAAGCTGGCAATTCATTCACAACAAATGTCATACAAGAATATATGACAACAGACATAACACATACAACCTCATCTCCATTTGTAACACAACATGGAAGAACATGTAAGGAATCATATGACCGCTAGGGTTTCAGGGCAAGAAAGTGGGAGTTGTACCCATCATATATTAATCCACCTGTCACCAAACTAACTTTGAGCTCGTTCAAATCTTACGCCCTAAACCCCAATAGAACAAGCATAGTGTGTCCTCTGTCACGACAGGGACGGTAAAATACATATTATCCTCCTCCTCATCCTCATCGTCCTCATCTTCCTCTTGCTCCCTCAAGGATCGATAAGTTTGTCATTCTTTTATTTAGCCATGAGACTCTTCTATTGCTAATAGGCCCCATATTCAAGCGCCTTGCAGTGCGAGTATAAAGCATGCAAAATGGGCACACCCTTTTGCTGCTACTGTTGTGAAGAAAAGCTTGTTGCTTCAAAAAATAGATCCTCTACAAGTGCAAGTACGATCCAAAAAGGGGGGAATTCGTACTCATAGAGTTGTTTCCAGAGATATTTCCAAAGGTGATTTCTATCATATAGTGGCTTTGAGGAGGCCGTGTTGTAGCCTTGCTACAACTTTCGAGCTACATGTATGTTGCATTGAAGCATAGGAATAACAAACCGACGAATTCACTGGTCGTCATCCTCATGGGTTATTATCCATGTGTCAAATTGTTATTGAAGGGAGGACAACGAAAATAAGCGTTTAGCCCAACCCAACCTGACATAGGAACGCCTATCAATGGAATTATAGAATTAAGGTTGAGCATTTTTTCCCTCAATGAATTTTGGAAAATATAATCCCTTGCGATTGGTATTTTCATCCTTCAGATTCACAAATGCTCATAGGAGATCTTTAAACATGTTTTTATTGGTTAATTGTTTTTTTATTTTAATGTTTTTTAATATATATTTTTATTTTTTAATATATTTTTAAATTTACAATTGTATTTATTTATTTATTTATTTTTGTTTATTTTGTTTCCATCTATTTGTTTGTTTGTTTGTTTGTTTTTAGTGTTAAATTTGTAAATTTTTTCCTTAAATTATATATTTTTAAATATTTTTCTTAAATTATGTTTTTTTGGGATTTTTTTTAATCTCTCTCTCTCTCTCTCTCTCTCTCTCTCTCGATATATATATATATATATATATATATATATATATATATATATATATATATATATATATATATATATATATTGTTTATCTTTGTCTTGATGATGAACCGTAGTAAGTGGTTTGAAACACATCAAACTTGAAAACTACTTTGTTTTTTCTTCAGAATATATTTTGTATATATTTCTTATGTTTGATTTTTTTTGTCATTTTTTATATTTTTAGTTTTTATTTTATATTTTATATATATATATATATATATATATATATATATATATATATATATATATATATATATATATATATATATATATATATATATATATTTTCAATTGTTTCAATTTTGTTTTGTTTTGTATTTTTCAATTATTTTTTTTGTAGAGTCCATGTCAATCCTCGACTAGCAACCCGATCCCATTATGTGTCAATTTGATAGTTGATTTTCAACTTTTCCTTATAATGGATCAAGTGTGCTCCCACAATGTATCAATTTCATGGTTGATTTTTAGGATTTCATTGCAATAGGTAGAGTTCAACTACGCTGCATGTCAATTTGATGGTTGATTTTTAAATTTTTTTTGCAATGTGTCAAGTTGTCTTAGGCTAAGATTTTAAAATCGCTATATTATTAGCATTTAAAAAAGAAATTAATCCTGGTATAATGACTCTTTAATTCAGGTGTTCATTTTTGAAGTTTTTATTAGTTATATAATTTTTCCATGATGTCATGGTTGAAATATATTGACAACTTTAGTTTTTTTTGTAGTCATGATATTGGTTTCAATTCCATGGTTGAAAAAGTGTGAAATTTTAAGGTTTTTCTAAGTCATGATAATTTATCTTTAATGCTATGGTTGAGAGCAGTTATAAGTATTTGATTTTTAACATCGTAGTTGAAATTTGTTGGAATTTTAAGGCTTTTCAGAGAAATGATATTTTATCTTTAATGCCATGCCTGAAAATTGTTGGAATTTTAAGGTTTTTCAGAGTCATGATATTTTATCTTTAACACCATTGTTAAAAAATGTTGAAAATTTACCCCCAAAAAAAGACGTTATTCCGACATCAACACTTTTCATTTTTGAGGTGTTTTTTGCATTAAAAAATTGCTTTTACTGTCATTTAAAAAAATGTTGAAAATTTAGCACAAAAAGAAGTGGTGATGTAGATCAACACTTTTTGTTTTCAGGTTGTTTTTCCATGTTTTTTGGGGTTTTTTTGCCAAAGTTCTCATTTTGAAGTAATAGTTCTCATTTTGAGGTAATAGTTCTCGTTTGATTAATAACTTTGTCTAAGATCCTTCCTACATATGCATCTAGTTCTTCTCTTTCGAGAATTGTGAAATACATTTAACAAAGGAATATAAACATGAAAAAACAAAGCATCACATCAAACACCAGTTATTAGAAACCACATCCTATGAATGTACATCCCTAAAAATTAAAAGGTATGGACTGGTAAGAAACCCTCTCTTTCACATCTGAGGGTATTTGGATGTGATGCATATGTACATGTTCCAAAGAAGAAACGAACCAAGTTGGATAGTAAATCTGAAAAGTGCATTTTTATTTGGTATAAGGATGGTTTAAAGGGTTATAAGCTTTGGAACCCAGTAACAAGGAAAGTTGTGTACAGCCGAGATGTGGTGTTTAGAGAGGTGAAAGATGTTATTAAACATGAATTCCAACCAAAGGAACCTGAGAAGATAAAGTTTGAGCTAAAGGAGGAAGAATCGGACTCTACAGCAGAGGAGGAATCAGAAGATGAAGAGCCACAAACTCCGGGTGTGAGAAGATCAGTTCAAGAAATAAGGCAGCCAGAAAGGTATAGTCCATATGCTTTCTATTCAAATTTTGCTTTATCTATTACTGATGATGATCCCAGAACTGTGAAGGAAGCAGTAAATTCAGAGGATGAAAAACTTTGGAAAGAGACCATGGTTGATGAAATGGCATCTTTGCACAAAAATAAGGCTTGGGATCTGGTGGAGTTGCCGGCTGGAAGGAAACCCATTGGCAGCAAATGGGTGTTCAAGAAGAAGACAAATGCAGAAGGAAAGGTGGAGAAATTCAAAGCTCGGTTGGTATCAAAAAGTTATTCCCAGGTGCTGGGAATTGATTTTGGTGATATTTTGTCTCCTGTTACCAAGGTAACTTCTATTATATTACTTTCCTCTGTTGCTGCTGCTTTTGATTTTGAGGTAGAACAGATGGATTGAAGACAACATTTCTTCACGGGGATCTAGAAGAGGAGATCTACATGAAGCAACCTGAAGGCTTTACAGTGAAGGGTAAGAAAGAACCGGTATACAAGTTAAAGAAGTCTCTATATGGGTCAAAACAATCACCAAGGATGTGGTATCAAAAATTTGATACATTTATACGGTGACTTGGCTTCACCAGAAGCAAAGCAGATCACTCTGTGTATTTTAAATTAATTGGTGACCGTGTTATTTATCTGGTCTTTTATGTGGATGATATGTTGTTGGTTGGAAATGACAAACAAATTATCCAGGATTTGAAGACCCATTTGTCCTCCAAGTTCAACATGAAAGATCTTGGTGCTGCAAACTATATTTTGGGCATGGAAATTAAAAGAGATCGGAAAAAGAGGAAGCTCTGGTTAAACCAGAGGAAGTATGCCGAGACAATATTGCGGAAGTTTAATATGCAGGATAGTAAACCAGTGAAGGTTCCTACTCTTGTAGGTGTAAAATTATCTGTTGAGCAGTGTCCCAAGACACAAGAAGAGGAAGAGGACATGTCTCGTGTTCCATATGCAAGTGTAGTTGGTAGCCTGATGTATGTGATAGTCTGTACTAGACCAGACATTGCACATGCAGTGGGAGTATTGAGCAGGTTTATGTCAAAACCAAGGAAGGAGCACTTGACAGCAGTGAAGCGGGTTTTCAGGTATTTTGTGGCACTAGTGATTATGGTTTGTGCTACCAAGGAAGACCAGGATTGCATAGAGTGTTGGATATCCGTGGCTTTGTTGATGCAGAATAGGCTGGAGATCTGGATCAGAGAAGATCTACAAGTGTGGATGTGTTTAACCTATTTGGAGGTGCAATCAGTTGGATGAGTAAGAAACAATTTGTAGTCGTACTATCAACTACAGAGGCAGAATACATGGCAGCCACTCATGCAAGCAAGGAAGCAGTTTGGTTGCAGAGATTGTGTTCAAGTATGGGGTTAGTACAAGGAGCTATAAAGATAGACTGTGACAGCCAAAGTGAAATTTTCATGGCAAAGAACCCTGCATATCATTCAAAGACAAAGCACATTGATGTTCAATATCACTTTGTGAGGGATATGATAGAAGACAAAAAGGTGTTGTTGGTAAAGGTGGGCACTTTGAGAATACTGCAGATGCATTGACAAAATCTATGAGCTCTGAGAAGTTCTCTTGGTGTAGAGAAACAATGGGTGTTGCAGGGCTGGATAAATGACTAATCTCTCTTGTGGCCCCTTGTGGAAAGAAAACAACAAGTGGGAGAATGTTGGGTTGTGTTATATTCTTTCCACGACTAGCCCACGTAGTTAACCGGGGGTTAGAAGGGGGCGGAGCCCCCCCTTCGTTGCGCCAATTGCGTAGCAGGGGGAGTCACAGGGGGTTTGAGGGGTGCAAGTAACCCCACTCTATAGGGTCTTTTGGTTTTGGACCCTATTAGGTTGGGCGAACCTACCTATGGTTTTGTGCATGTTTTTCGCACATGGTTTTGGACGCGATGGTTTTCGGTCCATGGTATTGGATGCTTCAGCATGTATAAATATGTATTGTAACATTGAAATGAACATAATGAAAAATTAAGCTGGTAGTCCCGGTTTTGGGATCCAGGGGAAAATCTCTGTGTATATGTGTTATATGTGTTATGCTCTCGCATTGTTTATTTTCTATGTTTTAGAATTCGTATGCAGGTAATTTATGTATGGGGTTAAAACCTACATATTTGTTATTTACTAAAAAAATGTATGTTTATAGTTACCACATCAAGATCTCATGAAATCCCTTGATCTTTATGAGAAAGAATCAAATTTTTCATATGGTTTATTAAAAAATTGTTATTAAATTACATTGATTATGTCATCAAAGGTTTCACTATAGGACCACAAGAATATCCATCTAGAAATGGAATGTTCCATGATTAAATAAGCTTATAATATTTGATAGAATTGATAGGAATCGTTGGAAACTCCATGTGACTTTAGTTAAACATAGTATTTTAAGGCACTAATTATTTTCGTTAAAACAAGTGCAAAGTTCAGGACTGTCATAAGGATATGTGATTTGATTGACTACTATTATATTTATAACCACCCAATGACTATAATCATACCCCATTAAGTAGTTTCGTTCAATTTATTATATAGCACAACTCTCTCTCCACACACACATATAATCCACATCTACTACAACAAGAGATACATTTTTTTTAATGCTATTGTATACTTCAATATCTAAAGAATACATATTAACCATATTGGAACTATAATGCAATTCGAAGCATAATATTCATAAGTTTTAGATTGGTTGTGTATATATATACATTCAAAAATAACAATAAGTAATTTATTTATAATTTACAATCTATTACAACATTAATTCAAACTTAAAAAAAAAAATGGATTTATAAGATTTTTTACTAATTAATATTACTTTATGTTGATGGTGTTAGAAGTCACCAATAGTAAGGGGTCTCCCTGGTATGAAGTCTCAGTTAGACCTAACATTGTTTGGGATAGGAGCCCCATCCAGAATATGGTTTGGTCGCCATTACATTAATCTTAAGGATAAGTCTTGGCTGCAATAAACAACACAAGAGATCATACACACAACTTTAAGGTCAGAAAGTGAGTAAGCTTTGTGAGACACCAATTTCAATGTATAAAGAGTGAGCCTCTAGAAGAAAAGTAATACTACTATCCTAAAAGAGACACACAAGAGCAAGAAAATACTTGTTAGTTAACTTGCAAAATAGTTCACAAGATAATAAAGATCATGAAAGCAAATAACAACGCACATTTAACAAGATATATACTAAATCCAATGAAATAGTTCATTTTCTTTATCATCTATGAAATAACATATACCACAAATATTAAAAGAATATTTTTACAACATCCACGATACATGCATGAAAGTGTGTGTGCACTGAGAGCTTCTTATGCTTAAGTGAATGTTCCAAGTACACAATTACAATGGTGAAACACCACCCCCAATAGTGAAACATGAACCCATATCTTGATTCTCCAAAGAATGATCTTCACTCATATAATAAGATATAGAATCCAAGGCTAGCTCTCCAAAAGTCCAAACCATATGCTTGAGTTATGAGGGTTTATTTATAACAAGTGAGGTGAACTTTCACCTCCATTTATGACTCTTGAGCTCCCTCATGACTCTTGAGCTTCCATTTGTCTTCTAGCTTCTCTTTAACCTTTGAGCTACCTAATGACTCTTCATATTCCCCATGTGACACTTGGAAATGGTAACTCGGCGATGTTAACATGTAACTTTGTATTAAGATATTGGTGCCAATCTTTGTACTTTGTTTCTATGTGCTCAACCTTCACTGGTACATCTAGATTGTATCTGATTTTACCCTCCAGTTCATGTGGATATATGGTCTTACAATCTATTTGAATGGAGCTCAGGAGCATAATTAATTTAATGTGTATCTTTGTTGGCTCAATCACATACTGTAGAATAGATTCTCCAATCACCTCAAGCTCATCCTAAGTTGTCACCTGTTTAATATTATTCAATAAATCTTCTATTTCTTGGATGATAATCCTCCTACTCTTTAATTCTATAAATGTACCAACAGAAGTTATCATGTGCATCATGACCAAGAAATCCAATCCATTATACAAACATGAATATGTTGTTATGACGTTGGTAACAATAGTATGGATTTTCTCATAAATTTATAAACACACTATGATTTATGCCATATCTATTTCCACATCGTGTATGCTCTTTTTGATCGACACCACGGGTATGTTTAGATATTTGGTGCCCTAGTCTTGGATCACATATATAGTTGTGTAAGTTGTCTTTAGTACCTTCACCATCTTTTGTGACCCTTTTTTCACTTCATGTAGGAGCACCACTGCCTCATGGAGAGTGATCTCATCATATAATTTCTTCATAGTGTCTTCCAAAGGCTTGATCTCTTCAAGTATTGTTGCTTCAATTATATTCTACTAGCACTACATCGGTCATCCATGTCACTCTACTCCTTTCCCCTAGTTCTAGGGAGTCAGTGTCGAGACCTCGGTTTCCTATTATTAACTAGGATTATTTCCTTAATTTACTTTTTTTGGGGGGGGATGAATTATGGAGTTAATCATATGTTATTACAAGTGAGATTCTAGCCTCTGGAATGGGTACATAGGAGATTTTGTATTCTTTGCTTCATCAACGATCTTTGGAGAGGTGAGAGCTACATTGATGAGGGGACTAGAGATCTTTGATTTCTAAACATGATATGCCCAATTAGTTGCCTTTCCGAATCCAATTCCTTTACTAATGTTTCAGTTTCTCTCACCAAGTAATTGTTGTTCTCCTTAGTGGCTTCCACAAAGGTTGCATTTGTTGCTGCAACTGCACTTGGATTATTCCTAGTATTTGGCACAATCACCCTTTCTGTGTTGATGGTGATAGGGTGATGAGGGTCATTCAAAAAATACCTTCTCCTTTCATGTACTATTCTCCTCTTTAGCTGATTGAAGGTGAAATTTGAAATGTCAATGACCCTTTCATCTAGTGGAGGGACTATTCCCATCTCAATGAATGGGATATGGCCACAAGTAATAGGAGGAGGGGGGAAGATAGCTTGTTTGTTTTGTAATTGGCATAATGCCTACTCCTTGGTCATCCTCCTCTAGTTCTTCATCTACCTAACAAGCCTGTAGTTCCTCTTCTTGTCTCCTCCTACTTTCTTCTTCTTCTAATAACTTTTGTCATTCTTCTTCTTCCTTCTACTTCTACAAGGCTTCTTCATGTTGTTTCCATCTAGTTTCCTATTATTTCTTCTTTTTCAACACTTCCTTTCTTCTTTGCATGTCTTCTTTATTCTTCCTAATTTGTTCTTATTTTTGTTTCCTTTCTTCCCCCTGCTTGCGTTCCTCTTCATGTTTCTACTCTTCTTCCCATTTCTTCTCCTCTTCATGTCACTTCCTCAAAGCTTATTCAAATTCCTTTATTTGCCTCTCTACTTCAATTGTGCATTTTTTGTTTGGATCCGCTTTAAATTTTCTACTCCTATCCTCTTCAGGACAATGCACGATCTTCCTTTTTGGCTTAAAAACACTATCTTCAGTGGGCACTTCTTGTTGGGCCCCTTCTTGCACAAGATCCGGTATATGAGTTGTGTTAGAGGGGCCTACCTCGTCACCTGGTTTTGTTGTTCTAGAAGCATTGTATCGATTATTGATTTTCTCCTCAATTTCCAGAGTGAGAGGAACATATGCCCAGGCGAAATGTAGCTTAGCACAATGTTGTTTTCATACTCCCTTGGGGTCATATCAATGAAAAATCATTTCACTGAACCTGAGGTGGATAAGTTCTACATATTTTGTGTATGTTGCCTTTAGACTCTTCATATTATATGACCCCACCTACAAAGGAAGGAAAGGCCATGGTGACTTCTTCTTCTTCTGCAAAAGCTACAACAACCTTGAGCAAAGTTGATACCTAAAATTTTGCATGATCACCTTATCAGTGACATACTTCGATAAAAGATGTGCTAACTTTTAGGAACTAAAGACTCTGGTATAGGTGCCCTAGGAAGAAGTGAATGTCAATCTGCAACTTCCATAACCACTTCTTTCACTTGATCAGTATGTAGGGTGCCTCTTCTTCAAATATTATCTAATAGATCACATCGAAGAAGTGCTCGGCTAGTTTGTCATAAACTCCTCTGTAACTTAATTCTAAGAGTAGCTTGCAATATATGTTGACAGAGAGAGGTTGTTGAGATTAATTCCATTTTATAATTAGAAACTCCTTTCTTGCGTAGATTCCATCAAGTAGGTATGCTGACATGAAGAACCGAGTTTTCCCACTTTCTGCATCCTTGTTCATCTTTGATACATTAATATGCAGTTATTTGGAAAGCATATATTACTAATTGAATATATTCCCTTTTGTGACTATCGAGTAAAGTATGTAGATGCATCCTTATTCACAAAACTTAGCGTTTTCCCATCCATGCAGTCTATAGCACATTTCCATGAGGTATTGGTAAACCTTATTTAATGATTTATCTTGTACATCCCATATGGATTTTGACAAAATTTGGTTGGTTCTTGCCACCATGATCTAATCACCTCCTTGGTATTCAAATAAGCCCAAGTTGCATAATATTGGGAGTTTAGTTATACTTATGGCTTTGGTGGTTTTTCATATGCATGGAGATCACGTGGTCAATATTTCATGAGAAATCACCCACTCACATTGCTTAGGATCATGCTCTTGGAGTCTATACCCTACAAGATCCATCTGATTGCTTTTGCACATGGTAACACAAGATACCTGCAAGCAATTTAATGGTATCTAGATCTCTTAAAATTGATGTAAATTTATATGTCTTCAAGATCCTCTAGGAATTTCTTCTTATTGAAAGCATTTTTTATGGTCAACCATGATGTAGTAGTATAATTATCCACAAATCACCTAGTATCTTCCAAGATAGATGCTCCTGATTTAAATATTTCTCAAACGACTTCAACAGTGCTTTTAGTGGCCTCCTTAGTTGGTGCTTTTCTTGTAATCAGAGACATCATGTCAATGGAGGATAAAAGACTAATAATTGCCTAATTGGCAACACCTAGAGGTGGAAATGCACACATGGAAACACAGATTTAGTTCCACAAATAATCTTCTACTCTATAAGGATATAACATGAAACAAATAGTCACTTAGAGGAAGGAGTGCACAAGGCCTAAGAACAAGAGAAAATATTGAGGAAAGAGTGACTTGACTGGCCACTGGAAGTGCACAGTATGCAATGGTTGAGAGGAGGGACTATGTATTCTTGATCAACAAGAAGAAAAGTTGGAGGAATGGGTCTTGTGATTACATAATGCACACTCACTGAGAGAGAGAGGGCTCCTTGACTGTGTAGTTTACATCAACAGTGGGCAGGGAGTGAAAAAACATTGGTTGGAAGTGTGCAATGCACAATTGAAGTCATGGATTATGCAGTATGCATTCACATAGGAGAAATCATTGTTAACTGGAATTTTGGAATGCACAATTGAGTAGAGGATACATTGAGAGGTGTGCATGTCGGATCAGCAAAGAGCAAGGCTTTAGATTTGTTGCCTTGAAGGGAGAAATGCATAGTTGGAGAGATAGAGATGGAGATCTGCTCAGAGTTCAATTAAGTATTGATCGACAACAAGAAATGAGGATTGTGAGAAGATTACATGCATAAATAGATTCATCTTCCATGATTACTGGAATGCAAAAGTACTTGGAATATGAAATGCCATTAGAAAAGAGGCATGCAAGAGAGAAATGACACATGAAAAAGTTAAATATAGAAAAAACAACACTAGTGATGTAAAAAGCAAGGTAAAAACAACACTTATGAAAGCAAAAATGACAAAAGTGAAAGTAAAAGCAGCTAAAAGTGACAATTACAAATGTACCCGAAATAGTGATTTGCATGTAATCAAAAGTTCCTTGTGCTTAAGGAATGCAAAGAGATTCAAAGATGAGTGTGAGAATGAGCTCCAGGCTGGCTTCTTATATAGGTGAGAACTTATAGATCTAAGGTTATGGCTTACCAAAACGTCTAAAAAAATAGGAGCTATACTTAGTTAGTTGCCACTTGTGACTAAGTCGACTCTGGAAAGAGTGCAACAATAGCGACAAGTGGTGCGCAGTATCTATCCACAGGGAGTGCACAGTCTTTATAACCAATGAATGTGTAGTTGATTGTATCTATGAACTACACAGTTCACTGGCACAAGGGACTGTGCAGTCAACTGAAACAAGGGATTGCACAATTGCCTATCACAATAGACTATGCAGTTTATAGTCAGAGAATATCAAGGCATGCACAATCATTGTCATCAACTATTATGTAGTTGTGACTGCTAAGCAATGATTGTTAACTTGAAGTATGCAACTTAGGGTGTAACAACCCACAATTTAAATATACAACTAATTAGATCAATTATGCGATTTATAATCAACACACCTCTATTCAACTAATTAAAATACAATTTTGAGAAATATGAGAAAAGACAACTTACCTGTAGCTTTGATATTCCTTACTTGTAATTTTAGAGTTGAACGCTATTTGAATCTTGCTAACTACAACAAAGCTTTTGGAACGAATCTCCACCCAACCATAGACTCAGCTACACATAATCTTTCTAAAGTTGGCCACCCCTAAGCTCTCAATCAACATACTACTATCAAGGAATCATTTGTCTCACAACACTTTTCTCCCAAGAGAATGGATGAAGGAATGGATGAATCTCATCCTCCTCATTGTGCATTAAATAGACCAAAAAATGGAAAGTGATCCGCATGCACATATTCCATGTGTCAACATGCAACTTTTATTTCTTTATTTTAAGTGTTACTTAATTTAATATTTCTCTTAATTTAACTCTTTCTTATTTTATTCCTTTTTACTTTTTGTTAACTTTACTTATTTTTACGGTTTACTTTTATATATATATATATATATCTATTTAAAACTCTAGTTTATTATTTACTATTTTATTTATTTATTATTATTACATTTTCTTCATTATTTATTATTTATTTACTATTATTATATTTTCTTTATTATTTATTATTTATTTACTATTATTATATTTTCTTTATTTTTTACTATTTATTTACCATTATTATATTTTCTTTATTGTTTATTATTTATTTACTTATATTTTAATATTATTTTATTTATTTATCATTATTAGGGGACATTACATACTCCCCCTCTTTAACTAACTTCATCCTAAAGTTAAGTTGAATCATTTAAATTTTTATTTTATTTAGTTGTTTATTACTTCATGTTTGCCCCACACCCTCTGTTGAACTAGTATAACCAGCAGGCATCGAAAGCTTCCACAACACTTGGGAAATCCCAACGAATCTCTATCCTTTTTCCCACTTTCAGAACGAGGCATAAGCCTCATTCATCTGTACCATAGCCCAAGGTTGGCCCCAAGGCTCGTGCCTAGATCAGACCTCATCTGCCCCAAGGCAGGCACCCAGTTCGAGTACTCAATGACTCAAGGCATCCCGCAAGGCTGGCCCACTCCCCCCACACTCACTAAGGTGCACAACCCCAGGCATCGAATTCCTTGCACCCCACTAGACTTCGGTGTCCCAAATCTAATATCAAGCACTTGGCCTCCTCAAGATGGTCCCATAGCCCCTCAAGAGTTATCCATCAAGTGTTATACAAGACAAAGGAACCACTGGCATATGTAGCGTTGATTGAGTTTGTCCCCAGCCCATATGGTGTTACATATTCTCCCTCGCAAGTATGGGTGCCCATGAGATCATGAAATAAACCAGCCCCCACAGCCCATTTGTGGATTTCCTGTCAATCACCACATCTCAACATACATTCGATGCATTATTTATAATTATAAAATCATAGAAGATAACCCACATGTCAACTCTTGTATGTCATCATGAGAACATAACATCCTTGTTATCACAAAATTTTGCATGTCATAAATCTACATACAATTACCACATGCTTCACATCATAATATCCTCCTAAGTAATCACATAATAAATGCACATGTCAATATACCTCAAATTATAACATCATAATCACTATGCATATCATATTCATCACAAACATACAACATCATTATCATAAAAAATAAATAAATAAGCACCACATATGCATCATTAACCTCTCATTGGAACTATACCATTTACCACATACCATCACATCATGAAACATCATTAATATGAGAATCATCTCAATACTTATCAGATATAGAACAATAATACACTATAAGCATTCTTATCATAGTTCATCAAAATCAATTTCATTTTCGTGTATAAAAAATTAAAACCAACTAAGAAATAAGATTATTCAACATCCCTCTAGGTTGTAGCCTATCTCACCAATACTATTAGTGTCATGTTTTCATCAAGATACCAATTACTTTTCAATAATCATTTCCACTTCTGTCAACTAGGAAGTTGACCATTTACACCGTAGGTATACTTATTTAAGTACATCATTAAATTTCAAATGAGTCCCATTATCTTGAGACTTAATCTATTGTCATGTAATCTTCCTTCCCAAGGAAATTTTAGTGGAAGTCATTGTTAAGATACTATCGGTTGTACAATCATTCTCTAAATTAACAATATCAATTAAAATTCCATGATCACTATACATATTTTTCTTATCCAAATGGCACAGAGACACTAGGTCATCATTATTTAAGTCTTATGTCATGTTTAATCCACCTTCATGAGGGCATGTTGTCCCTTGGTGATTTATCGATCACACGTGTAATTGTTATTGTACATCCTCAAAATATCTACTTATCTCATCGAGTTCCCATATTGATACTACTTGAATTTTCTTCATAACCAATGTTTTCTCATTAGTCTACATAGTTTATTTCCTTTTTCCAAAAATTTTAAACAATTGTTATCCTTGAAATGTTTCTCTAGTTTATCACTTGTCATTTCTCACCTTATAAGTATTCACAAGTTCCAATCTTGACACTTTTAAATTTTGTAGGTCATCATTATGAACCATACCAATCATGTTGTTTAATCCACTCATCAATATCCTTAAGAGAACTTTCAAGAGATAGACCCCATAATTTAGCCCTAGACATTATTACATTTTCACAATTCCCTTCATACTTTAATGGTATGCACCTTAAGAACTGTATCAACTTTAATTAGCTAATCCAATCTTAAATTTTCATATTGTTGTTATTCACATTAGCACCATGTTCACTATAACTAATGTTGGACTTAACATGAAAAGAATACTTTAATGCTGAGGCATTTTCCTAGCTTTTGCTAGCAATATCTTCCCAATTTCTATTTTTAGCTTCTTTATTCTCGTCCTACAAACATTCAAGGATTATGTAATCATAGGATACCATAATTCCTACAACTCTAATGAACTTCATAATCATTACGATCATTAAACTTCATTAATTGTTGTCAATGCCTATTGCAAAATCTTCGTCATATTCTAAGACAGTTTATTACTTCTTGTTGATTTCTTATGCTTGCTTGTGAAACTTCCACTCATTCCTTTAAGTATATATCCAATATTATTCTCTATTTATCCCATTATTCCAAGTTGGTCTTGGTCACCACGACTACCATTCATTATCACTAATAATAAATTTGTAAGTTCCTCCATTGTTATTCCTTCTTATATAACTTCATTAAACATATATCGTTAAGATTAAGGAGAAATCTTAGAACCCCTCCTTTTTTTCCTTTTAATAATTTTTAATACCCTTATCTCCTTATACTTATTTTTCCACAATGCTAGTTGTTAGAACTATTACTACAAATCATTTTCTTTCCCCTTTTTAAGAGATGTCCGTGAAACAAAGTCATACGATCTTGAATTCTATTGTGAAGGCACTTTAAATATATTCCACATCCACTTCAAATACTTTCCACATGCAACTCCCAATTCTTTATGGATTGTATGCGTACTAATATTTTCCCTTTGATAAGAAAACATGATAATTGATAAACATTACCCCCTTTCATTTATATCACTAAATTCTCACTTCCAAATTACATCATTCCTAGTAGGTATTCATAGTCATCATCACCCCATAGTTTCATCATAAATAAGTTTGAAAAGTTTGTTGTGGATTGGTCCTCATCTCATTGGGATATAAAAAACTTAAAACACTTCAACCTTCCAATATTTCATTAAGTTTCCACAATGCATCACTCTAAAAGGTGAGCCTCTTAAGAAATATAAACATAAAATCTTAGTGACAATGCAATTCCTGTAGTTATTTTTTAATACAACCTCTTTAAGATACACATGACTTATATTATATACAAAACAATCAATTTGTACATAATACACCTTAATTCACTCAAATATGATTTTTCACACGTAGTTTGCACATGTAACTTGGCAAATTTAGCTTGTTATTAGTCTCGAATGTTACTTCATATTGGATGACCTCTTCCTAATGTTCATAGATAGGATTTATTTACCATTTTTTCCTTCTTCAAGAGGCTACATCCTTAGAGAAAATTCAACCAACAAACTACCAATATTCACCATGAATCCAAAATTTCAATCACTCCATCTTACTTAACTAACTAATCCACATCATTATTACTAGGTTTTTGTTTATTCACTTCTCCTCCAATGCAAGTAATCAAATATGATCTCAATCCTTGCATCTTTTCTTATTTTATTTCATTATTAAATCAAATGCCACACTCATAATTATTATGCTTTATCTTTATCCCATCCTTGTGATCGATTCAAATGAGAGAGCCTTAGAGGCAGGGTAACAATTTTCATAGATTTCTGATCTTGAATTTTTTTTAAATTTTTTTACTACTTATTTGAATTTTCAAGGACTCAAAATCTCGATTTCATTCATTAAAATATAATTTAAATAATAAAATTAGAAATAAATTAATATAAAAAAGATTGACATAACTAAAAAGAAGGTATCATGTTCTACATTAAATAATTGATATAATTTAATGAAAATCTATCCATATTAAAAATAAAAATCACACCCTTTTACGTTCCTCTAAACAAATTAAGTTTGACATTTGTGGCTCAAAAAACATGTATACTTATATTTTTTTTCTTTTTTTCTTTTTTCAAATTACAAATACAATTTTTTTTAATCATCTCTCAATTACTTTTACAAAAACCATATATTTCCGTGTTTTTTAACACATATATATATATATAACTTTTGACCAAAATATAAACATGTCTTAGAATGTTATTATATTATCATTATTCTATTTTTACAAGTACATAACCTTTATATTATTAATAATTATGTGTGTTATAATAAATTAACTAGAACTTCTCTTTAAGTTTTGGGTTTTTGTTTCCGGTTTAAGATATAACTATAGTTATCTATAGTTAATTTACAATTTAGAATATAAATTTTAATTATTTATAATTAGTTTTTATTTTAGTTATTTCCAAAATAATTTTTAATTTAAAAATAAATCATAAAGTATAAGATAACAATCAAATAACTTTTTGTTATTTATGACCAGTTATATATAACTAACTTAAGATAACTTTTAATTTAAATAAATAATAATAATAAAATTCAAAATAATTTTAGTTAATAACTAGTTTTCATTTTGAAATATAGCTTTTAATTATCAATAAATCACAAAGTTTATAATAACAATTATATAAACAATTAATTTAAAATAATTTTAATTTAAATAAATAAAAAATAAGAATAAAAATTTAGTTCAAAAGACAAGTAATTCACTTTTATATTTAATATGCAAAAATTATAATTTGATATTAATAACATATGCATATATATTATTAATTGTGCTTCTTTACTTTTTTAAAATACAAAAATTTATAATAATGTATTTAGAGTATCTATGTTACTATATTGTAGAGTATGTATATACGTCCAAAGATTAAGAAAAATTAAAAAGTTTATCTACTTTCATAAAAGCAATGATATTTTTTTAATAGTTTTCATAATAATTATTGTAAAATTAATTATATTTATATAATAATTATTGTAAAAAAAAAAAAATCTCAAATTTATTTTCATTAAATTTCTCCCTGTCATCGCAAGCAAAATTATTGATGAATTTAATTAAGTATTTTTTTCAAAATTTTATCTAGAGGTCACATAGAGTCGAACCCTCTCTAATACCATATGTAACAACCCACAATTTAAATATACAACTAATTAGATCAATTATGCGATTTATAATCAACACATCTCTATTCAACTAATTAGCATAGAATTTTGAGAAATATGAGCAAAGAAAACTTACATGTAGCAATGATATTCCTTACTTGTAATTTTGGAGTTCAACGCTATTTGAATCCCTCTAACCACAACAAAGTTTTGGGGACGACTCTCCACCCAACGGTAGACTCAGCTGCAAATAATCTTTCTATAGCTAGCCACCCCTGAGCCCTCAATCAATGTACTACTGTCAGGGAATCATTTTTCTCACAACACTTTTCTCCCAAGAGAATGGATGAAGGAATGGATGAATCTCATCCTCTTCATTGTCCATTAAATAGACAAAAAAATGGAAAGGGGTCTGCATGCACACATTACATGTGTCAACACGCAACTTTAATTTCTTTATTTTAAGTTTTAGTTAATTTAATATTTCTCTTAATTTAACTCTTTCTTATTTTATTCATTTTTCCTTTTTGTTAACTTTACTTATTTTTATTGTTTTTATAGTTTATTTTTATATTTATTTATTTAGAACTCCAGTTTATTATTTACTAAATGTAAAATTTCTTTTAATTGCGTATGGTAATATGCTAGGTTTGCTTCATAATACATTTTACATTACTAAAATTCAAACAATAATAAAAATAACTAAATTATAACTTTATTTTAAATTGTTGTTATTATTATTATTATTATTATTATTATTAATTATAAAAGGAATTAATATATAAGTTAAACATGTATACATTTAAAAAACATGTAACAAGATTCTTAACTATGAAAATTCACCATTCTTTAACATGGATATTTTTATTCTGTAAATATTTCTCATCCTCTGCCACCATTGCCTTTGTTAATCCCACATCCTCACAGCGAAGTCTAACTCAACGTCAACTCACTTTGGATGACCATTGGAAAAAACAATGCAAAGAATCTTCTTTTCAATACATTGTTACATGGTGGTATGATGTAGATATCCCATCTAATGTTGTCCACCCACCTTATTACCAAGCTATGTGTGACTTTGTTATAGCTACAAGAAAGGGATTCAAATTCCCTATTGTGCATTACTTGAGGGCCTTTCTAAAGGAGTATGGCAAACAACATGTATATACATGATATGACAGACAGTGTTTCTTTGACATGGTAGAAAATGGCACGGTATGGCAAACAACATATGGCAGACAGTGAACAACATGTATATACATGGTATGGCTGACAGGATTTTGGTATGGCAGACAATATATATATTATATGACATGGCAAACATAGTATCCATGACAGGGTAGTCTCCCCAGTGACATGATATAGTAGACGTGGCAAACATCTTGATGTATCATGATCCACAGTACGTATTCTTTGTTTCTCTTGATCAATACACTTTGTTTCTCTATAATATGGTTATTTATTATACTCTCTTCCTTATTTATTACTTATTTACTATTATTATATTTTATTTATTTTTTACTATTTATTTACCATTATTATATTTTCTTTATTGTTTATTATTTATTTACTTATATTTTAATATTATTTTATTTATTTTTTATTATTATTATTATTATTATTATGGGACATTACAAAGGGCAACAAGATACGCATGCAAGATCAAGAAGTTGTGACACTTGAGATCACTAGAAGATGACTTGACACTTAGAAAAATAAGACCAAGGATGACTTGAGCAACTCAAAACGACAATTCATAAGACCAAAAGGAGGCTCCAAAATTAAAATATAATAAAAAAATTGGAGGGGGTTGTAGCAGTTACAACACTTTATTCATTAGAATAAAATTCTAGTGAGATACATGTAGCTTAGATTTTAACCTTGTATAATTAATTGTTGCAAACAAATTATTAATAAAACAGAAAAAAAAAAAATGTAATGACAAAGGTGCACATTAACATGGAGATTTTATTTTGGAAACCCAAACTAGGAAAATCAACAAGGTTTTTCTCAATATATTCTTGTGTATAGCATTACAATACAATATATATATCCTACGACATCCATAAACCACCAATCCATTTACACTATATTAGAATAGAACTACAGTTCCTTAACTAAAACTACAAAATCATCGTGTGCCACAAAACCATTTTTAGAAAAAGTTTTGTGCTAAAAACCACCAAAAGAGAATGCAAAAAACCACCCAAAAAATATGGGGGTGTTTCTCCTAAATCCCCTGAGTAGGGGTGGATTTCTCCCCCTTGTGAACCCTCCATTACACTCAATGCAACATATAACACGTGAGGGTAGTCATGAAAAGAATATAACACATACCCAGCATTCTCTCATTTGTTATTTTCTTTACACAAAGGGGGTCATAAGAGTACATGATTAGAAATCCAGGGCGATAAATTATGCCAATTGTTTCTCTATAGTAAGAGAAATTCTCAGTGCTCACATATTATTTTAATAAATTTGCAACATTCTTCAAAGTGTCTACATTTTATGGTAACACCTTCTTGTCTTCAATCATATATTTCACAAAGTGATACTGAACATCAATATGCTTTGTCTCCAAATGATAAGATGGGTTCTTTTCCAAGAATATTGCACTTTGACTGTCACAATATTTCCTCGTAGCTTGTTATACCAACTCAATACTATAGTCTTTGTAACCATATTTCTCCTTGTTTACATTGTTAATTTTCCATTGTTTTATGATGTTACAATCACTTAGCAAAATATTTTGTTCAATTAGCAATCAAGTTTAATCTTCCAAAGATAAACAGAAATTGTAGATAGAATAGTAAATGGAATTAAAAGTAGAAGACAATCAACAGAAATAACAAGAGACACAAGATTTGGTCAAAGATCAAGGAAAAACCCCATAAGGGGGAAATCCCTTTCAATTTTTTCTTTTATTAGATTGTCATCAAATGTTCAGTAGAGAGATACAATAATTGAATTCATTAAAAAAAATATTCAATGTCAATTATTTGACTATCCAAGAGATCAACCAACCAATATCTAATAGATGAGCCTCAAAGTCAAATCTGGTCAACAAGTTAATTTTGTAATTTCTATCAAATTCGATAAATGTCAATGACAGTCAATGATGTTGTAACTAGTCCTCAAGTAAACAGTCAAACAACCTCCAAAATATAGCATTCAACAATTAAAATTTTCGGTCTTCCTTGCTTCTCAAACCTCAGTTAAAACAGTCCCAAACAACTTGGTCAAACTCAGTCATAGGAGAGAGAAGAACCTTGTAGTCAACTTCATATTTTCAAGGTCAAATTCAATGATCAATAGCTATCAAAAGTGCCCAAAAAATCTCATCTCCTCCTTAAAAAAACTCGGACTCCAAATATCGAAATTATGCAAGTCAAACTTGGTCAACGGTCACCCAAATAGAAATTCAACGCAGAAATTTCATAGTGCCTCCTTCCCTTCACATGTGTGAGCTCATACATATCAATTGCATACTTGTATGAACCAATCCAAAGAAGAGAGAGAATAATATGCTTGTGATGTGATGCTCCAAAGTGATGTGACATTACTTCTATTTATATGTGTTGAGGAGACCCAATTTGACTTCTAGTTCAACCTGAACTTTTGTGCACATGTGGGTTTTCACATTAAAAATATATTTTTCCTTGACCAAATTAAATTCTTCCAAGGGAAAAAAGGGTCTTCTCCAAATGAGGGAGTTTGTCCAAAGGAGGGAATTTATCCCTGAGCTTCCAAATTAACATTCCCTCTCAGCTAGGGAGAAATTTTTTACGGCATCATAAATCCCATCTCAAACGTTTCATTATTATCAAGTCAAATGTCGTTTATGTTCATCTGCTAAACACTCTCGAATCTAAAAGAAGAATAATTTGATATCATAGAGGAGCTCAAGCTACCACCATCTATCCAAGGACAATAGGCATGATACGACTTACCGTGAGGTAAGGATCACACTCCATCCTATTGACCTATGAAAATAGGAAGGATACCACTTAATGTAAAGGTAAGGTTCACATAATATCTTATTGTTTGTTGATCTTCCCAACTTGACCCTCAAGGTTCAAAGGTAGAACACCTGCATCCCATAACATGAGTCGGATACCACTTATCATTAATGGCATGGATCATAGGCTATCTCAAGTATGCTCACCAATTGGCCAGATTGGGAGAAACAATCCCAACAACCCCAAATTGTGGGTAGGATGCCAAGTAGGGTATATTATGTCAAGACCAAAGAGAGAGAATATGCAGGATACGGCTTACTACGGAAGGTAAGGATCATAAACTATCCTATTGCTAGACTATAAGTAGGATATGACTTACCATGGAAGGTAAGGATCACAAACTTTCCTATTGTCTAGAGTTCCCTCAACCCTAGGATCTGTCCAGCTCAATTCCTCTCCCTGTGAGCTCAAACAAGGGGGAAGGGCATGGCTCAGTGTCCTCAGTTGACTAGTACACTTACCCAAGAGGGTCACATACATCAGTCTCAAATGCTCTCTAAAGACCAAGAACTTCCCTTTCGTCAAAGCCTTGGTGAGTATATTCATTATCTGTTCATCAGTCGAAATGTGATGAAATCACACTGCCCCTCTTTGCACCATATCTCGAATATAGTGATACATGATTTCAATTTTCTTGGACTTGTCATGAAATATGAGATTCTCTACAAATTGGATCCCACACTTTTTGTTGCAATATATCACTGTCAACCTATCCAGTACCTACTCAAATATCTCTCCAAATAGCTTCCTCAACCATATTGCCTCGCGGCTAGCCATACTGGCAGCAATATATTCGGCCTCTGTCGTACTCAAAGCTATGGAATTCTACTTCATGTTCATCCAAGATATCATGGAAGACCCCAAACTAAATCAACAGCCTGATGTGCTCTTCCTGTCAATAAAATTTCCATCCCAATCAACATCAGTGTATTCATGTAGTCTCACATTTCCGACAGTATACCTCAGACCAATATTGATTATCCCATGCAAATAGCTTAGCATGTGCTTAGCAGCGACCCAGTGAGCATGAAGAGGCTCTATCATGAGTAGACTCAAATTATTAATTGCAAAACATATGTTTGGATGGGTGTTCACTAGGAACATCAATGCTCTAATCAACTGTTAATTCACATAGGGCTTTGCCAAGTCAGGTCCAGCAGCATCTCCACGTAACTTCTTAAAGTTCATTTCCATTAGAGTGGCTAGGGTCTAGGGACTTGCATTCTACCATTCCAAATATTTACAATAGTTTTACGACATATTTTCCTTGAGAAAATAAAACCTCTATGGATCATTTTCCACACTTCTAATCCCAGGAAGTAATACATCAAACCAAGATCCTTCATTTCAAAGTCATAGGTTAGCTCCCACTTACACTCAAGCATCAAAGGCTCACTACCTGTCAAGAATAAATCATCAACATATAAAACCAAAATCAAAGGCATACCTTGGACCATTTTGAAGTAGAGGTTTGGGTCAGCATTTCTTCTTCTGAATCCAAGCTTCACCAAGTAACTATGAATTCAGACATACCAGGCTTTGGGAACTTGCTTCAAACCATATAGAGATTTCTTCAGCCTACAAACATGATTCTTCCTATCATTTACTTCAAATCCCTAAAGTTGTTCAACATATACTTCTTCCTGTAGTGTTCCATGAAGAAATGCAATCTTTACATCTGGTGAAGGGTCCATCCTTGACTTGTTGCAAGCGAGACAATAGAATGAATAGTAGTGTGTCAGGGAACTTGTGCAAATCTATCATCATAGTCTTCTCCCCCTTTTTGGGAGAAACCTCTAGCCACGACCTGGCCTTATATTTCTCAACGCTTACATCTATTCCATGCTTAATCTTGTATATCCATTTTGAGGTCACAACAAACTTTGCTTTAGGTCTCACAACAACATCCTATACATCATGGCACCCTTTGAAACTTTCTCTTTCACTGCTTCTTCAAATGTGGGAGGCTCATCTTGAATGATGGAGCTCATAGCTACAACATATCCATCATACTGAAATTTCTTCTTGCTTTCTCTAAAGGTACCTCTAGCAGCGCCATGTCTTTCAATGTCCCACAATGTTTCACGAAGCTAAAGTGGTATTTTCCTGGCAGAGGGACCACTTGGATGAGAATCCAAGGGGTCCATAGGCTCCATGGGATCATCAATAATTTCTCCCTCATATTCTAGCACAAAAGGACCTTCTAGTAGTTCCATGTCATCGTCCTTCTTCTCAACAGGAGGAGGTGGAGTAAGGTCCCTTGCTTTTCCAAGGGCAGCATCTTCATCCAAAGTTACATCCCTGCTAAACTTGGTTTTCCTTTGACCAGATATATATATTCTAAAGGATTTAGATTTTTTGAAATATCCAACAAATGTACCTTTCTTGCTGGTGGCTTCTAGCTTGTTCCTTTTGTCCTTTGGCACATGAAAATATACAGGGCATCCAAATATCTTTAGATTTCAAACATTGGGCTTCACACCTGTGAAAACTTATTTGGGAGTCTTGTTACCCAGAGCTTAATGAGGAACCTTGTTTTGAACATAGATCATTTTATGTGTGGCTTCCCCACAAAGGAACTTCAACGGCTTTTGATCATGCAATATGGCTCAAGAAAATTCCATGATAAACACATTCTTTCTTTTAGCCACACCATTATGCTCGGGATTATATGGTATAATAGTCTCTTTCTTGATTACAGCCTCCTTGCAAAAATCAACAAACTCATTTGAGGTATCTTCTCCACCATTGTCGGACCTGAAAATTTTGATTCCTTCCCTGTTTGATTCTCTATCAACGTATTGAAATCCTTGAACATATTAATTGCTTCGTCTTTATGCTTCAAATAAAATATCCATGTTTTTCAGGAGAAGTTATCAATAAAGATAATATAATAGAGGTATCCACCAAGGGAGTGCACTAACATGGGTCAACATAAGTCAGAATGAATGAGTTGTATAATATCATTGGTATTTCTTTTTCTGGAGGGGAATGGTCCCCTTGTCTTCATTCCACTAGCACATCCCAGACATACTCCATCATGACTAGCTTTAACATTAGGCATCCTAGAAACCAACTTTCTTACTTTAGGCAGGGTTTCATAATGTAGATGCGCAAACCTTCGATGTAATAGCTCACTTCGATTATTGATATCATGGATCATAGCTTGCATTGGTTGTCCATTGAATTTATAGAGTCCTTCAATTATATATCCCAAGGTGAAATTATCACTCATGCGAGACTCCATAGGTCAGGTGATAACCTTTCCTTTTATGAAGGCTACTTTCATCCCTTTGTCTTCCAAGGAAAATATAGATACTAGGTTCTTATTTAGTCCTAGAACATGCATAACATCATGAAGAATAATAGATTCCCTAAAGTCCAAATGAAATTTAACAGAACCAAATCCCTTCATAGGATGAGTGGATTTGTCTCCAAGGATGATATTTAGATTTGTCTCCCTCTTAATCAGATTTGAGAGGACTTCCTAGTATCTAGAGAAATGTCTATAAGCCTCACTATATATCAGCCAACCATCACAAGAATATGAAGGAAAGGAACTAGAAAGAGCAGAAATAAGAATATATTCATATTGACTAACAACTGCATTATTTTCATATCTCAAGTTCCTTGATCTCTTTTGAGGACGATGGCCTTCTTCTCGATCATCAGGAGCATCTCTTCTTCTTCTATCATCTCCTCTTCTTCTATCATTGAACTTGTTTTTGTTGAAGCCATGATTATTTTTGTAGTTAAACCTTGCATTATGCCTCTTCTTCAGACAATCTCAGGCATAGTGACCATGCTTGTGACGATCATGGCATTCAATATTTCTTAATATTCTATTTGATTCCTTTGATCAGGGGTAAACTTTCTTGAACCATATGGTCTCCCTATTCCTTTTCTCTTCTTGTCTTGAGAAATAAATGCAGAGGGATCTCCTTCTTCATGCTTTTGAATCCTCCCTCTGGAGATCATCCTAGTTTCTTCTTAAGTACACTTGGAATGAGCTCATCAAATGTCAATAACTTGTCATTATTACTAATAGTAGTAATGAAGGTTTCCTAGATAGGAGGAATACCTTGAAGAGTGACCAACACCAAAATATCTATCAGATATAGGCTCACAACCAATCTACAATTGATCCCTTAGTTGGTATATTCTCATAACATAAGATTGTGTTGGTTCCCCCATGTTCATCTTAATATCCTTCAGTTGATTCTTCAAGGAGAGGATATGATTCAATTGTTGACCTCATGCATCCCAACTAGCTTATCAAAGATATCCATATACTTCTTCAACTTTCCAACATAAGTAAGCAAGTTATATTTCAAAGAATCAATAAGAATTTTCTTGGCTTTGAGCTCACCTTTCTTGTATTTGGACTTGCCAACAATGGGAGCCTTTTCCAATGGCTTAGTTTCTAGCTTCTCGGTGTCTTTGAAGTATGAGGTAGACATATTGACCAAGTCAAATAGGCTCATTTAGCTTCTTCCAAAGATGAATTCTTCTTGTCTCCTTAGACTTGTCTTCACCTTAGCTTTGAAACCATGCTAATTTTCCACTATTCTATGCTATTGCAATCACATAGACCAATATTTTCTTTAATTAGCAATCAAAATTAATCTTCCTTTGATAAATAGCAATTGTAGATAGAACATTAGATTCAATGTACAGTGGAAGACAATCAAGAGCAATAACAAGAGCCACAAGATTTGGTCAAAGATGGGGGGAAACCCCCACAAGGGTGGGGAGCCCTTTCAAATTCTTCTTCTATTAGATTGTAATCAAATTTTAAGCAAAGAGATACAATAACTCAATTCATCAATAAAAGATTAAAATTCAATTCTTTGACTATCCAACCAATATCCAATAGATGAGCCTCAAATTCAAATTTGGTTAACAAGCCAATTCTACAATTTTTGTCAAAGTCAAGAACAGTCAATGGAATTCAAAGATGCCATAACTAGCCCTCAATTCAATGGTCAAATAGACTCCAAAATAGCTAATTCAATAGTCAAAATATTTGTACTTCCTTGTTGGTCAAACCTCAATCAAAACAGTCTCGAACAACTGGGTCAAACTCAGTCAAAGGAAAGAGAATAACCTTGTGGTAAACTTCATATTTTTGAGGTTAAATTCAATGGTTAGCAGTAGTAAAAAGTGCCCAAAAAATATCATCTCCTCCATAGAAAAACTCAACCTCCAAAGACCAAAATTATCCAAGTCAAAGGAAGTCAAAACTCCAAGTCAAACTTGGTCAATGGTCACCCAAACAGAAAGTCAGCATAGAAATTTTATATTGCCTCCTTCCCTTTGCATGTGTGAGCTTGGACCTCTCAATTGCAGACCTGTATGAAACAATCAAAATAAGCGAGAGAAGAATATTCTTGTGATGTGATGCTCCAAAGTGATGTAACATTAGGTTTATTTATATGTGTTGGAGGAGACCCAATTTGACTTCTAGGCCAACCTGAACTTTTGTGCACATGGGGTTTTCACATTAAAATATATACTTTTCTTGACCAAATTAAATTCTTTTACGGGAAAAGAGGGTTTTCTCCAAATAAGGAAGGTTGTCCAAAGGAGGGAATTTGTCCTTGAGTTTCCAAATTAACATGCATAAGTGGTTGCCATGTATTCTACTTTTGTAGTTGAGAGTGCCATTATGGACTTTCTCTTCCTCATCCAACTGATTTCTCCTCCAAATAGGTTAAAAATATACCCACTTGTATATCTTTTGTGATCTTATATCTATAGCCCATACTGCATTTGCAAAGTAATTTATGTCCAACACTTTGTCCAGTTCTAGTCTTTGTTGGTAGCACAATCCATAACTAGTAGTGTCACACAAATACTTGAAAACTATATTTAATGCTATCCAATGCTCCTCCCTAATCTTGGCATATACTTTCTCAACACTCTCTTTGCATGTGCAATGTTCGGTCTAGTATAGACCATTGAAAACATCAATCTTCCAACCACATTGGCATATGGAATAGGGGATATGTCATTTTCCTCTTCTTGTGGCTTGGGACATTGTTCTATACATAAATTTACACCTATAGGAATAGGAACCTTTACATGTTTATATTCCTACATATTAATCCTCCAATATTTTCTCAACATACTTCCTCTAAATTAACCAAAGTTTTTTATTTTCATGATCTCTTTTTAATTTCCATGCCCAAAGTGAAATTTGCAGCACTAGGATCCTTTATGTCAAATTTAGAGAATAATTGAATTTTCACTTCCATGATGATTTCCCTATCATTTCCAATCAACAACATATCATCCACATGTAATACCAAATAAATAATATGATCACCAATTAATTTGAAATACACATAGTGATCTTGTTTGCTTCAATTGAAGTCAATTCCCAATATATAAGTATCATTTTTTCGATACCACAATTGGTGATTGTTTTAACTCATATAGGGAATTTTTCAACTTGCATATCATCACTTTCTTTTCTTTCACAACAAATCCTTTTAGTTGCTTCATGTAGATTTATTCTTCCAGATCCCCATGTAGAAATGTTGTCTTCACATTC
Organism: Pinus tabuliformis; assembly: GCA_031772625.1. Lineage (NCBI taxonomy): Eukaryota > Viridiplantae > Streptophyta > Pinopsida > Pinales > Pinaceae > Pinus > Pinus tabuliformis. Next base: position 301,288,051 of record CM062812.1, on the reverse strand, counting down.
ATATGTTCTACTTCAAAATCAAAAGTGATATCAACATATAAAAGAAATATAATAGAAGTTAGCTTTCCAACAAGAGATAAAATATTACCAAAGTAAATTCCCTCTACCTGGGAATAACCTTTTACTACTAACTAAGCTTTGTATTTCTCCACTCTACCTTTTGCATTCAGTTTCTCTTTAAACATTCAATTGTTTCCAACAGGATTTATTCCAGCTAGAAACTGCACCAGGTCCCAAACCTCATTCTTGTCCAAGTTTATCATTTCTTAAACCATGGACTTTTTCAAAGTTTTCCACTCTTTGATTGCATTTCCTCCCTAATAGTTCTAAAATCATTATCAATAATAAACAAAGCAAAATTTGAACAGAAATTAGGTGGAGTATACCCTTCTAGATGACTTGTTTCATGAATTGATCCCCTCAATACCGGAGGATGTGGTTTTTCTTCTTATTATTATTTTTCTTTTATAGAGTTCAATTCATCATTCTTCAATTCAAACTGTGTTTTTCTGATTATTTCTCCCTTGGTAGGAATTCGTGTTTGACAATATCTTTGACTTCTCTAAATACCATATCTCAACTATACATTATCTTATTATTTTCTAGGTTCCAAAGCTTATAACATTTCACACCATCTTTATATCCAATAAAGATGCATTTTTCAGCTTTCTTATCTAGCTTACTCTTATTCTCCTTTGGAACGTGTAAAAAGCACCACAAACAAATACCATGAGATGTTTAAGAGAGAGCTTCTTACCAATCCATACCTCAAGTGGATTCCTATCATCTAACACCGATGAGAATAATTTATTTACCGAATAACATGTAGTGACCACATCCTTTGCTTGGACTCCTTGTCCTAAAGCAAGATCGATGAGAATGTTGTTTTCCATCCTCCACAAAATTCATGTTCATCCTTTCTACAACTCCATTTTCTTCAAGTGTGTATGAAGTAGTAATTTACCTTGCTATACCACACTTCTTATAGAATTTTTTGAATTAATTCCTGCAGAATTCTCCACTATTATCTATCCTCAATACCTTAATTTTCATTTGATTTTCCAAAAGAGCCTTAAACTCTTTGAATTTGTCCAAAATTTATATTTCTTCCTAAGGAAATAAATCCATGTATTCTCTACAATTCATCTATAAATGGTACATAGTACATAAATCTACCAAGTAATGGAAACAACACAGGTCCAAACACATCACTTTGCACTAGTTGTAATATTTCCTCTAACCTCATAGGACAAGAGGAAAATATTATCTGATTTTTCTTCCCACATAAACAATGTTAAAAAAAAAACAAAATCCATAGAGTAATCAAACACACCTTCTGATATACCATTACCATGCAATACTAGAAGACCATTTTCTCTTATATGTCCCAGCCATTGATGCCACAATGTAGCCTTTTTTTTGGAGACTGCAAGATTTTTTTCATTTTTTAGCTCCATTCTTATGAAAAACAGAATTGTTGCACCCATCACAAAGAGTGCTTCTTAACAGCTTATATAAAGTTCCAATCTGAACTACCCTCAACAATACCATTTCTCATCAAACCATCTTGTAGGTATCACTTTCAAACATCATTTTTACACTTGCATTTCTCATATTGCTTAAAGAAATAAAATTTCTAGCTAATCCAAGAATGTGCAGAACAACGGGGAGTTTTTTAGTCCTTCCATCCATGAGATTCAACTTGAATTTTCTATGTCTTATGATTTTAGTTGTTGAATCATCTCCTAGGAATTCATACTTGCAAAACCACTCCTATGAGGAGTCGTATAAAAGGATGCACTTAAATCAACCATACATAGCTAATGATCTACATGTGTACTTGAAGAATCCAAGTACACATTCTCTCCTTCATCGAAGGAGGTTTTTGCTTCTACATAAGGAGCATTTTCAGATCCCTTCCCTTTCTCAATAATTTTAGCTTATTTTCCACATCTCCAACACACCTTAACAAATCTTCCTAGAGATTTATATCTCCTAATAGAGGACTTATATTTATTTTTATTCTAGGTATCCTCTTGCAGACAAGCCATCTATGTTCTAACTTTCCATGTTTTTCTACCTCATCTACTATGATAATAAGGATGATATTATTTCATAGATACTTAAAGTAGTTTCATTACTACCTATGGGAAGAACTAAACTATTCCATGAGTATCGTAAAGAACACAGCAAATTGATGCAATTATTTTCATCTAAAATCTCAATATTAATAGATAATAGATGACTTACCACAGTATTGAATGAATTCGAATGTTTTTTCACTGAGTATCCATCCGTCATCCTTAGTTTATACAACTTTTTTCACAGGAATAATTTGTTCGCCGAGGATTAGACTAATAGAAATACCCTAACTTGTTCCACATGTTAGCGCTTGAAATTTCACCTCAGGCTGAGAAAGGTAAACCTCAAGGCTACATCAAACCATTTAGCCTCGTAGCTAGCCCTACGGGGCAGGAGAAGGCTCTCTCCGGTCTATCTCGATAAAATCTTCAATAGATGAGATGACCAATAAGGTAACACTGATATTAGGCTAGTAAACTGATCAAAGAGTTTGATTTGGGGTTTTTTGGGTTTTTGGTGGCAAATTGAGGAGAGGGCAATTTCGGGTGCGGGGATTGGACACAGTTTCTGCAGGGAGTTCTTTGGGGCGAGGTAGGAGACAGTATTGATGCCTTAGATTGAGGTGGATGGTCAGGAATGAAAGGTGAGGAGCTAAAGAGAGAAAACAATAACTTTGAATTCTCTTTAGACAGAAGAAAACATTGAAATTAAACAAACTTAAAAGCAGAGCATGGCAGGCATGAATTCTTACTTTAACACTTCATTTGTTTAATGTGCAGAAGTAAAAGAAAGGAAATGAATCACATAACAAGCTTACAAGTACATTGAGAAACACACCATCAACACATGAGTCCACAAGAATCCCAAAGAGGACTGCAAAACCCTGGTCTTCCTTAGCCAAATATTGCAGAGATACAGTGAAATAATACAATGATAGCTTCTCCCTCAAGAGTCCAACCTTCCAACCCCTGAAAATGATTAAGAAAATACATAATATAGGCAAGCCAACCTCTTCCCTTGCCTCTAGGGGTTGATCTCATCCTTCTAGGAGCTGTTTCAACTAATTCTAAACTGAGCACTAAAATCTAGGCAGTCAAAACAACTTGCCTCTATAAGCTAGGAAACCAATTCATTCATTTAATTTTCACCCTTTTCATGAATGAATCTTCTAGAAGAGTTACATAAGAGTAAAAGTGTCTTAGAGTTACAAAAATTACATCAAAGATAATCATCTTCAACCCCAAAAAGTCAAACTGAGTCAAATCTGCGTTTTCTGGGCTGTGCAGTGCAATCTGGCAAAAAACTGCCTGACAGGTCGCGCCCCATGCCTGACGGGTCGCGCCCCTTTGGAGCTCTGTTTGGGGTACTTGCAGGTGGCCAAATTGAGCAAAAGTGGGCTTGTTGGAAAGGTATGTGAGTCTACTTTCCAACCCAACTGGAATTTTTGAATTTGAAGTTCATTTGCCTTGTCAAAAACCAATTCTCCCAAGACAGCTTTCTGCAGTTCAAAAAAGTGGCAGAAAGTCAAATTTTGCATGTATTTTGACCTTCTGGAGGCCCAAAACTCCATAAAAACTCAAGTCCATCCATGGGCATATGTAACGTTGCATAAAAAATCAGGAAATGCTGAGTTTTTTTGAAAAGGAGTTGCCATGACAAAGGGTCTCACCGGGGGTGAGACCCGTTAAAGAGCCAAAACCTGTAAATTACCAAAAAATGCCAAAATTACCCAAAATTCTCAAAAAAAAATTGGGATTTGAGTTGTGGCTAGGCTATTGAGTGCCATGATCTTTGAGTGAAGCCTCAGCCAAGATACGGAGTGGATTGGTCTTCTTCTTCCCTTTAAGGGCCTCGGACAACCGCCTTTGAAACATTTTCATCTTGGCCTTGCACACATGCATTCTTGCCCAGTAATGGTTTTTCATGTTCCTCAGCAATTTCTTCTCTTGGTTGGCCTTAGCCAACAGCCTCTCCAAGTGTTCGTTCTCCTGGATGAGCATGGACTCTCGGTCAGCGGGCAATGGATCACCGGGTCTTCTTCGGTTCAAGACTCGATCACTACAAATCCTCCATAACTCATCAAGTGCCTGCTCATCTTCCAACTGTTTGTTGCGCTGCTCAAGGTAGGTGATGGTCCATTGTGCACCCTCTAGTCTCCTCTGTACCTCAACCTCTGACACTGATGCTTGGTCATCACTCTGCTCATATGTTTCGGTTTCTGACATGTTTGAGGAGCAGAGTGGACAAAATGTACTATTGTTTCTGCTTGTAAAAGTGTTGAACTCTATGTTGTTTCAAGGGGACAATGACATGAGGGAAATGTTAGGGGAGGGACCTCTTGCACAAGGAATTGGGAATATATGAATAACAGGGAATTTAAGGAAAGCATTGCAAACAATTATTGCATATAGGAATACATGTTTATAATCAGGAATATTGGGAAATCATTTGCAAAAATCACTGCATATGGGAATATGAATACATGCATTAACAGGGGAAGATAAGGAAACATATTTACAAAACTCTTTACATATTCACCAACAAATTCTTGTGTACACATGCATATGCTGAAGCAAGAGTAGGGTTTGAGTTTTTGATGCTTTGGGAGGGGGAAAGGGTTTGCAATTATTTACAACATAGCATGGGGAAAATAGATATGAATGCAAATATGAGTAAAAAGGGAAGGAGGGAAACAATTTACCAAGGGGAATACCTTGAAACAACACAAACCCTAGCACATTTACACATTAACAATGCAGCCATATAGTGTCTTTTCACTTGCATGATTTGAGGTTAAAACACAAGCATGAGGGCTTACATTCATAACCAACCACCAAAATGATGTGTAGAGAGCCTACCTTGAACAAATTTAACAACTTGTGGTTCCTTGGCAGCTCACTGGCAAATTTCTGTGGAGAAATCCCCAACGGGTCGCGCCAGTGTAATTTTTGCACTGGCAGAGGGTGCCTGACGGGTCGCGCGCCTAAAAATGGATGCAAAAAAACTACCTAATTTTCTGTGGAGAAATCCCCAACGGGTCGCGCGCCTAAAAATGGATGCAAAAAACTACCTAATTTTCTTTTTGGGGGGAGTAGTTGCATTTGCTATACCCCCCCCCCCCCCCCCCTTGTTGCACCCAACACAGTGTACAATGTGTGGAATAATTGTGCAAAGAATATTAAATGTATTCAACATGTAGCCCATAAAAGAATTTGTAGCATCATCATTCAAGAACCATTGAATTTACCTTAATCAATTATTTAAATAATTATTTCCCAACTTTTGCAAGAAGAAAATTACATATAACAATCTTTAAACAAAATATTCAACATCAATCCTTCATAGAGCTAAATTTCTTTTTTTAACAATTAATCATATTTGAAATGTTCTTTATAAATTAAAATGCTTCATGAGTACCAAACACTGAAGATGATGATCTCAATAGTTGTTGATCATTAGGATAATTCGAAGGTCAAAAATGGTCCTCAAAACAAAAAATGAACTAACAAAATTAACTTTAAAGGAACCAACAGAATTCAAGATAATAATGTCAACCCCACGGGAAAATATTTTGGAGGAAAAATAAGAAATCTTTTTTTTTTCTTATTGTATTTTCGATGTATCTCCTTAAAGGTTTACTCAAATGTCAAGTGTAGACACTTGTTGGATGTGGAATTCAATTACACATCCAAAGAGTACCCACTATGTATACTTTTGAGTAGACCCACATCGAAAAAAATTGAAAATACGTGAAAAAGGTATGTTCAAGTGTAGACTCTTTTTGGATGCATAATTCAATTCCACACATACCCACTATGCATACTTTTGAGTAAACCCACATTGGAAAAAAATGAAAATACATGAAAAAATTATGTTGAACATGCTTTTCTCATGTATTTTCATTTTTTTTATGTGGGTCTGCTCAAGAGTATGCAGATTGGGTACTTGTTGGATGTGGAATTGTATTTTTCATATAATGAGCATCTACACTTGACATTTGAATAAATCTACAAGGAGATATATTGAAAATACAATTTAAAAAATAAAATAAAATAAAAAAATAGTTTCCTTTTTTTCTTTAAAAATTAATAAATCTTATTATTTTATTTTAACTATTATTTTCCTTAGGAGGCCCATTTTAGAAATCAAAACTCTCCTAAAGGTAGTCCAACAACCTTGATGTTGATCATGTTGGCAATTGTTGTCATTGATGTCAAGTAATGTGAGTTTCATGGGGAGTTTGTTGGGCTTGTTGATGTTTTCCTACAAGAATTTCATTTTGTTATTGATATTTTAGTTGTTTCTATTAACAATATGTTAAGTGTATGACGCCTTGGTCATTGGTGTGTGGCTTATATTTGAAGTCATTTTGTCTAAAGCTGATTTTCTCAAAAGCATATGAAAAATGTCTGATTGGATAACCATCTCCAAGGCATTTCTAATGGTATATGACACTTGATCTAAATCCTAAGGGATGAGAGGAAATCTTCATTTGAAGATCAGTCAAGGTTTAAGTTGGTCATGGTTCTAGCATGGGCCCTTTCTCACCAGATTGACATTAAACAATAAAACAAAATTTTAGGAGGGAAAGAGATGACTGACAAGAAGTAGGGCGATAAGCCCAGGTCACATCTCTTGGTTGTAAGGGGTCGGCAAGTGTTCATTTTAGGGATAGATTGTTCTTTTTGTAGATATTTTCATTTTTTGACTTTTTCAACAATTTACACATTACATTCACCCCATATCATCATCATCATATATATAGAGAGAATAATAACATCAACAATGCAATGGAATAGTAAGGAACAACTGAAGAAAAGAATACACAATAGAAACGCCAGTGTTTTTGCTCAGAGACCAAGGAAAAACCCCACAATGGGGAACCCCGAAAACCAATTCTTCTTCTTCATTAGATATCCATCAAATGTTCAGTTGAGATACAAAGTACAATTATAATGAGATACAATTCTTTCAACATCAATCATTTTAGGCCTACTAGGCCAAACCTAGATCATATAAGATCCTCACGAGAAGACAACAAACAAACTTATCATGAAGGAATTCATAGGCCTTCCATGGGACCTTTGATATCACTGTCACAAACATCACATATCCTTGTCTCCAATACCTTACAAATTCATAGGCCTTCCACAGGACCTCTGATATCACTGACACAAACATCACACATCCCTGTCTCCAATAGCTTACAAGTAACTACCATAAGAGCATCTGTCATTGTTATACATCATTGTCATTAGGACATCTTCATTCATCGTTGTTATAGGGACATTGCCTTTCATTATTGCCATACATTATTTCATCATTGTTATGAACACACTTCCAAGTGTCACTGTTATAAGCACAAGAATCATTGTTATAACTCACTACAATTATCACTACTATAACCCATTGTCATAAGAGTCATTGTCACTATCATTCATCACTGTCATATGCACAAGTGTCATTGAAAAAGGATCACCACCATAATTCACTGAACAAGAATCATAGTCATATATAATTGAATAAATATCACAACTACACATCTCTGAACAAGAATGTTGCGATGTATTATTGTCATAAAGAATACTGCTCAATATCACAATCACAAGGACATTGCCATATAAGTATGTGAAACAACCTTGAAAGACAAATACTTACCTTTTAGGACGTCCAATTTTTCTTCTAAAATTTCATCCCTATGCACACTATAATCTATGAAAATCATTCTTGGTTAGGGCTTCCAGTATATATTGTGACAACTTTGTTTCTAGCCTCCAAACACCTTCAAAACATGCATTCAATCGATCCTTAAAATCCTTGACTCTTGTGCTACTTCATAAGGTATCTCAGTCCTCATTTATAGGTCTACTTCAACTCATATTTGCACCTAATTACGGTTTGGCCCTCCTGAGGCATGCACAAAAATGTTAGCCCTGTTCTCAAGGGAAATTCACCCCAAACTATGCTCAGATCAGTTCTTTAATGGATGTGGCATAGCTTTGGAATTTCATCCCTCCAACTTGGCTAGGGCTTCTTGAGCCTATAGCTAACTCATATCATTTCTCACCAAAGATGTGTTGCATGTCATGTATGTTATAGACATATTTGGGCACTGCAACCCCAATCATACATGTCCATAAACCAAGGGCTTCTAAGTCCCTAAAAGTGTTGTTTCATACCCTAAAGGAGCAAGGTCAGCTGATTACATCATCTCCCAGAAGTTCTCCATGAAAAACTACTCAGAACTGGTCAAAGTAGGACCATACAGACTGCCCAGTGCTAAAGGTGCGATGCATCTCACCTGCCACATGCAAAAAGTGTGATGCATACTGGAAATCCATTCTATAGGGTGCGATGAGCGAGAGCAGATAAATGGCACAAGCAGTTTGCTAGGTGGAAACCCAGAGAATCTTCTAGAAACTTCTCATTTGACACTTGCCTCTCTGAGTTCGCCTAGGGATGAGTAAGGGATCTAAAATCTCCATGTGGAACCAAGAACTATCAGTGAAATGACACTAATCAAAATCCCAGAAGATGACTCACTCCCCTGTAAACATCTACATATAGATCCCTCATCCAAGAGATCCAAAGGCTGGAATTTTGTAATTTGCAAGGAAGTGTTGTTGGTTTCTCTTTGAAGACATTGTTGGGTGATCTTGCTTTGTATGAGGTGAATAGGGCTTTCATGCTGGGAGGATGGCACTGGGTTAGACCAAGTGGTTGTAATTCTCTCTTCTACTACTTTTACTAATAAATCTATTTGAGTTTTCCTCCATATTCTTGTGTATCTCTGAATATTGTGTTGATATATGCATTTGTATGGTCAATATATATCTGATCCTATATTGTTTACAGTGATAGATCTCTATGCTTTGATGGTATTATGTTGTTGTGAATCTACAGGTGCTCTTTGAAGTGGGACAAGTAAGGAAGCAGTGGCGAGATTCTGTCAAAGGAGAAAGGAAACAAGCAAGGAGCCAAGTGGAAGACTGAGGTTGGTACTCTCTGCTTCTTTCTCATCTCTCTCTCATAAAGGAAAAACAAGTGACTTTAATCTGTTTGTTTCTAAGATAGCTACCCATCTTAGTGGGATTAGCAGCTCTGCATAGAAACTAGATTTCCTGATAACAAAATGGCGACTCCACTGGGGAGTGATTAGTTTGATTGCTTGTCTCTATTTGTTTGATTCATAAACCACATATGGAGCCTGAAGTCAAGCCAGCTAGCCTTCAAACTGCATTTTCTATGCAAGTGCAAAGTAGATCAGCGCTGCTTCAGTCAATCTCCAGGTTTTTTTATGCACTGAACAATTGACTTGCAAACATCCTAAGTGCCCTAGAGGTAGCTTGAGTAACCTCATTAGATCAGCCCTATACTTTGTAGTTACTGACTATCATTTACTCGGCCTAAATCCCTGAACTAAACTGCAAACTATGACCAAAAACCAAGTTAAAGTCTCGTTCCTAGACCATCGCACCCTCTCCTTTAGGCAAACTGGATGCATCGTACCTCCCGTGTGTAGTAGGTGAGGTGCATCCCTGTTTCCCTGTGTTACAGGTGCGATGATCAGGTAAGACTGTTTCTGCCTCCAGATTTTGGTTTTTTCTTCACTGTCTTTAGTTTTATTCAGGAGTTTTTTTGTCTATTATCAGTAGACCATTATAGAAAGCCCCTTCCTTTGCATCATTCAGCCTCCATCGTACAAATATTTGTGAATGATTTTATGTATTTTTCGCCATTCACAGTTCTCATTTAAAAAATAGTAGCTTAATCAAACTGTCGTCTTTTGATTTGAAAGTGTTGCAAGTGTCGTTTTCAGTCAAAGAAAAGAATTCTTATCTTTCTGATAGTAGATTACATTGTTACTCTTTTATTTGATTTGAATTCATAAGTATTTCAAGTGTCGAAAGCAGTTTTCAATTCAAAATCGCAAAGTGTCGTCTTGCCTTCCTGTCATTTTTTGAAAAGAAAATCATTAGTATTGTCGCTTTGAAAGAAGAGATAATTCAGATTTGTATTTAGCATTCTTTTTGTCATTCACACATTAAGAAAGCAGAAAACAAATACATGCACGTGCATTTGCATTTAGACTGCTTGTTGATTTTGATTTAGGACAGTGCATCTAGTGTGTGCTCTCTGCTCTATGTTGAAAGGATTTCATTTCTCTTTCCTTAGTAGCTAGGATTTTCATTGTAAAAGGAAGATTAAACGACTATTTATCATCTTAGATTTCATTTTAGGAATTGTATATCTACATCACGCTGTGAACCTTAAAGGAAAACTTCTTAAGAAAGATGAACTGTAAAATAAATTCAATGAACATAAAAACGCTTTGGAACCTAATGCACAACATCTAGAAGTCTAGGCCAGAGACGTCTTTCGGCGTCGTAGAGCCTGGTAACTATCGCTTTCATCGTAGGTTGGGTGATTCCTCCTCTTTGAGACGACAAGTGCCAGTACGGACTTGTGCTCCCACGTACCATCGAGTATATATTGGGATACCACAATAGGCTATATCCTTTATCCTTAGGAAGTCGTGTCTGCCGCCCTATCAATCGCAATGCACTGAACACAGCATTTGGGAAGATTGACTATCGTACCGTAAAAGGTATTCTGCAATTTTGCGATTGGTTTGGTAATCCCTCTGTCCAGATTTCCAGAGTAGTCCCTTTCATTCCTTTTCAGACTCCTTAAAGGAAAAGGTCCATCTGAGCACTTGTCACTTCAGGCTCATTAAAAATCGAAGGCGACTAGAGTCATTTTTAGCTTTTTCTCAACTCTTAAAAAGTGAAAAAGCAAGTTGTTTCAAAGCATCTAAAATTTATTTTAAACGGAATAATGTCATTGTTCCCTCGTTGATCTTGGGTTGAGAAAATGGATTTCACCAACCAAGGATTTCCCCTTACGGGAAATCCTAGTCCTTTCTCCTCTTGGGGAGATGCTGGTGCACCTCATATGGCCACATTGTCCCTCCTCGGATTGACAATTGGCCTGCCGGTATGGCTTTTCTCGAACTCTGTCATTCAAAACACTATGATTCCTGAGCAATCAAATCAGCAACTAGATGATACTAGAGTCAACCCCCAACCTTCTACTTCGTTTGTTTCTCCCTCTCCTTCTTCCTCTTCGCTTGGTGAAACTAGTAAAACTAAAAACCAAGTCACTGAGAAGAAGAAGAAAGGGAAGGAGAAGAAGAAGAAGGAGCCAATGGCGAAAAGGGGCAACCATGCATCATCTAGAGAAAATCCACACACTGCACCATCCAAATCCAAATCTCCATGTGTCATCTGCAAAGGGGACCATTATCATCGGGATTGTCCTTGCATCCCACGGATCTTAAGGGATTGGTCTCCCCACTTGCACAATCTGGTGTCGTCAACCTCTGACGATCATGTTGAGAGTACACCGTCAACTAGTGAAAACGAAGTCACAGAGAAGAAAGGAAAATCTAAATTTCCTTGCAGACTGTGTGAAGGCGATCATGCCCTCCACCGTTGTCCCTTCTTGGACGAAGCTAAAAGAGTCTTAGATAACCGTCATGCATCACCGCAGCGACTTCGTCCTGGATACAAGAAACTCTTGCCGAGTCCATTGCTAGTTGAAAATCTGACTGACACACCTTTGTTGTCGATCGAAGCCCCTATCATTGAAGATGAACCCTCTAATTCCACATCGGACCAAAGTCAACAGGTCAAAACGGTAGTCGACCCCATCTTGTCTTCAGAGGATTTACCTTCAAATGATACAGTCACCAAATAGAATGAGAACGACACCGTTCAAATTATTTTCATAAATACAGACTCCGATGAACATGGGCGCAATCTACCCGTTCCTTTACCGCAGGAAGGAAGTTCGTCGGAGATGTATCGGGCCGTTTATTCGGTCCCACCTCCAAGCAACCTAGTTGTCTCCTTCGATTGGAATCTACTAGGTAGACCCTGTTTACCATCTAATGTACCATTCCGAATCATAGTGCAAAGTTACAGAATGGTCATGTTTGGTACCATCATAGATGAAGGGCCTTCTATGAGTATCCTTTCCTCAACTACTTGGAAAGCGCTTGGTTTTCCGTCGCTTCTGCCTGAGATGCGACATTTGACAGGCTTCGACAAAGGAACCAGTCAACCGTTAGGGATCCTTCCAAATTTGCCTATAACTTTGAGAAGGAAAACCATTTATCTGAACGTAATGGTAATCCAAGGACCTTTAGATTACAATATACTCCTTGGGCGTGACTACATTTATAGCATGGGAGCCATTGTCTCCTCACTCTTTCGAGTAATGTGTTTTCCGCATGAAGGCAGAGTGGTCCAGCTCGTAGACCAACTTTCATTCCCCGGTTCACACATAGCTAATAGTCAAATGCCATCCCTGACAGGTCTTTTTGCACAAGGAATGTCTCATCAATCTCCAATCCGTCCACCTAATGAGCGCGAGTGATTCAATGGTCATGACTGAAACCCAGGGGGCATGCACCCTGGTCTGCTTTGGCAGGAAAACTTCAGGTATAGGGTAGGTTTCCGCAGAGGATATATGACTAGTCTGACACACCCATCCATTTAGGAAAATGGGATTAGACTGGAATAAGATACCTCTGTTAGAAGGTAGGCCTTTCTCGATAGAACAAATGTTTTTTCTACAAATTGAAGGGTAACCTGGAAAAGGTAGGCCTTTCCCGATAGAACAAATGTTTTGTCTGCAAATTGAGGGGTAACCTAGGAAACTCTACTTCGCTATACCTGGGGGCATGCAAACCTTTTTGCGTGAAAGTGAAAAACGACCATTTATTTTCTTAGTTTGTAGGTTCTTATCCCTTTAAACTCGTAGGATTGGTTGTTCCTAGCTTACATAATAAAAGGAGTCGGAGCATAATTTCGAATGGTGCAAGCTCCCTAAAAAATGAACCTATCGATGAGACATCCTTATTATACGACTGGCACGAGCAGTTTTATGCAAGTTCAAGCTCGTTAAAAATTAAACCTCGTAATGAGCATATGTTCCACCAGAGTTTACGCTCATTAAAAAATGAACCCACCACCGATAAATAACCATTGAGATCGAATTATTATCAACTTTTGAGCCTTGGTCGTGTTCTTACCATCACCTCTACTCTATTTTAGCCGATCATTCGCCTCCATTTGATTGTTTACCCCTTTTGAGGAACAACTGCGACGAGTGATCCTATTAGCCACCTTCTTTACACTACCATGATTGGGAAGTTCCAAACCTTACCTGGAACCAGCTACTATATGAAAACATCACTTGTTCCTCAAAAAATGAGTCTCCTTTAAGCTCTTTTCATCTGACTCGTAAAATATGAAAATATTGCCAAGCAATTGGCCTCTCCAGCTCGTTAAAGTGATTGGAAGTGCTATCCCTCCTCTAGATTTTAATCTTTTTGGACCTGAGGGATTATTACACAAAAAGATCAAGCATTTGTCTTGTTCAACTTGTTAAAACTATCGAAAAGTCATCCCTTTCGCATTGTTTTATACTTTTTCAGACTTAAGGGATTATATTACAAAAAAGGAATATTGGAGTCTTCTTTCCGTCTCTTTTCAGACTCTCTAAAATTGAAAAGAACCGAGTTATCCTTGTCATTAAACTTGTTAAAACAATAGCAACAAACTTGTCCATTTAGACAAGAGCGAGTTTCATTGTCACTAGGCTCGTTAAAACATAGCGACGAGTTTGCCCGAAGGGAAAATTATAGAACAAGCATATGTTATCCTCCTCAAGCTTGAAAAAAATAAAGAGGTACTGGTCAGAAATGACTGGGGAAAATTGGGAAAAAAACTTGAAGAAACTTTATTGATAGCAGGTCGCTCTTGAACATGACACTTTTACTCCATCACCATGATTGAGTCGGGTTGGGTTATTCCGTTCACTGGTCATACCACCATTGGTCCACCGTACCATCCACTTTTGGGGTTAACGCTACCCATCCATTTCAGTGTCGCCGATATGTTCAAGAGAAGTCATTCAAAGAATTCACCTACCCAGCTTGTGTCTCATCCACTGCAATACCTTCACGCTTCATTCTTTCATGACTGCCACCCTGAACCTTGTATCATCAGATCGTTTTCACCTCTACGAAATCATTTGCTCCGTTTCATGTCATAGATGTGGGATCCATCAATGCCCTCCTACGACGGGTCACTTCTTGTCGACATCAACTCATTATCCAAGAAGCTGACCTAGGAACAACCCTTTCAGTACTTTGAAGCTTGCATGCCTCAATGGCAAGTTTCTCACTTCCGGCGATAGGTTTACATTAATGGCCTTCGACCGAAAGACTTTGTGTGGTGTTCGACATCAACTCATGTATTCACACCACGTGAATTGTACTGCAGTACCTTGAGGGTCATCATCATCATCGGTGATTCCTCTCGTGCCTGTTAACAGCTTACATCATTGGCTGGTAATCAGGCGATGTCTTTCCATGTTCAACATCAGAACATCTATTCACATGGATCGACTTGTACTTCGAGCAAAGATTGAACGAGTTTTGAAGACCCCGGATCTAGTTTCATCCATCCGGGCTGTGATATATTCAGGAGAATAAAGACATCAAATGTACATCATTACTGCACAGATAATCATCCAAAATAAGGGATGATGGCTCTACCAGAATCATCAGTCTGCACACAAACAGTTGTCTGTCCTATGTACATGAAAATGAATTTATCAAAGCTGAGCATGGGAATGCCCGCCTCAGCTAGATCATGAAAAATATTATGAAGATAATGTATTGTATTGTATCTTATTACAGGTCACCTTCCAGTTCGAAAAACCTCGGATCCTCATTATAAAGCATTTCACCCGACATCAAAAGGATTTACAACCTCATGCTTTAGGGGGCAACTGTTATAGACATATTTGGGCACTGCAACCCCAATCATACATGTCCATAAACCAAGGGCTTCTAAGTCCCTAAAAGTGTTGTTTCATACCCTAAAGGAGCAAGGTCAGCTGATTACATCATCTCCCAGAAGTTCTCCATGAAAAACTACTCAGAACTGGTCAAAGCAGGACCATACAGACTGCCCAATGCTAAAGGTGCGATGCATCTCACCTGCCACATGCAAAAAGTGCGATGCATACTGGAAAGCCCTTCTATAGGGTGCAATGAGCGAGAGTAGACAAATGGCACAAGCAGTTTGCTAGGTGGAAACCCAGAGAATCTTCTAGAAACTGCTCATTTGACACTTGCCTCTCTGAGTTCGCCTAGGGATGAGTAAGGGATCTAAAATCTCCATGTGGAACCAAGAACTATCAATGAAATGACACTAATCAAAATCCCAGAAGCTGACTCACTCCCCTGTAAACATCTATATATGGATCCCTCATCCAAGAGATCCAAAGGCTGGAATTTTGTAATTTGCAAGGAAGTGTTGTTGGTTTCTCTTTGAAGACATTGTTGGGTGATCTTGCTTTGTATGAGGTGAAGAGGGCTTTCATGCTGGGAGGATGGCGCTGGGTTAGACCAAGTGGTTGTAATTCTCTCTTCTACTACTTTTACTAATAAATCTATTTGAGTTTTCCTCCATATTCTTGTGTATCTCTGAATATTGTGTTGATATATGCATTTGTATGGTCAATATATATTTGATCCTATATTGTTTACAGTGATAGATCTCTATTCTTTGATGGTATTATGCTGCTGTGAATCTACAGGTGCTCTTTGAAGTGGGACAAGTAACGAAGCAGTGGCGAGATTCTGTCAAAGGAGAAAGGAAACAAGCAAGGAGCCAAGCAGAAGACTGAGGTTGGTACTCTCTGCTTCTTTCTCATATCTCTCTCGTAAAGGAAAAACAAGTGACTTTAATCTGTTTGTTTCTAAGATAGCTACCCATCTTAGTGGGACTAGCAGCTCTGCATAGACACTGGATTTCCCGATAACAATGTATTTTGAATGAGACATAATGTCTCTTATTCATACGACTAGATGAGGATTAAAGGGGTGATTTTGTGACAATGTGACCCATAATTTAATGAAGTTGAATTGAATAAAACCCACTTTAATTTTATATTAAATATATTTCACCACATGCCTTAAATATTGCTTAACCAAACAAATTTATCTCGAGGAGGAGTGCCAATAACACATCAATAATAATATTTTCCTTTTAACAAATTGAATTATTTCTTGGGGAAAGATGGTATTATTTAGGGTATATGGGATTCTTTTGGAGTAATTGGATTTCTCTTGGGGAAATCCATTCCAAACTTTCCCCAAATTTCAACACTCCCTCTCAGCTAGGGAGGAATTCCCAGCTACACCATGTGTCTCATCTTGTATGTATATGTCTCATCATAAGAGAAGCTCATATCTTCTCATCGAATAAGAACAATCCACAACCAATGGTATGGGCGATAAATTTACCACAACCAAGTCCATGGAAATCATAAATGACCTTGGTAAAGATCACATGCACCCTACTAGTCTCCAGGTCAAGCTCCATGACCTCATCTCAACTAAACAATGATGTCTCAATCCAAGAAGAATAATAATGATCCCCATTACAATAGGGGAGATCAATTTACCAAAACCAATTCCACAGTATTCATAAATGACCTTGGTAAAGATCATAGACCCTATGTCCACTGACTGGCCCTCAGCCAACTTAATCCTCAACGACCAAGTGGTAGAACAATTGCATCCAATACTTAGGGAAGATTGATTTACCATAACCAATTCTATGATAAACATGTCTACCATTAGATAAATATCACACACGCCTAATTCTCCTCCATGTCTCCTCATTCACTAGCTAGATGGGTGACAACCTTGGCAAGGTTAACCACCTCAGTGTGGCCCTTGGTCAGTATTGACATGAAGGTGACTTGCAGGTAGGATGCATACTAGGGAATGTACTTAGCCAAGTTCATGGCTTCAACGAGTACCCTCACACCCAGGATTAATAGCACAACCCCTTCATGAAGTCCATGGCTAGTCATAAATATGGTGGAAGGCTTGTGTTCAATGTTCTCGATCAGAAGTGTTCCCTCTCGGGGAGGAAGAGCATCATTGCACATCCCCCTTCACCAAGTCCATGGCTAGTCATAAATATGGGGTAAGTAATATGCTCAATTCATACATTCTCATACACTCCAAATTTCTCTCATAATAATATGAACTTCAATGGCTTGGTGATAATTCCTGCAACCTGCTCGTTTGTTGAAGCCTCACTACTTCAATTTGGCAACAATTCATTGTCAAAGCCTCACTACTCCCTCTATGATAGAGCCTCATCGCTCCCTCTGTGTTAGATCTCATTGCTCACTCTGTATTAGAAGCCCATCACTCCATTGATGGCACCATGACAATCATGTGCATAGCTTCTGAAGCAACACTACTCACAATATGATCGGCCATTGCTAGACAGGGTGCAATGGAAGTATGTTACCTGCTCATTCAGGAAATCATAGAAATACCCATATTGAAGCAACACCTTAATATGTTCTTCCTATTCACAACACTCTTGGTTCACTTGGCATTAGCATATCTCTCCATTCATGGAACTATATCAATCCATGATGAACTACATCATTTATGTATCTCAATACCAACTTTATATCATCTCAATATACATGTCCAAACCCTCTTTATCTCATGGTATAAACTGCAAAGAAAGGATCCATATAGCTACCTTCTCATTATTGGATCCACCAAATATGAATCTAAACAGGAATCTCTCAATTGTTTCAATGTAATCCATCATTCCAAGTCTCTGTCAACATACTTCCTTTGACAAGGAGATCCTCATCATCTCTCTATTATACTTATAATCTCAAGAAGTTGATCACCTCGGCTCAGAGGTCAACTCCCTCGGGCACTGAACGTTGAGATGATTTGATCCTATCATAAATAATTATTATCATATATAAAACCAAATATCAAAGACATACCTTCAATATTGAAGAGAGGTTAGAGTTTACATCATATGTTCATCAATCCAAGCATACCATGACCAGAGGACTTTCTAGAGTCCATATGGGGCTTTCTTCAATCTACAGTCATGAATCTAGTTTTTTATGTTCCTCAAAGCCATGAGTATTCTTCTTCCTTAAGTACATCATGGAGGAATCCAACTTCACATACATCTGATAATAGTGCATCTGGAAACCGGAGCTAGGATCTCATCATAGTCCTCTTTCTCAAAGAGCATATCACTATTGAATTCTCTGACACTGCAACATATTTTTCATCTAGAATGGTCCTTGCATGAAGGACATAATTCTCTCAACATCTCCTTAACTCATAACATCTCATTTGACTATTACATGACATTATACTCCCTTTGAATAGGAAGCCTCTTTTAGTCATAGTCATCAACCTGGAAGACTGTAATCCTTCCTCCAAGGTCTGGGCTCTTGTCCATTGCCACTCTAATCATGAGGTGGCTTTACATCCTCCTCAATATCAATACTGAGGACTTGGTCCTTACATCCATGTTATGTACCCGTTGACCCTAGAACAAGAGCAAGAGCAATAATAGAAAACTAAATAATTAGAATGAAAGTGTACCTGATGATAAGGTATGATTGTCTTTTTTCTCTAGATAAGAGAATGATTCCTTCATTTTCTTGCTTCGGCTCCCTTTTGGAGCTAACTCTTCCTACATTTCTCTTTATCTTGATGGCCCTCAAGATGGACTTGTTTTCCTTGATCACCACCTCATTCAAGAAGTTACGGAAAGAAGCAATTGGTTAGCCAATTACTCATGAAGTAAGAATAAAGAAAATAATCAAAACAAGAACAATGTCATAAATAAATAACATAATTCTTGAAGGTACTTATATTTAATGAGGATTGTAGGAAGTTATCATCTCCCGCCTCCTTCTGGCCATGAGGCACCACTGTCCATCAACCATATGTCAATGTTGTCATCTCCTACTGGGTAGGAGACATACTCAACAAGGGTTCTTCTAAATATGTAATAGGTGCTTGAATAACTCAATAGATTCTCAATGGTCATATTATATCATAAAAATTCTAAATCACACTAGGCCTTTTCCATATCCAAGGCCACTCCAAGGGTTTCTCCCTAAACCTAAACTTTATTTGACAAATGATTCATGGGTTTCCTTCAAACCCTAACATTCTTTTAGGTCTCCAACATCTTCATAGGTGTCTACACGGGTGTGATCTCAATGACTTTTCTTCAGCCCAACTTTGATACCATATTAATTTTAGGGCTAGATTGTTCTTTATTGTAGATAATTTCATTTTTTAACTTTTTCAACAATTTACACATTACATTCACCCCACATCATCATCAATAATTATATAGAGAGAAAAATAACATAAAAAATGAAGTGGAACAATAAGGAACAATAGAATCAAAGCATACATAATAGAGACACCAGGATTTTTGGTTAATAATAAAGGAAAAACCCCACAATGGGGAAAACCCAAAAATCAATTCTTCTTCTTCGTTAGATATTCATCAAATGTTCAACTGAGATACAAAGTAAAATTATAATGAGACATTGTTCTTTCAAAATCAATCATGTTAGGCCAACCTTGGTGTTATCGGGAAATCTACTGTCCACTTGGATCTGCTAGTCCCACTAAGACTGGTAGCTATCTTAGAAATAAACAAACTAAAACCACTTTCGTTTTCCTTTATGAGAAGTAGATAAGAGGGGAATGAAGGACACCAACCTCAGTCTTGCACTTGTTTCCTTGCTCGTTTCCTCTCCCTTCTGACAGATACTTGCCGCTTCTCCTTCGTCTACCCAGCTTCAAAGAGCACATGTGGAATCAAAGAAGCATAATACTATCGAAGAACAGAGATCTACAATCATAAAAAATATAGGACCAGATATATATTGACCACACAAATGCATATATCATCAAACATACAAGAATGTGGAGGAAAACTTGAATAGCTTTATTAATATCAAGAATAGCAAAGAGGATTACAACCAATTGTTCTGACCCAGCTTCATCCTCCAGCATGAAAGTCCTTCTTTCACCTCATGAAAAGCTTAGATCACCCAACACTATTATGTTCCACCAAGAAACCAACAAAACTTCCTTACAAGATACAAAATTCCAGCCTCTGGATCTCTTGGATGAGGGATCTATATATAGATGATTGCAGGGGGGTGAGTCAGCTTCTGGGATTTTGATTAGTGTCCTCTCTCTGATAGTTCTTGATTCCACTTGGAGATTGATGATCTCCTACTCATCCCTGGGTGAATTCAGAGAGGCAAGTGTCATAGGGGAAGTTTCTGGAAGATTCCATGATCATCCACCTCGCAAACTGTCTCTGCCATTTGTCCACTCTCGCCCTTCGCACCCTACAGAAGGGCTTTTCAGTATGCATTGCACCCTTTTCACTGGGCAGGTGGGATGCATCGCACCCTTAGCACTGAGCAACCTGTATGGTCCAGTTTTGACCGGTTCTGAGCAGTTTCCTGTGGAGAACTTTTGGGAGATGATGTAATCAGTTGACCTTGTTCCTTTAGGGTATGAAACAACAATTTTAGGGACTTAGGAGCCCTTGGTTTATGGACATGTTTGATTGGGGTTGTAGTGCCCAAAAATGTCTATAACAATTGCCCCCTAAAGCATGAGGTCGTTAATCTTTTGATGTCGGGTGAAATTCTTTATCATGAGGATCCGAAGTTTTTTCGAGCTGAAAGGCGACCTGTAATAAGATACAATACAATACATTATCTTCATACTATTTTTCATGATCTAGCTGAGGCGGGCATTCCCATGCTCAGCTTTATAGATTCATTTTCATGTACATAAGACAGACGACCGTCTGTGCGGGAGACTGATGATTCTGATAGAGTCATCATCCTTTGATTCAGATGATCATCTGTGCAGCAACAATATACATTTGATGTCTTTATTTTCCTGAATATATCGCAGCCCGGATGGATGAAACTAGATTCAGGGTCTTCAAAATCGTCCAATCTTCACTCGGAGTACAAGTTGATCCATGTGAAAGATGTTCTCGAGTCGAACATGGAAAGACATCGCCTGATTACCAGCCAATGATGTAAGTTGTTAACAGATGCGAGAGGAATCACCGATAATGATGATGACCCTCAAGGTACTACAGTACAATTTGCGTGGTGTGAAAAGGGACTTAGCGTCGAACACCACGCAAAATCTTTCGGTCGAAGGCCAATGATGTAAACCTGTCACCGGAAGTGAGAAACTTGCCATTGACGCATGCAAGCTTCAAAGTACTGAAATGGTTGTTCCTAAGTTGACTTCTTGGATAATGAGCTGATGTCGACAAGAAGTGACCCGTCGTAGGAGGGCCTTCATGAATCCCACATCTACGACACAGAACGGAGTAAAAGATTTTGGAGGTGAAAACGATCTGATGATATAGGGTTCAGGGTGGCGATCATGAAAGAATGGAGCGTGAATGTATTGCAGCGGATAAGACATAGGTGAATTCTCTGAGTGACTTCTCTTGAACATACTGGCGACACTGACATGGATTGGTAGCGTTAACCCCAAATATGGATGGTACGGTGAACCAATGGTGATATGACTAGTGAATGGAACAACCCAACCCGACTCAGATGCGGAGTGAAAGTGTCATGTTCAAGAGCGACTTGCTACCAATAAAGTTTCTTCAAGTTTTCTTCCCAATTTTTCCCCAGTCATTGCTGACCAGTAACTCTTTATTTTTGTCAAGCTTGAGGAGGATAACATATGCTTGTTCTATAATTTTCCCTTCGAGAAAACTCGTCGTTATGTTTTTAACGAGCCTAGCGACAGTGAAACTCGTTCTTGTCTGTATGGACAAGTTTGTCGCTATTCGGTTTTAACGAGTTTAATGACAAAGATAACTCGGTGCTTTTCAATTTTAGAGAGTCTGAAAGGGACGTAAAGGAAACTCCAATAATACTTTTTCGTCATGTAATCCCTTAAGTCTGAAAAATTATAAAATAATACAAAAGGGATGAATTTTCGATAATTTTAACGAGCCGAACAAAACAAGCGCTCGATCTTTTTGTGTAATAATCCCTCAAGTCCAAAAAGATTAAAATCTAGAGGAGGGATAGCACTTCCAGTCGCTTTAACGAGCCGGAGAGGCCAATCGCTCGGCAATATTTTCATGTTTTACGAGTCAGGTGAAAAGAGCTTAAAGGAGACTCATTTTTTAGGAACGAGTGATAATTTCGGGTAGCAACTAATTCCAGGTAAGGTTTGGAATTTTCCAATCACGGCAGTGTCACAAGGATGGCTAACAGAATCACTCTTCACAGTTGTTCCTCAAAAGGGGTAAACAATCAAATGGAGGTGAATGATCAGCTAAAACAGAGTGGAGGTGATGATGAGAACACGACCAAGGCTCAAAAGCTGATGATAATGCATTCACAATGGTTATTTACCGGAAATTGGTTCATTTTTTAATGAGCTTAAACTCTGGGGGAAACATTTGCTCATTGCTTAGGTTTAATTTTTAACGAGCTTGAACTCCACATAAAAATTGCTCGTGCCAGTCGTATGATAAGGATATCTCATCTAAGATGCCATTTTTTATGGAGCTTGCACCTTTCAAAGCTTTGCCCCGGATCCTTTCTTTATGCAAGTTAGGAACGACCAATCCTACGAGTTTAAAGGGTTGAGAAACTACAAACTAAGAAAATAAATGGTCGCTCTTCGCTTGCATGCAAAAAGGTTTGCATGCCCCCAGGTATAGCAAAAAATTTCCAGGCTACCATATGAAAGCTCTCCATCTACGTTGCAGACAAAATGCTTCCTTGGCGATGTCTACCAAAATAGACAAAGGTGAGTGGCGCGGTCGCCTCCACTCACATAACTTTGACGAGGGAATCTTATTCCAGTCTAATCCCATTTTCCTAAACGGATGGGTGTGTCAGACTAGTCATATATCCTCCGCGGAAACCTACCCTATACCCAAGGTTTTCTTGCCGAAACAGACTAGGGTGCATGCCCCCTGGGTTTCAGTCATGTCCTCCCGAATCACTCGCGCTCTTCAGGTGGACGGACTGGAGATTGATGAGACATTCCTTGCGTGAAAAGACCATTTAGGGATGGCATTTGACTATTAGCTATGTGTGAGCCAGGGAACGAAAGCTGGTCTACGAGCTTGACCACTTGGCCTTCATGCGGAAAACACATTACTCTAAAGAGTGAGGAGACAATGGCTCCCATGCTATAAATATAGTCGCGTCCAAGGAGTAGATTATAATCTAGAGGTCCTCGGACTACCATTACGTTCACGTAAACGGTTTTCCTTCTCAATGTTATGGGCACACTGGGAAGGATCCCTAATGGTCGACTAGTTCCTTTGTCGAAGCCTGTCAGATTTCTCATCTCAGGCAGAAGCGATGGCGAGCCAAGCGCTTCCCAAGCAGTTGAGGAAAGGATACTCACAGAAGCCCCTTCATCTATGATGGTACCGACCATGATCATTTTGTAAGCTTGTACAATGATTCGGAATGGTACATTAGCTAGTACACGAGGTCTGCCTAGTAGATTCCAATTGAAGGAAACGACTAGGTTGCTTGGAGGTGGGACCGAATAGACGGCCAGATATGACTCTGACGAACTTCCTTCCTGCGGTAAAGGAATGGGTAGACTACCCCCATGTTCATCGAAGTCTGTGTTTATGAAAAGAATTTGAACGGTGTCGTTCTCATTCTCTTCGGTGATTGTGTCATCTGAAGATGGACCTTCCGAAGGCAAGACCGGGTCGACTGCTGCCTCAACCTTTTGACTTTCATCTGGTATGGATTCAGTGGGTTTATCTTCAATGACAAATGCTTCGACTGACCACAATGGCGTGTCGGTCGGATTTTCAACTAGCGATGGACTCGGCAAGAGTTTCTTGTATCCAGGAGGAAGCCGTAGCGGCGAAGCCGGACGGTTATCCAAAACTCTTTTAGCTTCATCTAGGAAGGGACAACAGTGGACAGTGTGATCACCTTCACACAGTTTACAAGGAAATTTGCATTTCCTTTTTTGTCCAAATGCTTCGCTTTCACTAGTTGATGGTGTACTTTCAACATGATCTTCAGAGGTTGATGACACCGGATTGTGCAAACGAGGAGACCAGTCCCTTAAGATCCGAGGGATGCAAGGACAATCTCGATGATAGTGGTCTCCTTTGCAAATGACACATGGATATTTAGGCTTGGATGGTGCAGCATGTGGATTTTCACTAGACGATGCCTGGTTACCCCTTTTCGCCTTTGGCTCCTTCTTCTTCTTCTCTTTCTTCTCCTTCCCCTTCTTCTCCTTCTTAGTTACTTGACTTTTGGCCTTACCAGCTTTATCAAGCGAAGAGGAAGGAGGAGAGGGAGAATCGGATGAAGTAGAAGGTTGGGGGGTAACTTTAGTATCATCTAGTTGCTGACTTGATTGTTCAGGAATCACGGTGTTCTGAACGACGGAGGTCGAGAAGAGCCATATTGGCAAGCCAATAGTCAATCCTGGAAGTGACAACGTGGCCATATGAGGTGCACCAACATCTCCCCAAGAGGAGAAAGGACTAGGATTTCCTCCAAGGGGAACTCCTTGGTTGGTGGACTCCATTTTTCTCAACCTAATACCAACGCGGGAATGGTGATATTATTCCTATTAAAATAAATTTTAGACGCTTTGACACAACTTTTTTTTTCAATTTTTAAGAGTCGAGAAAAAACAAAAGATGACTCTAGTCGTCTTCGATTTTTAATGAGCTTGAAGTGACAAGTGCTAAGATGGACCTTTTCCTTTAAGGAGTCTAAAAAGGAACAAAAGAGACTACTCTGGAAATCTAGATAGAGGGATTACCAAACCAATCACAAAACTGCAGAATACTTTTTACGGTACAGCAGTCAATCTTCCCAAATGCTGTGTTCAGTGCATTGCGACCAGTAGGGCAACAGACACGGCTTCCTATGGATAAAGGATATAGCCTATTGTAGTCTCCCAATATATACTCGACGGTACAAGTCCGTACTGGCACTTTTCATCTCAAAGAGGAGGAATCACCCAACCAACAATGAAAGCAACAGTTACCAGGCTTTACGATGCCAAAATATGTCTCTAGCCTAGACTTCTAGATGTTGTGCGTTAGGTTCCAGAGCGTTTTTAGGTTCGTTGAATTTATTTTACAGTTGATCTTTCTTAAGAAATTTGCCTTTCAGGTTCACCGCGTGATGTAGATATAATTCCTAAAATGCAATCTAAGATGATAAATAATCATTTAATCTTCTTTTTGCAATGAAAATCCTAGCTACTAAAGAAAGAGAGATGGTATTCTTTCAACATAGAGCAGAGAGCACACACTAGATGCACTGTCCTAAATCAAACCAAAAAGCAGTCTAAATGCAAATGCACATGCATGTATTTGTTTTTAGCTTTCTTAATGTGTGAATGACAAGAAGAATGCTAAGTACAAATCTGAATTATCTTTTCAAAGCGACAGTACTAACAAATTTCTCTTCAAAAACGAAAGGAAGATAATGACGACACTTTAATATTTTGAATTGAAAACTACTTTCGACACTTGAAAAACTACTAATTCAAATCAAATACAAGAGTAAATGTATAATCAACCATCAAGAACAATAGAATTCTTTTCTTTGACTGAAAACAACACTTGCGACACTTTCAAATCAAAAGACGACAGTTTGACTATGCTACTACTTTGTAAAAGAGAACTGAAAATGGCGCACAATACATAAAAACATTCACAGTTCTTTGCACAATGGAGGCAGAATGATGAAAAGAAGGGGGTTTCCATAGTGGTATACTGATCACAGACAGCAAAACTCCTGAATAGAGCTGAAGAGAGTGAACACAGAAACCAAAATCTGAGAGCAGAAGAGGTCTTGTCTGATCAGCGCACCTGTAACACAGGGAAAGTGTGATGTAGTGCACCTACTACACACGGGAAGTGTGATGCATCCAGATTCCCAAGAGGAGAAGGTGCGATGGTCCAGGGACGAGACTTCAACTGGGTTCTGGGTCACAGTTTGCAGCTCAGTTCAGGGATTTAGGCCGAGCAAGTGATGTACAGTAAATAGAAATCACAGGGGCTGATCTAATGAGGTTACTAGAGCCACCACTAGGGCAATTAGAAGGTTTGCAAATCGATTGTTCAGTTTATAAACAAAACCCGGAGATAGACTGAAGTAGCATTGATCTACTTGGCACTTGCATAGCAAATGCAGTTCAAAGGCTAGCTGACTTGACTTCAAGCTCTGTCTGTAAGTTTATAAAACAAACAAATATAGACAAGCAAACAATCTATTCGCTCCCCAGCGGAGTCTCCATTTTGTTATCAGGAAATCTAGTGTCCACTCGGATCTGCTAGTCCCACTAAGACTGGTAGCTATCTTAGAAACAAACAAACTAAAACCACTTTCATTTTCCTTTATGAGAAGTAGATAAGAGGGGAATGAAGGACACCAACCTCAATCTTGCGCTTGGTTCCTTGCTTGGTTCCTCTCCCTTCTGACAGATCCTTGCCACTTCTCCTTCATCTACCCAGCTTCAAAGAGCACCTGTGGAATCAAAGCAACATAATACTATCGAAGAACAGAGATCTACAATCATAAACAATATAGGACCAGATATATATTGACCACA
Source organism: Pinus tabuliformis (assembly GCA_031772625.1). Taxonomy (NCBI): domain Eukaryota; kingdom Viridiplantae; phylum Streptophyta; class Pinopsida; order Pinales; family Pinaceae; genus Pinus; species Pinus tabuliformis. The sequence continues at coordinate 301,261,380 of CM062812.1, read as the reverse complement.
CAAATGCATATATCATCAAACATACAAGAATGTGGAGGAAAACTTGAATAGCTTTATTAATATCAAGAATAGAAAAGATGATTACAACCAATTGTTCTGACCAAGCATCATCCTCCAGCATGAAAGCCCTTCTTTCACCCCATGAAAAGCTTAGATCACCCAACACTATGATGTTCCACCAAGAAACCAACAACACTTCCTTACAAGATACAAAATTCCAGCATCTCGATCTCTTGGATGAGGGATCCATATATAGATAATTGCAGGGGGTGATTCAGCTTCTGGGATTTTGATTAGTTTCCTCTCTCTGATAGTTCTTGATTCCACTTGGAGATTGATGATCTCCTACTCATCCCTGGGCGAATTCAGAGAGGCAAGTATCATAGGGGAAGTTTCTGGAAGATTCCATGATCATCCACCTCGCAAACTGTCTCTGCCATTTGTCCACTCTCGCCCATCGCACCCTACAGAAGGGATTTTCAGTATGCATCGCACCCTTTTCACTGGGCAGGTGGGATGCATTGCACCCTTAGCACTGAGCAACCTGTATGGTCCAGTTTTGACTAGTTCTTAGCAGTTTCCTATGGAGAACTTCTGGGAGATGATGTAATTAGTTGACCTTGTTCCTTTAGGGTATGAAACAACACTTTTAGGGACTTAGGAGCCCTTGGTTTATTGACATGTTTGATTGGGGTTGTAGTGCCCAAAAATGTCTATAACACTTGGATCATACAAGATCCTCATGAGATGACAATAAACAAAATTATCATGGAGGCATTCATAAGCCTTCCACCGAACCTCTAATATCATTGTCACAAACACCACATGTCCATGTCTCCAATAGATTACAAGTAACTTCCATAATCTGTCAATTTTACGCATCATTGTCATTAGGGCATTATCATAAATCACTATTATAGGGACATTTCCTTTCATCAATGCCATAAGCTTACTACCATACATTACTATCATCATTGTTATGAACACACTGCCAAGTGTCACTGCTATAAGCACAAGAATCTCTTATATAACTCACTACAAGGATCACTACTATAACTCATTGTCATAAGAGTAATTTTCACTATCATTCATCATTGTCATAGGCACAAGTTACACAGGACAAGGATCACTTCCATACTTCACTAAACAAGAATCCTAGTCATATATAACTAAATAAATATCATGGTTACACATCTTTGAACAAAAATGATACCATGTATTATTGTCATAAAGAATACTTCCAAATATCACAGTCACAAGGATGTTGCCATATAAGTTTGTCCAGCAACCTTGAGAGACAAATACTTACCTTTTAGGACATCCAATTTTGTTTATGAAAGCTTGGCCCTATGCACACTGTAATCTATGAAAATTGGTCTTGGTTACAGATTCCAATAGATATTGTGACAACCCTGATTCTAGCCTCCAAACACCTTCAAAACCTTCATCCAATCCATCCTTCAAATCCTTGAATCTTGTGTTGCTTCACAAGGTATCTCGATCCTCATTTATAAGTTTTCTCTAACTCATATTTTCACCTAATTAGGGCTCGGCCCTCCTAAGGCATGCATATAAATGTTAGCCTTATTCTCAAAGGTAAATGCACCCTAAACTATGCTCAGAATAGTCCTTTAATGGATGTGTCCTAGCTCTGAACTTTTGACCCTCCAAGAATAATCCTTTTTGGCCCTCTCCAAATAGTTGAAAGAGGGATCAGCCCTTTTCAAAGAGACCTTATACCAACATCCAATATCACAAGATATATGCAATAAAAAAAAAGCCCAAAATCCTCCTCACAAACTCTTCCATCTAATCCATGAACTTATCCAAACCAAAACACAATAAAAGAACCAATACTAGACTTCTTCTCCAACTCGGTTAGGGCTTCTTGAACCCGCGGTTACCTCAAATCATTTCACACCAAAGATGTGTTGCATGTCATGTATTTTGAATGAGTTGTAATGTCTCTTATTTATACAATTCGATGGAGGACTCAAGGGGTGTTTGTGTGCCAATTTGACCTATCATTTAGTGAATTTGACTCGAAGAAAAATCCACTTCAATTTGATCTTTAACAATATTAGATATATTTCACCACATGCCTTAAAGATTTCTTGTCCAAGAAAAGTTGTCTCAACAAGGAGGAGTTACAAGAACACATCAATGATAATATTTTCCTTTTAACAAATTGAATTATTCCTTGGGTTAAGATGGTCTTCTTCAGGGTAGATGGGCTTATTTTGGGGTAGTTGGATTTCTCTTAGGGAAATCCATCCCAAAGTTGCCCCAAATTTCAACAGCAAGCAGCGCCCAAGCACCTGTTGGACTGCTTACTTCAATTAATGTCCACACAATGCAACATGGAGGTGATTGATGTGTTGTGGGTGACAAGATCCTGACCACTAGAACCCAAATGATGAGCTCCTAAGCATTTATTGAATCAACGACTAAACCCTGTTTTGTATGCAATTGAGCAAAAAGAAACCAGTGATGGTAAGCACACATGGCAGGACAAGTGGCACATCCATGTAGGTTCCATGTGGTAATGACATGTACTTCAAGTGGAAGGTACACGCAGCTATCATATTGTCGAGTGATAACTCAAATACACACAATAACATAATGGCGAAGTGGAAAGCATCAAGCCTTTTCATGGATTTTGAGGTGCCAGGTGGTAAAGACAAATGGCAAGTCAATGATGTTTCCCAATGAGGAAATGATGCATGGAAATAACAAGTAAAGGTTGACACATGGCACTTCATTGTTGTGACACATGGTAAGTGGATTTTGCCTTTTTGGGTGGCCAAGTGAACCATTTTTTAGTGACACGAGACAAGTAGATTTGGCCTTTTTGGGTGGCCAAGTGGACTTGTTGATTCAATTTAATCACTGCTAATATGACTGAATCACAACCATTAATTGTCAACCCAGGGTAGGTCTATTTATTTCAAAGGAGCATGCATTGTTTGTGCCGATACACTTCAGCCAAGAATAAAAATAAAAGAAAAAAACAAATATCGTTGAATTTAATTGCAGAAAGTAACATTCATGCATAAACCAAAAACATTCTATAGAAATAAAACCATAATTCTTGTTACCAAGGAAAAGGCGTGCCACGCACCACACCACTAACTAATTCAACTGGCTGAATATTATTTTCAAATCAATCCTGTGTGATAACAGATCATAAATCTAGAAACATAAATAAACCCATTCTACAAATTACACAGCGACAGAGATAATTTCACACTTACTGAAAGGAACAATAATTAATCTACCATTATGCTATTGTTGTTGCTGCAATCCCTACTAAAGAGGAGGGCCCTTCCTCCCTAGCAGGGCACAGGGATGAAATGTGAATTAGTAAAGTCTCAACACCACATCTGTAAAAACATAATCAATGTTATTCTTTATATTAAAATGGTTATGAACTACATAAGAAAAATGACGATATTGTATGTCCCGTTTACATAGAACTAGGTCCCCTTTATAATATTTACATGTCCAAAATAAGAAACAGATCAGTCATGAGAATATCACAATTCTCGTTTTGATCAATATCGAGAGAGAATAGAAATCGTTACAACGGGTTCTAAATACAAGGCCTATTGTTGTTACATCATTTCTCAAAATCAAAACTGCCTTTACTCCTTAGTCGCCCATAGATAATACAATCCTTACAACAGTTCTCCTGTGGAATAGTAACCACGGTCCTAGATAGTTGCGATGTAGTCAACATCCCACGGTGTAACAAAAATTCGAGGTGTAACAATAATGCTTGAGGTGTAACAGCAATTCTGGGTGTAACAACAATGGTCTGAAACAGCAAGTACTCAAAACCCCTTTGTGAATTATCACGCCACTATTCATCCTTTGGTCGTGGACTTTGGAGCATCACCTGAACGAAATAGAGCCAGAGAATTTTTTCCATATTTCCCTCGGCTAGCCATCAAAAAGATATCACCTCATTCGTATTTAACAAAAATGGATTCTTATAACTAGGAAAAAGGTAATTATGATATAAAGTCCACAGGTTCAAAGGTGAAATGGTCAAGGATGGGGGAGAAACTGTGTCCAAAACATGCAAAAACATGCACCCAACATCTCCCTCAAGTTGAAGCAATTGCATGTCCTCATGCAAAATAATTCAAAGCCTATTTTTATACTCCATATGCAGTTTTGCCATATTATAGGCGTTAGCGATGTCCTCCTAAGTAGACCTGTAGCCTTGGGTGGCCATTAGCTGATGTGGCCAAGATTCCTCCTCATAATCACACAGTTGATACTTAGGCTGGTACTCTTCCACTGGAATCCCAATCAAAGGATACTTAAACCTGAGTCCTATCCAAAAAGCACCCAATAGATCCACAATCTGGGCATACTTTGGGACCCGTACAACAGCAACCACGAAATTTTGAAAACCAAATGGGTTGCTCTCCTGTAATCGTGCACTACTAACCTTTGTGCGTTTATGGTACCCTATTAGTGCATAGCTCTTCATCTGCACAAAAAGGTTGAGGCAGAGCTTCACAATTCTTCTCCTGTAGATGGCTGCTTGTTCCTTGATATTCGGAACACTCAAAAAATTCCTAAAAAGTCGTCTTAATTCTACGCCATACCCGATTTAGCCCAGATCATTAATGTTTCCTTCTCTTCATTTGTGTCCACTGGTTTCATGGCCATGTGTCATTCAATCTGATTTTTCATAAAATAAATAAAGGTGCGCAATTGCAAATCACCCATGTAAGAAAGAACACACACAACCATGTGTGTACTAGCATGCTCACAAATTATATTATGGAGGAAAAACTCGTAAAGAAATATTTGATCATGGAAATCACAGGCACGAAAAACATCCAAAAAGGTTCAGGTATAATTACCCAAATACGATTTATTTTCATAGACCGCCTTCACCTAAAACAAGAAAATCGTTCCCACAAAAAAACTAGGTAGGAGGGAGAGGGTCTTCTACAACCTAACAGATTTAGGGCGAGTTCATGCAGCTTGTGTTTATCATTCGTTAAATCCAAAACCTATTGTTGCAATAGCTGCAATTTCTCTTCTTTCTTCTTCATAGCTGCCTCTTTTCCCCATCTTTCCCACATTCCTGCCAATTCCTTCTCAGCCCATTTCTCCTTGAGCAAGTTTACTACTTTCTAGGGTGTTGCTAGCAAGATCACTCCTTCTTGCAACAAGATTGCCTGTTGTTTCCACTTTTTCAACTCTGATATCAACAAAAATTTCTTTGAACACCATCCTGATTGAGGACCCTATGTTCCCTCACATGCAATATCACTTGGGGGTGTAACAGTATCCCGAGGATTGAGCTGCTCTATTTCGATTGTTGCTTCTTGTGTAATAGAAGTGTCATTAATGGCTTCTTATGTAGCAACCTCTTCTTTTTGTCCCTCAGTAGCTTTTGCCTCTACTACTAGTTCTTGTGTAACAACAGTGTCGTCAGCAATTTCTTGTGTATCAGCTCCTGGGTCACTACCCATGGGATGCTCTGTTTTAGCTGTTGGTTCTTGTGTATCAACAGCGACCTCAACGGGTTCTTGTGTAACAGCTTCCCAGGGTTCAGTCTGAGTTTCCATTGAGATGGTGCTCGCAACACAGACTTTGTATCCAGTTTCTGCTAGGTTTATGGTGCATGTCGTACACACAGGACCTCGTGCAGAATCCACCCTCATTTTTTCCACTACTTCTGCCAGGGTATCCAGGCTTGGGACCCTTGCTTTTGATCTACTTCCTTCCAATTGTTTCCTTAATTTTTCATTTTCTTCTTCTAAATTTTTTATTTTAAGCAGCAAAAACTGAGTCTCGTCCTTACCTAGTAGAGGGTTTTGTTCTGGATGGGGTTGTTCCCCTTCTTTCTTCTTCCTCGTGTGCTTGCTCAGTTCTTTGCTGGATGAAGGTGAAGGTTTCGACCGTGAACTGACTTTTACCCTTTTCTTTGGTATTCCACCGCCTATCGGCTTCTTCAATCATCTTTTGTCGATCTTACCCTCCAAATATTAGCCTCGTTCTCCAGTTTCCCTTGCTTCCTTTAGGGCATCAGGGATTTTAGTTCACCTCTTGCGGGAGGTCCTTGTCTTTCTACTCATGAATTCTTCCCATCTTTTTCCTTGTCATTCCAATGCATCCAGTACAATCAATTTAATAAGACCGTGATTGGTGACACAAGTTTCTGGGTGTGCAGCAGTTTTTACAGTCGCAGAGATGTGCCTGATGTTTCCTAACAAGAAATATGGAAGGTTAATCAGTTTCCTATGTCGCAGGTGTTTTAGCAATGTAAAATTGTAGTTAAACACAATCATTTCCCTTCATTCGTAGGTAATGTAGTTGATAATGTATAGGGAAACATCTCCCCACAGCTAAGGGAGTGACGATTTGTCAATTCCCCTACCCTTCTTCTCCAATTGTTCCTCTCCTCAAAGGAATTCTGCCTTAAGAGAGGGGTCATTTCTTTTTATGTCGAACCATCGTTTCCCCACAGTCTATAGCGATGTCACACAGGAAATCACTTCTTCTGTCACTTCTAGCTTTAACTCCCAAACTTCCGTCTGGTTTCTCCGTAGGTTCAGAGTGAATTCCATGGCCACTGACTCCTCTGATCCCTTGAGTCGTTCGAAAAATTCGAACCAGACCACTTCCTTAAAGACCTGGCATGCCTTAGGGTAATTCTCCAATGCTTCAGTTGAATTGGTCTCTTTTCGGACTACTGCTCCTCCCATGTCTATCCCAGCACTCTATATTATGCTTTTGCTCTAAGAATTTTGGAATGAAGGTGCAATGCTTCATTGAGGTTGATGTTAGGGTAGTGAAATAGGCAATAAAATGAGGATTTTGGGTTAGGGAGGATCGTATTGCACATGGTATGGTTTCATTATTGGGATCATGGAGATCTGGCATTAAATGTGTTTTAATTCCTAGCATGATCAAAATAAAGGGATAATGATGACAAAGTTTTAATAATGATTGCTGGCTTTAAATTCGAGATCATAGATTACGAAATTATTCGTCCTCTCCCCCGAGTTTAATGTGGCATCCTTCCTCGGCCGTCTAAAGAGATACCATATTAATTTCCATGATTGTTAAACAGAGGGCAAAAGTGACATACCTTTGTATGACGTCCCTGGTGTGATGTGGCAAGAAAGGATTGGTAACAAGAATCAATGAAATAATTAATTCTAGAAATGTTGTGATAGTTGTATGATTTTCTCCTGCGGCATAGCACTGATGAATATTCTCTCTTTTCTCCTTTCTGAAATTTCTTCTTTTTAATGAATTTGTCAAGCCACTTAGCTCTTTGTTTTTGGAGACTGTTTGTTTGCTGAATGGAAACTAACCATTTCTCATCTAGTTCATTACGCTGATTCAACTGTTGTTTCTGTGTTGTTGCCAGATCCAAATTTACTTATAGTCTTGTTCTTAATGTCTTAATTTCATATTCTAAAGGAAACAGAGGATTTTAACCATACACTAATTCATATAGTGAGAACCCTGTAGTATTCCTCCATGTAGTTTGGTATTTCTACAGCGCTTCTGGAAGTTTATCAACCCAATTTCTTCGATGACTAGCTACGATCTTGTTAAGAATGCCCTCAATAACCTTGTTGGTGCTTTCTACTTGGCCATTTTCTTGTGAATGATAAGGCGAAGTGATTCTATGACAGATTTTGTATTTCTCAACCATGTTCTGAATCAAATGAGATGTAAACTGGGATCCTCCATTTGTCACTATTTCTCTGGGTACTCCAAAGTGGACAAAAATATCTTCAAACAAGAAGTTTGAAACAGCCTCCTTTGTAGCTCTGATTAATGCTTTCGCCTCAACCCATTTTGTGACATAGTTTGTGCAAACCAAAATGTAGGATTTATGATGATATGACGGGTTAATTGGTCCTACAAAATCTAGGGCCCATTTCTCAAATGGTTCTAACACTATTTGAGGTTGCAACGACATCTCGTCTGATTAGAGTGGTTGACCCATTTTCTGGCAACTATCACATCCCTTCACGAATTCGTTAACATCCTAGAATATTGTGGGCCAATAGTACCCTATTGAGAGCACCTTGTATCCTTTTCTCTTATCTGCAAAGTGTTCTTTGCAAGGTTCCTCATGACAAGCTCGAAGGATATAAAAAATTTCATCCTCCCTTACACAATGTCTGATCTGATGATATGGCCGAGTATCATAGATATTTCCTTCTATCCATGAGTATCTAGCAATTTGTTGGACAATCCTTTTCTTTTCCCTGTAGGATAGGTGTTGGGGAATTTTTCCTGCAACAAGATAATTAGCTATGTTTGCATACCATGGTGCGTGAACTGAAATAGTGAAAATATATTCATCCGGAAAAGAATCTTCAATAGGCATGCTTTCACTACCAACATTCAGCCTAGAAAGAAAACCAACTACCACATTATCTTTCCCACGTTTATCTAGGATAGTTATATCAAATTCCTGTAACAACAATAACCATTAGTGACTGGTTTTTTCATCAAAAAATGAATGTCAAAGTGGTCAGTGTGTACAAACACTTGATATCATGTGATGTAGTTCCAAAATTTATTGATGACATGCACTACTGCAAGGAATTCCTTCTTGGTCACTGTGTAATTGAGTTTAGTTGGAGTCAATTTTTTGCTTATATAATAAATGGCATATGGTTTCCTGTCCTCCAGCTGGCCCAAAACAACTCCCATAGTAATATCAGATGCATCCGTAGCTATATGGAATAGCAGATTCCAGTTCAGACCCCACAAAATGGGATTTGTTATTACACAGTCTTTTAATTTCACTAGTTAATTTCTCCAAATTAACTAATGTTGTTTCGAATGCGTCCCCATAGGGTGTAACGTCATCAATGAAAATTTCTAGACAGTCATTCAACAGATCCGAGAAAATTCCCAGTATCGCCCTTTGGAAAGTTGGTGGTGCGTTATAGATTCCAAAAGGGAGAACCTTGTATGCGAAAGCTCCCCCAAGGGCAGGTAAAGGTCATTTTATCTTGGTCTTCCGGAGAAATTTGTATTTGGTTGTACCCACTAAACCCATCTAAGAATGAGAAAATTTTCTTTCTGGACAGGCTATCAAGGACCTGGTCTATAAATGGCAAGGGGAAATGGTCCTTTTGAGTGGATTTGTTAAGTTCTCTATAATCCACACAGACCCTCCACTTGCCATTCTTTTTGGGGACAATGACAAGCGGAGATACCCAGTGACTATTAGAAATGGGATAAATGAAGTTGGCATTCAGGAATTTCTATAATTCTTCTTTTACTACTTCCTTTAATGCAGGCTTTATGTGTCGCTATGGTTATCTCACTAGATTGCAACCATCCTTCAAATAGATGTGGTGAGTGCATAGGCTGGGATGGATACTGTCCATATCGGTATAATCCCATGCAAACACCTTTTTGTATTTCTGTAACAGCTGTAACAACAATATGTTCTGCTCAGTAGTCAAGTTTGGATTGACATTAAGATATTTTTCTGGTTCTATTTCAATAGGATTGTTGTTAGTACTTGAAGCAGTCTTCATCTGTTCAAGGCTCAAATCTTCTACAGCATCTACATCCCCCGAGTCTTCAATGGAAGCAACAGAAATTGAATTACTAATAAAAACACTTATGATATCATCTTTCGTTTCATTCTTAAGGTATTGTGCCTTCCCGAGGGTGAGAAGCGGATGTGAGCGATCTGACTCGGGTTCAAATTCATCCCACAAGGGGTTTCCTGAATATGTATCTGGTTTCACTAGGGGATAAAGGCTAGGATTCTTGGTGGCCTAGCCATTAGAAATAATCATAGATCTAGACCTGCATCCTATGAATGCATCTGCAATGGCTAGCCACGGCCTTCCTAAGATTAAAGGATGCCCCCCTAAGTTTGATTTAGTTTGTAAAATAAGGAAGTCAACAGGATATCACCAAGAATCTACTATAATCACTATGTCTTCTAACATCCCCTCAGGTTTAACATGGGACCTATCTGCTAATTCCAACACCGTAGGTGTATGTCTTAGTCTGTATAACCCTAAGGTGATGAAGGGCTCTTTCGCCATTACATTAATGGTTGTCCCTAAATCAATCAATGTATTGGTAATGGGATTGCCATCTGTAAACAATATCAATAGGATTCACTGGATCATTGTATTTTGTTAAAAGGGGTGGATCAATCATCAACTTAGACAACTTTCCCGTCACATGAATAGTAGCAGGGTCCTTAGGCTTCCTCCCAGGTTTTTTAACACACAAATCCCTCATTGTTTTTGCATAAACAGGCGCATCTCTGATAACCTGTAGTAGAGGAATCCGTATGAGTAAGTTTCTCAACTCCTTGAGAAAATCTGATTCCAGATGTGAAGTCATACCAGTTGTTGCTAGCCTTTGAGGATATGGAGGGTCTTTAGTTTGTTATGGTCAAATCGGTTGTTACAGGTGTATTAACTTTAATCGAACTGGTTGTTACAAGCACAACATCCCTTTCTAAATCAGTTGTTACAGGTGTGACAGTAGCTTCAAAATTTGTAGGACCCCCCTTGGGTGACTCACATTCTTTTTTGGTTATAACAGGGGATATATTTGGGTTAACCACTTTCCCTGAACAAAGATGGATTTTGTTATACCCAACAGGAGTGATACAATAAGTCTGAAAGGTAGTTGAAGGTTCAATGTTCTGGGCTACCTTATTGTTCAAGTTAGGGTTAGGTTGCACAGATAATTCGGGTCATATAGAAGGTGTAGCAACAGGTGTTTGAAGAGGTGGTAGTTGTAACTGTTGTTGTACTGGTATTACAGGAGGAACTGGACCTAGGGAATTTCCTCTCTAATTTTGAGTCCAAGGATATGGTTGTGATGGAGAGCATTGGAAAGGTGATGAGGGGGACCATTGATTCCCAGGTGAAGGAGCAGAGTATTGCCATGGAAATTGTTGAACATTATATGTATTATTCCATGGATTGAAAGAAGAGAAGTCTTGAGACATACCTGGGGGTCGTGGTTGATAAGGTTTCATGGATCCAATGAATTACGAATATTTAACCTCCTCGCTTGATTCCTTAAGCACAACTTTCAATTTGGGAAGCTATGGGCAATGACATGTGGAATTCTTTAGATCACAAATGTTGCACAGGTCGATGTTGTTTACCCTACATTCCTTTCAGGAATGCTTGTCTTTGCATATTGGGAATAACATGGCTAAAGATGCATCAGCCTCGTCCTGTTCTTTCTTCACTTGTGGCATCATTATTTGAGCCAACAGGGTACTGAGAAGATCAATTTTAAGATTCTTGAACAAATTTATGATTTCCGCTCTAGTTACATGATTGTTTGCATATTTCTGTATTTTGGCAAAGGCATCTCGTACTATGCTTCTCCCCTTCAATGATCCTCTAGAGAATCTCAAACAAAGATTTACTATCTCGGCAAATGGTTTCTAAGATATGTCCCCTTCCCCAATAGATTCAGGGTATCAAGGCACTCATATCTCATTCCCCTTATGAATATGGTCCTCAATATTTCTTTATCTAAGTCACTGTGTTTAGATATCTGCAAATTGTAATGGAATCACTCCACATAGTCCTCCAAGATTTCTTCCACCTTTTGTGTCATCCTAAATATTTCTTCCCTCAAATCCCTAGTTCTGCAATAATCTGGATACTTAGATAGGAATGTCTCTTTCATGTCACTACACGTCCAAATAGTAGCATAGCCTAAACCCATGAACCATCTCAATGGTTCTTCTTTTAGAGTACTAGGATATAATTTCATCTTCTGAGCATCTAAAATTTAATCAAAGCTCCTACACAAGACATCAAATTCAAATAAGAAGGTGTTAGGGTCTTCTACAGTCATCCCTTGAAAATATGGGAGAGATGACAAAGGAATGTTTTTCATGGAAACCTCGCCTATGATATCCCCTATTGGAAACTCAAAGGTGGTAATGGTGGCATCTGTTTTAGTGTTGTTTTCATTGTTTTCCCCCATTGTTGACCCTCCTGATCCTTGCTGTAACGGGTCTTCTTCAGACAGTTTTGGTGATTTTCTTATGGGTGAAGATTTGTTAATTTATAACTCGGGTTGCTTCAGGGCTGGTTGTTTCACTCCGCTGCCCGAATCAGGATATTGATAAGTGAGTGAATGCTTTTCCATCTCAAGATCCTGGTGTTTGCCACCAGTTTCCCCTTGACCCTCAACCCTAAGGTCCTGATCACTAGCCTTCCACTAGTACTCCTGATTTGGATACTTATTTTTAGGAGTGGTTACACTAGTTTTAGGATGATACGGTCTAGAGACAGAGGAATCGAATGCTTATATTCTTATTATGGGAGTAACATATTTTTGTGGCCCTATTTCCCTTACGTCCCTCTAAGAATTTGACTGCTCTTTTTCTGCTTTTGAGATCAGCTCATGAATAAATGTTTTCCTCCTCAAATATGTACTCTTCTTATTTCTTTTATGACCTGTTTTTCCTGTGATTTATTAGAGTGGTTGTACTTTGTGATTTCTATTATTCCTACACTTTACACATGGACCCTATGCGTATTTATTAAATCCCTAAGTGTCTTAGCTTATACAGTAGTGAGCCCACTCAAGTATATTAGAGAAATGAGCAAGTTCTTACCTCTTGTCTTACCGCCCAACACCTGTAAAGCTAAGAACGCATCTAAAGAATCAAGAAATTCACACAAACTAAGTGTTCTAATGACCACAGTGGTGAGCCCACCCATATATTAGAGCTAAGTGTTCTAGTGACCACAGTGGTGAGCCCACCCGTATATTAGAGTGATGTGCAGGTTCTTATCTTCCACCTTACCACCTAACACTTGTGCACTAGAAACACTCTATTAACAAAACACACTTGGATGATTGCATCCTCGATTTCCTTCCTCGGCAACGGTGCCAAAATGTTGAGTCGATTTAATCACTGTTAATATGACTGAATCGCAACCATTAATTGTCAACCCAGGGTAGGTATTTTTATTTCAAAGGAGTATGCATTGTCTGTGCCAATACACTTTAGCCAAGAGTAAAAATAAAATAAAGAAACAAATGTCGCTGAATTTAACTGCGGAAAGTAACATTCATGCAGAAATCAAAAACATTCTACAAAAATGAAACCACACTTCATGTTACCAAGGAAAAGGCATGCCACACACCACACCACAAACTAAGTTAGTTGGCTGAATATTATGTTCAATTCAATCATGTGTGACAACATATTAGAAATCTAGAAACAAAAATAAACCCATTCTACAAATTGCACGGTGACATAAATAACTTCACACTTACTGGAAGGAACAAAAATTAATCTACCACTATGATTTCTTTTTTGTTGCAATCCCTACTAAAGAGGAGGGCCCTTCCTCCCTAGCAGGGCTCAGGGATGAAATGTGAATTAGTAAAGTCTCAACACCATGTCTGTAAAAACATAAGCAATGATATTCTTTGTATTAAAACGATTATGAATTACAGAAGCAAAATGATGATACTCTCCATCCCGTTTACATGGAACTAAGTCCCCTTTATAAGATTTACATGTCCAAAATAAGAAATAGATCAGTCATGAGAATCTCACGATTCTCATGTTGATCAATATTAAGAGAGAATAAAAATCGTTACAACAGGTTCTAAATATAAGGCATATTGTTGTTACATCATTTCTAAAAATCACAACTACCTTGACTCCTTAGCCACCCATAGATAATACAATTTTTACAACAATTGTCCTATGGAATAGTACCCACAGTCCTAGACAGTTGCGGTGTAGTCAACATCCCACGGTGTAACAGCAATGCTTGAGGTGTAACAGCAATTCGAGGTGTAACAACAATGGTCTGAAACAGCAAGTACTCAAAACCCCTTTGTTAATTATCACACCATTGTTCATCCTTTGGTCGTGGAATTTGGAGCATCACCTAAAAGAAACAGAGCCAGAGAACGTTTTCCATATTTTCCTCGGTTAGCCATCAAAAAGATATTACCTCATTCATATTTAACAAAAATGGAAAAATAATATGTCATAACAAAAATGGATTCATATAACTGGGAAAAACGTAATTATGATATAAACTCCACAGGTTCAGAGGTGAAATGGTCAAGGATGGGGGCAAAGGGTGTCCAAAACATGCACAAAACCTACACCCAACAGGACCCTTTTGAGTGACACCTGATAGTTGACCTAGCGATACATGTGATAGAAGTTCAAGTGGCAAGTCCTAATTGGTTGGAGCAATTGATGTGGTAATCACAGTGGCAAGTGTGATGTTGCGGTGATGAGGTGGAAGAAGTACCACATGGAAATCAGAGATTGGTCCATCGTGGAATGACTTGGAAGGCAATGAGGTCTTCGGATATGTGCTAGAGACAGGTTTTGTAATACCTTTTAGTGTTAATTATTTTTTAGTCTTTCCATGTTTCTACGAAGGTGGGGACATTGGTTGTTTCCATTTCCCACAGGTAAAGATTTGAAGACTATAGTGAGCATTGGGAAGCAAGCGATAGGTGGTCTCATCTACTAAGGGCTGCGAGGAATGGGAATATTCTAATCAGTGTAACTCCATCCCAGTATCAGGACCTTGAGGATTATGTGATGGTGGAGATTCAAGACCTAGTAGTGAGGCCAAAGTCTGAGATCCTGCTATTGGGATCTTTCCAGTGTAAGTAATGGAAATACCTCTGTCAATTGTTGTGAAACTCATCGCATCGAAGAAATCATAGATGAATGGGGACATGTAGGATGTAGTGCTTCGAGACCTCGAGATCGAATAGGGGATTTTTCATAACATATGGTTGTATGAGTCTATTTTGAACTAAGCCTTGGAGCTGAAAGGTTGTAAAAGTTAAGGATTGTGTATTGTGGAAATATCGTGGCTCAATGCAAAGTCAAGGCTTTAAGACCCTAGAAAAAGGTTGGGGTTGCATCGTGTTGGAGCATTGTAGCCTTATGCACCATCTAGTTAAAGCACTAATAATGTTGCGATGTGTTTTTATTCGATCCATAGTCTTGATTGAAATCTAATGTAAAAAAAAAAAAAAATCTTATGAATGTTGACACATTCAAACAACCTATGTTATTCATGCAGTCAAATATTTATGGATTTTACTGCAGTCAAAACAAGATTTCCATAGGTAAAAAACATGGAATTAGACCCATGTAAATTTAAAATGCAAGTCTATAAAATACAAATAAAATGACATAAGTTGGTTAGATGCTTTGATGAAAAATTGAGACAGAGGAAGAAAGAATATTGGATTTGTAAAAGTTGGGCAATAAGACAACTTAACATAAATTTTTTGAAGTTGTTGTGTGAGATGCATAGTATAGGAATGTGTGTGCGTAGTAAATCAACCCTTTGTGTATGAGAGAAGGTTTTATGAGTAGTAGAGAGAGTAAGCAAATGCAATGATGAGAGAAATTTTGAGATTTGATTTGAGGATGTATGTATTGTTATAGAACATCTAGCTGACTAAGAGCTGAAGTTGTAAAAGTTTGAAGTTTAAATTGAGAATAGAAAATGAATGAAGGAGGGATCTTCTAGGCACAACGAGTATGTGCCTGCATATCAAAGAGTGGGTGCTTCCTTCAGGTTAGTCGTTGTAAAGATCAGGGGGTCATTTCCTGTAGCAAGTTGTTGCTTGCATATTGTGGGAGTAGGTGGTTCCAACAAGTGGGTGCCTGTAAATTAGGGGATAGGTGTCTCCTTCTAGTTGGTGCCAATAAATTTGATGTAACAGTAGGTTGGAGCTTTCATTTTCACAAAGAACAAAAATAAGGTTTGTGGTTTTCTCCCTCTATGGGTTTCCACATAAACATGTGTGTCTCATGTGCGTTTTTTGTTTTATTTATGGCGTTGTGGTGTAATTGATCAGTGATAATATAAATAATCATAATTATTGCTAAAATTTTACATAGTACTTATTCATCCCCCGTCTTTGTATCATCCTAGTTTCTAACACTTGACTCTTTTCAACTTGAGCTTCTTTGCTTAACTGAATGTTGCCAAATCGCCAATGAACTACCCTAGCTACTCCTTGTGTACTCACCTTCTCTACAAACCCTTGAGTTGCAATGGTGTTGCAACTTAACTCTAGAAATATGGAGAAGAGATTTATAAATCCTAAGAAGTTCCCACCCACATGTCAAGTTTTTATCCAATTTCTCATGAAATTCAATTTCTTATTTTATTTAAAAAAATATAAGTATTTTCCTTCACCCCAAAACATGTTTCCTAATTTTTCTCTCAGTTTTCCTTGGATCCCTTTTCACTTCTCCCAAATTGGTGCTCATGTGATCTTGTAACTTGAGTTATCTATTAGGTGTCAAATTTATGCCTCTAACCTTCTCTTTTTTCTCCCAATTTCAAATTTTGGTCAGAGATTCCAATTTTATGTTTCTTCCATATGGAAGTGCTCATGATTGTTAATAATATTTTTTTTCATTATATTTATTTTATGCACACCTCCACTTGAGTGTTGGTATTTCAATTCGAGTTTTATTTCCATTTTTCTTATTAAAATATCTCCCCTATATGTTTTATAATAGCTAAAGTATTAGCCTCGAGGGTTAGCTCAGTTGTTCAAGTTCCCATCGTTAATGCACCTCTATTATTGGGTCACGAATTCAATTATTTCGACACTCTCAGGGTCAATCTCTATGGTTGAGATAGCATGAAATGATCCTTTCAGGTATACCTATCTAGTAAAATTATGAGGAAGTAGCAGCCATTGACCTCCGATTGTGAACCACATAGAAAAATAATAATAATAATAATAATAGCTAAATTATTTGGTTAAATTTATTTACTTCATCTATATTTCTTGAATTGATATCATTTACTATCATAACTCGTGTTTCCCAAGTTATGATCTTCTTTAGATTATTGGAAAGAACATTGGTAAAATTTGTTCCCTAGTCATTATGCATCACTATATTTAAAAACATATGGGAAGGCCCCTAAAAATATGTCTAAAACATTGCCTAAAATTGCTAGTATGAAATCCATTTTTTGGTTTTTCCTAGATGGCCATCAAGATCAGTGGTCCTCAAGATAAAATACTTCAAAGTGCCACTTTTTTTACACCAAACTGAAGGATTTTTCAAATATAACCCATTAATGTAATTTTTGAGATTTGACACAAATTGCAAGCTTGTAGGTCGCAAATTTTGTCTTCCCTATCTCCAAGCATCATTCATACAATAGAAATGTATATCCATTTTGGATTGTTCACGCATCAAAACAAATTTCTCTTTCGAAGGTCATGCATAAACTAAAATTACTAAAAAAACTAAGGACAACATTTTCAATTTGTGCCTCTCGCACTTAAATAATGATTCATGGTGTGAAAATTTGGGTAGCTTCGAGATGAATTTCCCTGAAGGAAAATCTATATTTCCCCAAATAAATAACTTGAATAGGTCAAAGGAAAAATATTATTATTATTTAATGTTGTGACAATATATTTGGGCAAGGTTTAATAAGCAAATTTGAAATGTGAATTTTCCCTCCAATATTTGAATTCGACCTCACTAAAACAAATTTTCATGTTGGATTTAATGCACCCCTTTGGCTCCTCATCAAATTTTATAAATTAACAAGCCATGAAGACTTATACAATCATCGCCAAATGGAAAATATCATCAATAGGATCTACAATTTCATATGGCACTCTTCTGTGGAAAACTTCGGATGGGTTTGAGGCAGTTCGTATGGTTATTTTGAAGGAGGTATGTGGAAACTATATAGTAGCTCGCATCTTTGTAGTTTTCTAGTTCTCTGAGGCACTCATATCTCTAAGGCTCCCACTCTTTTATCTGTGGAAGCTCTATAATAGCTCACATATCAATGGCATGCTTTTCATTATGGTCTACTCTCATAATAGTGTTCTATATCTCACTCTATGGCTCAGATTATAGTGACCTATGGCTTGCATTACAGTGTGTGGAAGTTGGAAAGTAACCTTGTTCTTATATGATACATAATGATACTTGATGATTACACCCTAGTCCATGATGGAAGTGCCCTCGTTTATATGGCAGAGATAATGATACCTAATAAACATTGACCTTGCATGGTTGTTATGCAACCAGATCACAAAATAGAAGAGAAGATAGATCAACAAATTGAAAATAAGCCTCTTCGAGGGGGAACCTCTTTTTACATCACATAAATTAACAATTCTTGGATGATACAAATTACAAGACCTCCTTGGTATATATAGGAGTCTAAAGGGTCACAATATAATCAAGGCCTACATAACAATAATAATTTAAGGGCTCAACAATAACAATAATGGGATTCTATGGGGCAAAACAATAACAATAGGGGGGCTACACTTTTATTATAGGGACCTAACGTGCCCCTCTCCTTCAAAAAGGTGTTTTCCTCAATGCTTGAGTAGTTCTAGATGCTTTTACATAAAATTCTCATCCTCCCTTGTGGAATCTTCAGTTGGTAAGTTATTCCACTTAATGAGATACTTTAAAATTGATTGATTCCATAGTTGTCGGGTTCTTGATTCCATGATTGCTTCAAGCTCAAATATGATTTTTCCTGCCTCATCAAGTTCTAGCAATATTTTTTGAACTGGGAGCTTGTCACCTATAACGTTCTTTAAGCATGAAACATGGAAAACTAGGTGTACTTGGGAAGATGCAGGGAGCTCCAATTTGTATGCCATAATACCAATATTTTGCAACACCTTGTAAGGACCATAGTAGTTGGGTGATAATTTATTATCCTTCTTAGCTTTCTTGAGGGACATTTGTTCGTATGGTTGTAGCCTTAAAAATACCCAATCGCCTACATAAAAATTCATTTCACTGCAATGTTCATATGACTATTATTTCATTCGATTTTGTGCCATAGTCAAGTTATCCTTTAAGAGTTGGATAACTTTTTGTTAATGCTTGATGTGATCTTCGACTGATTTAGCCTTAGAATTTTCTCTTAAATATGACGTGATGGATGGTGGATGATATCCATAAAGTGCCATAAATGGGGTCATTTTTGTTGTGGTATGGAAGGAAGTTTTATACCACCATTCTTCCAGAGGTAACCACTTGACCCATTGTGTTTGTTATCAAATAAAAAACAATGAAGATATCCTTCCAAACATTTGTTCACTATCTCAGTTTTCCCATGAGATTGAGGACAATAAGATGAGCTATGAGCTAATTGAGTACCAAGGCAAGAAAATAATTTTGTCCAAAAATTTCCAGTGAAAATGGGATCTCCGTCACTTACAATAATCTTTGGGTTTCCATGTAGCTTTTGAATTGTTTCCATAAATGTAGTAGCAATTGTACTGGCTTTGAAGGAATGAGATAGTGTTAGAACAAGGAATTACTAGGAGGAGGGGTGAATTAGTAATAGTGAGATTCTTTTCCTTTTCGAGTATGTTTACAGTCCCTTTTTATATTATGTTACTTGTGAGAGCATTCATTCATAAAGGAAGTGAACAACAAGTTTAAACATTCATGTTCATACAACCAGTCACATGAGCAGCACACACATTTGACACGGTGCTTTTCACGTGGAAAACCGGAGGGAAAAAACCACAAAATTGTTGTTTTTTATGATGTAAATTAAGTGCCTACTTAATTACATCTATTTTTTTGTGAGCACCCACTCACAGGAGCCACCAACCCCCTTTGGTTAGCAAGAAACAACTTTCGAAGAGGCACCAAACTCTTTTGAATACAGGCACCCACCTGCTCTTGCCACTATTCTACTATTTCATACCATTTTCAAACTAAAAATAGAGGCATATACATTACAAGTAAAATACCAAAATGGTTGGTTGCATAATCAACTTCTCCTCTCAGTCCTCTATTGTTCCACTGACTCCCTTTGGTCTCATGCAGTTGTTCTTTATTAGCTGTTCACAACAATGTATCCTCAACACTCTGCCTTATCTTGCGCTAGCTCTATGTTGCACACACTTCAACACTGCCCTTGTTTTTCTTCTCACAGCATGCTCGTTGCTCTCGCTGCTCCAGCTCTTTGTCTACTCTTGGTGCTTAGACCTCACTGTCTACACACACAGCTCTCACTACTCAGCTCTTCGACGATATGCTCAACTCCCCCAATTTCTCAATGGAAATTGATGGTTTTGATCCACAGATGCACACTGTGCAAAGTTGTCTCTACTTCCTATACCCCTACTTCCCAAGTGTACTTTAGCATGGCTCCTCCTGTTGTTGTTGTGTCTTCTGGTTGAACCCTATCATAGCATTAAACACAAAGATGGACCTTGAATTTCTTGACTGAGTGATGCATAAATTTCCATGCTGATAATTTAATTCTTAGGTGGCTTGCACCCTCCTCCGATACTCCCATTCTTATTTAATGCTCCACATAGCTTGACAGTCCTCAAGGATGGCCACTTTGATCCTCATTTAACACAACCAGACGTGTATGAGAAGTAGTCGATTTCTTCCTTAATTCCCTCAAATTTTGTCTCTATTAAATGTTGTCCTTGTTGCCTTGTCTCAGAGCCTTCTGCAGGTCTAGCTAACTTCAACAACCAACTCCACCATTCCTGCATTCATTTCTTTAGTTTACGACTCATACATCCATTAAGCTCATTGTACTTCTTCATTGGAACCCAACATATCATAACTTACATAGGTGGATTGTTATGAGATTTCACTTCTCTGATATCCTTGGCCCCCTTTGCCTTTAGCTCATTTGGAATTTTCTTTCTCATAGGACCGAGACCATTGGCTATTGGTTTAGTGTTGTATCAAAGCACTTCTATATCTTAACATGCACAAAAAGAATGTTGTGATCTTACTTAGTTTGATATCCTTAGCTCCCTTATTCATCCCTTGGTCCTCTTAAGCTCCATTGGCCATGTGCCTGGAAATATCAAAGCCTCCTGTATCAGATCTTCTTAACCATCATTTTCACAAGAGTTATGATGTTCCTATCCTCTGATATTTCATCTTCCTATATTTTGACGTCTCTTCCTCTTCAGTTTCTTGGGCCCACTTACATGTCGCCATGTGTCCTTTAGCAGGAGAGAGAAGGAATCCCAATCAGCCTTGTCTTTGCATCAAATCCTTGTTAACTTGCTCGACTTTCCTCGGTGCTTTTAGCAATATCCACCTTGTTGGATATCGTAACTTCTTAAAATACCTTTGTTAAGAAGTTATGATATTTCGATATCTCAGACCTCCAATATTCCAATGACCTCCGATATTCTGATATCCCAGTCTCTGATATTATCAGCTTCGATGCTCTGATTCGGCATGGTTTGATGCTCCAATATTCTAGTCTCTGAGGTTCTTATATTGGGTCCCAATGTGCTCCGACCTCTGATATTTCAACCTTCTTAGGACTTCAAATCCCTAAACTTTGGAAAACCATAACTTTTGATCTAGGAGTCCATTTTTAGACTTCTGCACACAATTGGAAATCTCTTTCAGAGAAATTTCCAATGGAGAGGCTCTAATGTATGCATTGAGCCCATATTCTACCTCTAACCTGGATGAAAACTCACTACAACTCTTTTCTCCTTGACTCTACCTCTTGAGCTTGGAATGTTGAACTCTTAGCCACCATAGTCATCATTTTATGGATTCTCTAGTAATCTTGCTACTATGATGATTCTCTACATGAATCTTGCAGCTACCATGTGATTCCTTTTGGCTCTGACCCTACATCATCATCATCATACCAACCCTAGTTGACATCAATCATCATGCTGACCCTGGTTGACATCAATCGTCATGCTGACCTTGGTGGACATCAATGCCAACACTAACATAGCCACTAGCCATCCAGACACCACCAATTATCTAACAATATCCCCCTTTGGCATTGATGGAAACACCATAAGCACCCCCTCAGGCTAGGCATGGTCTTCTTTGATGCCCAAGTATTCTTCTCCCCCTTTGGCATCAATGGCAAATAGCACTTCTTGAATACTCCCCTAAACCACTACAGCCTACTCTTCCATGGATCCCACATGTTGAGTAGCTGCCACCACCTACCAAAATGAAGTCATTTGGAAGGAGGAGTCACAACTCCTATCTGTTGCCTAAGATATTCAAATGGTTCTCTTGCCAGTGGCTTAGTAAAGATATATGCAAGTTTCTCTTTAGTGGCCACATGTTAAAGTATTTGCAACTTGTTCCCTCAAGAAATGGAACTTGATAGGAATATGCTTAGTCTTTGAATGCATGACTGTATTTTTGGAGATGCTGATGGAACTTGTATTGTCACACATAATTGGAATAGGATAAGTCATATCTACCTAAATATCTTTTAAATTTTTCTTTATCCATAGAATCTGCATACAACAGGTAGCAGCAACAATATACTCCACTTCAGCAGTCAATAAAAAAATGGAGGCTTGTTTCTTGTTAACCCATGACTCCAAGCATTTCCCCAAGAAGAAAGTTACACCAAAGGTGATTTTCTTGTCATCAATATTGCCAGACAAATCAGCATCAGTGTAGGCATTCAACTTGAATTCTTCTCTCTTATCATACCACAGTCCATATTATGTTGTTCCTTGAAGATATTTAAAAAATCTTTTGACAACAACAACATGAATTTCAGGCGGGAAATCCAGAAATCTGGCCACAAGACCCACTACTTGCATGATGTATGGCCTTGAAGCTGTAAGATACAACAATATTCCTATCATTGATCTATATTCAGTCTAACTTACCGGTGGAGTCTCATCTTCTTTGCACAATTTGCAGCCTATAGTCATAACTGTGCTTACTGGCTTGCAATCTTTCAACCCAAATTTCTTCAGAGTTTCCTTGAGATATTTGGATTGGGATATAAACACTCCTTGTGAAGACTAAGCAAATTTCAAACCCAGGAAGGACATCTCTCTGATCATGGAAATTTTGAACTCTGTATGCATACATTTTGCAAATTTATGCCCCAATTGTTCGATGTCACTGCCAAATATTATATCATCCAAATACACAACTACAATTAATAGATGGTGGCCTTTAGACTTGACATATGAATTGTTGTCAAATGTACCTTTCTTAAACCTTTATTTCTAAAGGTATTTATCCATCCTTTTGTACCAAACTCTGGGAGCTTGTTTCAGTCCATACAAATCCTTCTTCAATTTACATACGAACCCTTCATATGTGGTGAGTATAAATCCTTCTGGCTGCTCAATGTAAACGTCTTCTTCCAAATCTCCATTGAGGAATGTAGACTTTGTTAGGGCCTAAATCTACCTCAGGCTGAGAAAGGTAGGATCTAGGGTAACATCAAACCACACTTAACCTAGTAGCTAGCCCTACCAAGTCGGGAGAGGGTTCTCTCCTTGTCAATCTCAGAAAAGATGGCCTATGAAGCTTGAGATGACTGATGTAATGACTTATTTTAGGCTAGGTATGTGTACAAAGGTGTTTTATTGAATTTGATGATGTTTTGTTGGCTCAAATGTGAAAGGCAGATTTGGGCCCGGGGAATGAGGCTCAGTTTTGCAGAGATCTCTATGGGGCGAGGTGGGCAAATGGTTTGGTACTTCAAATTGAGTGAGATGGAGAGCTTTTAGATAGGTGAGGAGTTGGAGAGGGCATGAAAAACTTAGGGATCCTCTTCAAACAGCGGAAAACATAGATAACTAAGCAAACCCTAGGTAGAGCACTGCACTTTCAATGTATTCTACCCTTTATCCCTGTTTGATTTAGTTAAGATGAAGCAAAAAGAGATAATGGCATACAAAAATCACATGTAAACTTGCAATTACAGAAGAAAAAACAATACCAAATCAACATGCCACAAGAATCCCATAAAGTGCTGCAAACCCTGGTCTATTCCTTTGCCAAACTGCTGAAAATGAGTATACAATGAAGCTCCAAGCTTTCCCAAAAGTCCAACCATGCTAATGACTGAAAAATTACAAGATATAGGCAACCAAAAACTAATATTAGCCTCTAGGGGTCGAGCTCATAAGTTTGGGAGCTGTTCCAAAAAAGTCTAAATTGAGAACTAAAAAGTAGGCAGTGGAACAGCTTGCCTCTAAAAACTAGGGAACTGATGCATTCAGTTGCAAACTACCCTTTCATGGATGAATCTACCTCTATGAGTGAAATTTAGCATAATTACATAAAAATCCATCATGTCACATTAAATTACATCATGATTTTGACAATTAGAAGGAGAAAAGTCAAATTGTGAAGAAACTAGGCGAAAAACAAAGTTTTTTGGCCAAAATGAGCAAAATTCCTCCAAGGCGTCATGCTAATTTCCCTATGCGTAGTTCCTTTTTGCAGCTGATTTTGGAGGCCTTCCTAGTGTCCAAATTTGCTCCAAGTGGGCTTGTTGGAAAGGTCTACCTATCTACTTTCCAGAACAAGTGGAATTTTTGAATTTGGCCTCCATTTTCCCCTCCAAAACTGAGTTCTCCCAACACTGCTTCCTGTGTGTCCAAAAAGGGGCAGAAAGGTCATTTTTGAGGTGTTTTTGACCTTTTTGGAAGCTCAAAACCTGTCAAAATTTCTTGGCCATTTGTGGGCATTCATATTTTTCCATGAAAAATCTAGAAATGCTAAGTTTTCCTCAAAAGTAGGTCCCTAGAAAAAGCATGCGCCAGGTGGCGCGGCGCATCAGGCAGAAAAACCTATTTTTTAGGCCAAAAATTTCAAAATTGCAAAAAGTGTCCCAAATTTCTTGAAATTTGGGCTGAGTGTCCTTCATCAAGTGCTGTGTTGGGCCAAGGAAGCCTCAGCCAAGATCTGAAGTCTATCTTGCTCTTTTCGCTTCCTCGATGCCTTCTTCAACTTGGCCTTCAAAATCCTGATTCTTGCTTTGCACACCTTGTTTCTCACCAAGTAATGATGTGCCATGTGCCTCAACATAGTTTTCTCTCTGTTGGCCTTCTCTAGCATCTTTTCCAAGTGGATATTTTCCCTCTCAAGCCAAGATTCCCGGTCATGTTCAATCTCTTGCTCATACCCATGATCATTGTCTCTTTCCATTGTTTTCCTTTGGTTTTGAAAAATGTGGTTGTATATGGATGGTTTTGTGGATAACAGTGTGAAAATATGGTGGAGAAATGAAATGGGTAAAGTTTATGGAAGAGAGTGTAAAAATGTATGTGTGAAGAGAGTTTAGGGATGGGAGTAAGAGTTTAGGGATGTGAGTAGGGTTTATGGATATGGATAGGGTTTGGGGAGTGTAGAGTTTGGGAAATTATATGTGGAGAATTGGATTAAGGGGAAAATTTATGAGAGGAGTGGGATTAAGGGGATAGGGTATACAACCATTAGTGTAATGAAAAAAACTAGGGTTTCACCCTAGAAGCTAGGGTTTTAGGGTTTTGGGGATAGGGGAGTAGGATGAATGGAAATGAGAGGAGGAATGGGAAATGAAACTAGTGAAATGTAGTGAATAGGATGTGAAAGTGGTAGAGGGGAATAAGACAGCAAAAATGGAAATTTTGCAAACCCTAGGCAGATTTCCAATGAAACTATGCAAGGAGCTAAAACACCATGAAAACTGACTAAAACCCTTGCAATGGCACTTAGGAATGTTAAAATCACTTGTGAAATGAGGCTTTCAATATTTGGGAGCTTTGCAAGATGATTTGAGTGAAATTTGAGCAAAGCAGGCAAGTGCATCGCGCTGCCCCAATGCATAGCACCAATTATAAAATTACACTGTAAATCACTGCCCAATGCGTAGCGCCTTTTTGCAGACAAGCTTTGGAGGCCTTCCCGGTGTCCAAATTGGGTAGGGAATAGCTCGTTGGAAATATTATTGAGTCTACTTTCCAAACCAACTTGAATTTTTCAATTTGGAGTTCATTTTCCCTGTCAAAAGTCAAATATCCCAAGACTGGTCAAAATGTGCAAAATGAGGTTGCCTAAAGGCAGAGTGCTATTGCAGTCAACTTTTGAAGGTCTTCCTCAACCCCAAATTGAGTTCATGATAGCTCATTGGAAATATATTTATGTCTAGTTATCATTTGACTCATCAAGAAAGTCATTTTGCCAACCAAGCTAGGAGAAATCTTGATTTTCCCAAGGTCACTTCAGAGGTGCATCAATTCTCCTGAGGCAACTGTATTTTTGACATTTCTCTAAAACCATGACACATGTGTAAAATGTGAAGGAGGTTTTTCTTTATTGGTCTATTTTGGACAAAAACCTCTCTCATTTTTCCCAAATTCATCTTTTCTTTCTCAGAAACATCATTGGAGTAAAACCTATCCCGATGTGTGGAATAGGGGATTTGTCGAAATGAAGTGAAATGAAGGGGATAAGGGGCTTTTAAATTCTTGAGAAAATTTTGGGAATTAGGGAGGGATGTTAGGAAGTAGGGGAAAGTGGAATTTCAAAGATTGAGTGAGGGGAAGGGGTCCAAAAGGGCAAAACACAGGCCTAGCCTAGAAAATTGTCAAGTTGTAGCAAGAAACTAGGGTTTGTGCGAAAATGAGGAATTTGAGGGATATCAGTGATGGGAAGTGTTTAATAAGGTACATTAAGGATAGGGGAAGGTGTATGAACATTAGGATACAATTTTTTCTTATGATTTGACCATCCAAGAGAAATTGCCTTCAAAACCCTAGGAGAGGGAAGTGAACCATACCTAGGCCCAACTGAAGCATGAACAAGGTGTAAAATGACCCATTGGAACCTAACATGATGATGAAAACCCTCTGAATGATGGTACACTCAGCTGAATAGTGACATGGACCGACATTTGGACAACTTTGACAAGAGTAAAAGCAAACCCTAGACCTGATACCTAGTGACCAAATTTTACTTGAAGACTCACTGAAATGATGAAATTTGACCTTGACACCTTAAAATCACTTTGTAAGAGCATGTTTGATCACTGGAGGAAGGCTGCAAAGACTGGCACTAACAGAATTCACATCCATCTGATATACCTTGATTTTTTTATGGGAGACAAGACCAAGAAATATTATGATGTCTTCCAGTCATGCTATTGGTTCAAATGTTTCCTCGAAATATACTCCTTCTATTTGGGCATACCCTTTACAGACCAATTGAGCTTTGTTCCTGATCACTTGACCCTGCTCATTCATATTGTTTTTGAAAACCCATTTGGTTCCAATAACATTCTTATCTCTAGGCCTTGGAACAAGCTCCCAAGTGTCATTCTTTTCAATCTGGTCAAGTTCTTCATTCATAGCTTTCACCCAAAACTTGTCTTCACTTGCTTGGTTGATATTCTTGGGTTCAATCTGCGATAACAGAGCCAGACTTTCATAACATGTATTGCCAACAAGTTTTCTCCTGGTTTGGACACCATGTATCTCATTTCCAAGTATTTAACTCTCAAGATTTTCTTTTTTGTACATACCTAGAGGGTGTCTTTGGCCTTGGAGTTGTGCCTGCTTCCTCACCTTCACTATCTAAATTTGTTTCTTCTAGATCTGCAAACCTCATATCTAAATTTTCTTCATCATCTGAGTTCATATTTCTTTTAGAGGGCTCAATTTGTGAAGCTATTTAATCTATTATCACATCAATTATGTCCTTAATATTCTTTGGCTGCTTGTTATAAAACTTATATCCTTTACTTCGAGCAGAGTACCCAAGCAATATTCCT
Organism: Pinus tabuliformis; assembly: GCA_031772625.1. Lineage (NCBI taxonomy): Eukaryota > Viridiplantae > Streptophyta > Pinopsida > Pinales > Pinaceae > Pinus > Pinus tabuliformis. The sequence continues at coordinate 301,233,805 of CM062812.1, read as the reverse complement.
TCGTTAGTGTGAGAGTCAAACTTTCCAGGATTCTTATCATTCCTTTTGATGAAGCACTTGCTCCCAAACACCTTGAGGTGTTCAACTAATGCAGGTCTTTCCTTCCACAACTCATAGGGAGTTTTATTACCATTGTGCCTAAGTTGAGTTATGTTTGACAGATACATTGCTACCTATGTTGCTTCTCCCCAGAAGATGTGAGACACATCTGCTTCATCCAACATTACTCTAGCCATTTCCAGGATTGTTTTGTTCTTCCTCTCCACTACTCCATTTTGTTGTGGAGTTCTAGCCACTGAGTACTGCCTCCTTATGCCATGCTCTACACAGAATTCTTCAAACTCTCTTGAGGTGAACTCTCCTCCTTTGTCTCATCTTAAGCATTTTATCTTCAATTCCTTCTCATTTACTACTTGATCTTTAAATTTTTTTAAATGCTTAAATGCTTTTGGCTTTTCTTTTAAGAGCACAATCCAAGTGGCCTTGGTAAAATCATCAATGAGCTGCATGAAATACCTTTCTCCTTTTGAGGTTTTTTCTCTAGTTGGGCCACAAATATATGTGTGAATGAGGTCCAGAGGTCTGGATGAGGAGTACTCTTTTGACTTGAAATGAGTCCTAATTTTCTTGCCAAACTGACATGACTTTCAGATTGAGTTATCGGGCCTTGACAGTCTTGGTAATCCTCTCACGAATCCCATCTTGCTAAATTTTAACAAATTTTCAAAATTCATATGCCCAAATCTCTTGTGCCACAACCATGCTTCATTCACTTTTCTTAAATAGCAGTTAACCCTAGAATCATCAAACACATATACATTATTGTGGGTTCTTATTTCTTTTTCCGCCATCTTTCAATTCTTCAAGTTGTGGATCTCACAGTCTTTATATCGAAAGGTCAAATTGTAGCCATTATCAAACATTTTTCTAACACTAAGCATATTGTGCTTGAGACCTTCCACATACAACACATTTTTTTCTTATGTTTTTTTATCAAGACTGACTATGCCTTTACCCTTTATTCTTTCTGGAGCATTGTTTCCAAAGGTGACATTGGTTCCTCTTTCCTTTTCTTTAGCGACAGAAATTTTCTTTTATCCCCGATCATATGTTTGGAATAAACATTATCTACATACAATTTTTTTTCTTAATTATGAGCTAATAAAGCGAGTCCACACTGCATTCTCTTTTTCGTCTTTCATTTCCAGCTCCCCTTATCCTTTTGGATAGCTGACTGTCTAATATTTTGGGATTTAGACAGATATTCAAAACTTCTTCTGCACTCACTTGCTTTGTGCCCAAAATTATTGCATTTGAAGCATTCCACTTCGCTTAGCAAGGGAGAGAAGATGTTTCAATCTCCGAGAGAAGAGTTTTGAAATCTAAAATTTTGATATTTATTAAATCTAGGATTTTCGTTTCTTTCAACTTTGATCATTCTAAAATCAACAACTTTATGTCCAAAGATATGACATTTATAACATGACCATAAAATAAATAGGCATGCTATTTTTGGAAGTCTTATGAAATTATTCATGAAGGCACCTTGGTTTTCTGGTTTATTGATTCATTCTCCATTGATGGTCTCCTCCTTTCCTTGTTGCTCTTTTGTCTTCATTAATTCTTCCTTGAATATTCTTCGCATATCTCTGTGGTTCTTTGAATCCTGTGGACCTAAAGTTGATCTTTTCCATAGAGGATTCTTGTGTCTTTGAGTATCCCGGACCTGTTTTGATTCCTGGGGGCCTTTGGGTATTTAGAATCTGATCTAGTTTCCTTGTTCTTTCTACAAATTTTTCATTGAAACCCTTCTTGGTCTTTGTTCCCTCAAGATCAGTTCTTATAGAAACAACCTCTGCTTCAATACTCTGACAGTGCTCTTCCCATTCCTAAATCAAGCCTTGAAGAACCTTTTCCTTTCATTTAGCCTCTTCCAGTTTAAATTTCAAAGACATAATATCATTTTTGCATGTCTTTGAGATCGTTTCCTTCCTTAACTTGAGCAACTCCTGTTTTAATTGCTTGTTCTCTTCTTCTACTTTCTCACAGGTTCCTTGTTTTTCTTCTAGTATAAGGATTAAACTATATTTTTTATTGGTAGCTTTTTCAAGTTTTTCTTTTTGATAAGAAATCTCCTCATTATCAGATTTATACATACATTTCTTAGCACATTGTAGTTTTTCCTTCAGCTACTTATTCGTCTTCCTTTCTTTCTTTAACTCAACAAGGGCAATGATGAGTTCCCCTTCAAGGTCCATTGTTCCTTCTTCTTTGTCTTCCTCTTCAGAGTCCATAATACCTTGTTTCTTGGAGTTTGTTTCAAAAGACATAAGTAGATACTTATCTAAGTCATTCTCTGACGAGTTCTCACTATCTGACTCTGGTGTTGAGCTATCCTCTTTGGAGTAGAACCCCTTTTTCTTATAGAAATTTTTCTTCTTATGTTTCTGAGACTTGTTTCAAAATTTCTGATCATCTTCCTTTTCATCCTTTTCTTTATAAGGGAATTTAGACGAAAAATGTCCACCTTTTTCACAATCAAAGCATTTAAAGGGAAGATTCCCTTTATATTTTCCTTAGCCACTCTTCAGGTTTTTGGCTAGTTGAGCAACTCTTGATTAGATTCATAATTGGAGAAGTCTTGATGATCTTTGTGCTCCTTGGCCTTTTTGGATACTTTGAATGTTTCTTCCTTAGGTTCAGACTTTTCTCTTCCTACTCTCATCTCATAGGTTGTGAGAGTACCATGTAGTTGGTCCATCTTGAAATCCTTTAAATTAGCCATTTCCTCAAAAGCTGAGACTTTGGCATTAAATCTTTGTTGAGTCTCAAAATTATCATCCATATTTCCATCATTTCATAACTATTTAGCCCTCATTTCATAACTATCTAGCCTAAAACCCTAAATCAAGTGACCATCTTCATGATTATATGGGTTAGGATCCTTGTTTTCCAAAATTTATTTTATGTATTTAAATTGAATTTATGATTAAAAACTAGGAAATTAATATGGTTTCCTATATCTATATATGTGTTATGAGTTTTGTGACATGTGTAGGCTTATTTGGAGGTTCTATAAGAGTCTTACTTGGCCTCCCAAGATCAAATTCGAATTTCAACTCAAGAGGTGGACCATATTCCAAGGAGAAGGATCTTGAAGATATTGATGTGTCATAGGATTTGTATCTAGCATTTAGGGATAAGTTGAGACAAGTATGGATCTAGTAGATATTTAAAGGATCTACATTTATTGAGTAGATATCCCTAATTCATGTATAAATAGGAGGAGCATCCTTCAAAGGAAGATAATAGCTGTCACATAATCATTAGCATTAGATTTATGATTGTTCATTCAGCATGAATAATATCATTTTCTCCAAATCATGAGTTATGAGTGTTGTTTGATTCTTAAGATGTGATAGTTGTTCAAGTGTGCTCGTTGAGGAATGGAGGGCCCCCATACCAAGCCAAGTACACTTTGTTGTATGATGTTTATATTTGTGCATATGCTAGTTTAGTTCTTCATGTTTATTATATTCATTTGTTGTAAATATTTGTAAATATCTTTAATGTGAATTCATTTTATGGCCATGTGTTAAGTTAGATGTGTGAAGATTTCTTATGCTTGCTGGATGATTCTTGGTTTAATTCTAATCTGCATATGAAGGGACAAACAAGGGTTTAAGTTAAATTCTCCTTCTATCTGATCACGAACAATAACTGAAATTCATCCTCTTTTCCTTGTTTGAGTTATTTCTGAATCTCTAGTTTTAATGCAATGGTAACAATGATGGAATAGAATTGTAAGGAAGGAAAACCTGGATCTCCTAAGTTAAGAGCCTCTTCTCTTGCTATCTACACATCATCAACCATTGAACTTTAGTTTCTTTTCTTGGGGACAGTACTGTGAGGAAGGACAACCAAGACCTCCTAAGTTAGGAGCCTTTTCTCTTGTTCGCTGCATCTTGAGCTATAAACTTTTAGTTTTAAAAGTTATTTGTAATATGCATTTCCTTTCTTTCTTTCCATCCTAAACAAACCTTCTACAAAAATTGCATCTGAGGTCCCATATATTTTGGTTTGCTTCTAAGTTTACGAAACCCCCGGGTTGACATATTAAAATAACAAGGGATTTAACATATCATTAAATCACCCAACATTTTTGGCGTCGTTGCCGGGGAAGAAAACTTAGATGTAACTTGGGGAAGCAAACTTAGATGTAACTAAGTTAGGAGTCTCTTCCCTTGCTATCTACACATCATCAACCATTGCACTTTAGTTTTTTTTCTTGGGGACAGTACTATGAGGAAGGACAACCAAGACCTCCTAAGTTAGGAGCCTCTTCTCTTGCTTGTTGCATCCTGAACTAGAAACTTTTTAGTTTTAGAATTTATTTGTAATATGCATTTCCTTTCTTTCTTTCCATCCTAAACAAACCTTCTGCAATAGTTTCATCTGAGGTCCCATATATTTTGGTTTGCTTCTAACTTTACAAAACCCCCGGGTTGACATATTAAAATAACAATGGATTTAACATACCATTAAATCACCCAACATTTTTGGCACCGTTGGCAGAAATGTTGGGTGATTTAATGGTATGTTAAATCCCATGTTATGTTAATATGTCAACCTGGGGGTTTTGTAAACTTACAAGAAAACCAAAATATATGGGACCTTAGATGCAATTGTTGTAGAATTTTTGTTTAGGATGGAAATAAAGAAAGGAAATCCATATTAAAAATAACTTCTAAAACTAAAAAATTTCTAGTTCAAGATGCAGCAAGCAAGAGAAGGGGCTCCTAACTTAGGAGGTCTTGGTTGTCCTTCCTCACAAGTATTGTCCCTATGAAAAGAAACTAAAGTGTAATGGTTGATGATGTGTAGATAGCAAGAGAAGAGGCTCTTAACTTAGGAGATCCAGGTTGTCCTTCCTTACAATTCTATTCCATCATTGTTACCATTGCATTAAAACTAGAGATTCAGAATTAACTCAAACAAGGAAAAGAGGATGAATTTCAATGATTGTTCGTGATCAGATAGAAGGAGAATTTAACTTAAAACCTTCTTTGTTCCTTCATATGTAGATTAGAATTAAACCAAGAATCATCCATCAAGAATAAGAAATCTTCACACATCTAACTTAACACATGGCCATAAAATGTATTCACATTTTAAGAGATATTTACAAATATTTATAGCAAATTAATATAATAAACATGAAGAACTAAACTAGCATATGCACAAATATAAACATCATACAACAAAGTGTACTTGGCTTGGTATGGGGGCCCTCCATTCCTCAACGAGCACACCTGAACAACTATCACATCTTAAGAATCAAACAACACTCATAACTCATGATTTGGAGAAAATGATATTATTCATGCTGAATGAACAATCATAAATCTGATGCTAATGATTATGTGACAACTATTATCTTCCTTTGAAGGATGCTCCTCCTATTTATACATGAATTAGGGATATCTACTCAATAAATGTAGATCCCTTAAATATCTACTAGATCCATACTTGTCTCAACTTATCCCTAAATGCTAGATACAAATCCTATGACACATCAATATCTTCAAGATCCTTCTCCTTGGAATATGGTCCACCTCTTGAGTTGAAATTCGAATTTGATCTTGGGAGTCCAAGTAAGACCCTTCTAGGACCTCCAAATAAGCCTACACATGTCACAAAACTCATAACACATATATAGATATATGAAACCATGTTAATTTCCTAGTTTTTAATCATAAATTCACTTTAAATACATAAAATAAATAACTTTGGAAAACAAGGATCCTAACCCATATAATCATGAAGATGGTCACTTGATGTAGGGTTTTAGGCTAGATAGTTATGAAATGAGGGTTAAATAGTTATGAAATGATGGAAATATGGATGATAATTTTGAGACTTAACAATCTCATGGGCAGAGATCTTAATATTTTTTTAACAATCATCTCTTCCTTGACCTCTTTACCAAGTCCTCTAATCACATTAGTTACTTCATCAACCCTGAGGAAGTATTATGCTATTCTTTCATCTTCACTCATTATCAATCTCTCAAACCTCATTCTAAAAGTTTGAAGTTTCACCTACTTGACTTTGTCATCTCCCTCTTGACTCTGATTAAGATTTACCCATACTTCCTTAGCAGACCTACAGTGCATAACTTTTACAAGTTCTAATTGACTAAGACCAAAGAGAATGGAATTCTTGGTTTTAGCATTATTTCCATATAATTTTTTACCATTTGCATCAGTGGGAGGAATATCAGGGAAATCATAGTCTATTAGCACTAAAATCCAAACATCTACTCCCAGGGACATAAGAAACGCTTCCATTCTAACTTTCCAAAAGACATAGTTTGTCCCATCAAAGAATGGTATTCTACTTGAGTAAGCCTCTTGACTCTATTTCCTAGACATAATTCTATATATATCTACCTTCCAGTGGTTAGATTGTTCCTGATGGAACATGCTCTGATACAAATTGTTGGAATAATGAATCACTGAGAGGGGGGGTGCATCACTAATAGTGAGATTTTTTTCTTTTTCTAGTATGCTTACAGTCCCTTTTTATATTATGTTACTTGTGAGAGAATTCATTCATAAAGGAAGTGAACAACAAGTTTAAACATTCATGTTCATACAACTAATCACATGACCAGCACACACATTTGACATAGTGTTTTTCACATGGAAACCCAGAGGGAAAAAATCACAAAATTGTTGTTTGTTTATGATGTAAATTAAGCACCTACTTAATTACATATGTTTGTTTGTGAGAATCCATTTGTTGTAACAATTTTGGTTTTGATAAGTTAGCATATTAGAAAAAAATGAAAAACCAAAATATATTAAAATGTTAAGTTAGGATATGGACAAAAAGAAAACAGAAAATAAAATGTTAGGAATATTTTATAGTGTCCATATCAAATAAAATGATAGGTTAGATTTCTCTAAAAAAGGAAGGCAAAATAAGTAAAATTCTAGGCAAGCAAACAAAAGAAAAAATATTGCTTTAGTTGAAAATGAAATAAATTTGAGGCAGCTAGTTTAAATGCGCCATTAAAGTTTGTTTACTTTGATAATAAAGGTTAAGATCTTAATAAAGTTTAATTTATTTTTATCGAAAGGTTTGTAATAGGAAAAAAGCACTTAATTTGTCTAAGGTTGGAAAATGACAAAACATCAAATCGACGCATGATAAGCGCACGACATCTTTTGACAGACATGATGAACGTCGCCCAGATCAATGGCAGAGGTAGCATTTCGGACCCCCTTCAGCCATTTCTCGTTAACGCAAGGGGGGGGGGGGGCAGTCTGAAAAGTTGTTTTAATGGCAGCCTGTTTGTGCTACATGTCAGTCCCATAGCATTTCGCACCCCCAAATCCCAAATCCAAAAACCGCCTTGCCACCCCCCCACCCCCCGAAAATCCCGCCGGCAGTTTCCACCCTTCTACCAGTCGATCATACCCACGCGCCATATCACCCATCCATCACCCCCTCGTCCACTCAGAAGCTGCCGCATCATAAATCCATTGCGTTATACGCTCCCATCCCATTGCAAACGTCATTTAACTGTTTTTCGCTCCCGTTGGACAATTAATCCCCGCTCCTCTATCATAAATCCCCTATAGTTAAGTTTTAAAATGGTAAATTAACCAATTCCACTTATAAATACCCTATGGCCTTACCGTTTATTACTTTTCCGCCTGAACCAATTTCTTAGAGAGCTCTGATTTCTTTTGTTCTTATTTATCCTATCATTCATCCCTCAATTAAGTCACTTTTCCTATTCCCCCTACAGCAAAATGGCCCCGAAAGGTAAATCATAGAAAATGGTTGAAGAGGAAAACCCATCTGCAACCTCAATCGATCTGGATCACCTTCCCCTTGCAGACTCCCTGTTCAAAGTTGTTGATTGTGAATGTGAATTTGAATTTCACGAATTGCATCTTTGGCTAAAACAAAATTACACAAATAAAGAAGACCCAATTCATTTCTAGGAGACACTCTTGCCCCTCTTCTCCTTTCCAAAAGCTCACCATTTTCCTGATTTGATCACCTGGTGTCAAGCCAAATATGATCCTGTGCAGAAAACAGTAATGACTCAGGATGGAAACATTCTGATTACCATTACTGCTCAGAATATAAATCAAATGTTGTTGATACCTTCATCTGAATCCCTTAGCTATTTCTCACCAGCAGCTCTCATGGAACTATATAATAAACTCACCTTCCCACAGAGAGCTCTCATTTTTGAACTTTTTCTACCAGAAGATGTTGAATTACCCAAGAGAAAACCACCTTATTCATCTTCTATGTTCCCTGAAGCTGCTAGACATATTTCATACCTCTTAGGCTATGAAAATGACCAACTTGTTGATGAATCCATCCTTGGATTCTTTTCTATTTTCAGTAAGGAATATCAACCTGCCTTCATGTACAATTATAGCCAGTTCTTGGTTGATAGTATACATGAGCAATTTATGGACCTTACCACACAAGGAGTTTTCAAGTATAGCTCAGTCATCATTCATTTGCTTTTGTTTCAGCAAGGAGATTCATTACACATTCAGCTCAACAAACAAGATGAACAAGGAGTGAATCAATTAGTGATTCACTGGACAAAATTAGTTAGAGCAGCTTCATCAAAGTTTACATTTTCTCAATTTATTTATTATTTTGTTCATCCATTTCTTCAATTACTGAACATCCAAGCAGAGCCCAGAATTGGAGAAGAAATCAAGAAAGCCTTACATCTATCTAAACAAACCAAGACTGGTGACTGGTATCTGTACCAGAATTACACCAAGATTAGGATATATGGCAGTGAATTAGCTCCATACAAACTGCTTAAATGTGTGCCAATGAGGCTATTCTCACTAGAATACATTAGGCAGATGATAAATATGGATGAAGTCCACTTCGTCTCAAGTAAAAAAGAAATCACAGTTTAAGCTCAAATCCAAGGTAGGGTCATTCATCTATAATACTAGGTCTGCAGGCACAGAGGCAGACAAATTATTGAAGAACATGAACCTTCAACCAAGTTTCACTTGGTCCTATGATCCTTTTGGGATCATTTCAGCATTTAGAGTTCAATTGAAGGCAATACCTTACAATCACACTCCTAGGCCAAAATTAGAGAAGTTTATGAACAAGGAGCAGTGGTCTGAAGGGACACCCTTGGAAGCAGATGAACAGGTTATGACTCCACAAGTGGACACTCCAGTCACTCAAAATACTCAACACAAAAGAGCCAGAGAAGAAACTCTATCAGCTACAGAATCAGTTAAATAGTATTCTATATTGCATAAGAAATTGAACACTGGATTATCAATTTCATCAGGGAGCAGGAAACCAGAATTAATTGATCTTGGGGATCTAGAGGATATTTCATCAGCAGGGACCATTGATCCCAAAACTCCTTCTACTTCTTCAACTCATTTTTCAGCAAAACCTATGGAGATTATTCAGTCAACTGAGATCATCTCTGCAGAAGATAGTAATATCTTCTCCAGATTTCTAGAAATTAAACAAAAAAATGAAACTCTTAAGTCACAAGTGTATAGTCAGTTTTGGAAATAAACATCAACCTCTCAGCACAGGCTTCTCTCTGCCTTTGATAGTGAAAAAGGAAGGATGCAAATGGATTTCTTGCAGGCTCAGATTCCATTTCCCAAGTCTACAACAGATTACAAGAAGACTATGTTTTCATTTGATGTGAAGCAGATACATCCTATTGATCAAATAGATTTGCACAGGCAATCAGGCAAGATGTTATTTTCAACGATGACTACAACTATCATGTCTCTCTCTAAACTTAGAACTGCCTTGTCACATATACAGTCATAGCTTAAGATTGAAAAATTGTCATCCTTAGCTAAAGATAACAAGTTAAAATATTTATAAGATCTTATTGTTAAAATTAGATATGATCCCCAAGACTATAAAGCAATTGAAGAAATACTTAAGAAAAAGAATACAGAGATTGCAGCCTTGAAGAAACATTTGAAATTGCCTTCAACTGAGGATCCACAAACTAGGGAGATGGCAGAAAATGAACAGCACAGAGAGGAGATGTTGAAGCTCATCATTGAGCAAAACATATAGATCAAAAACATGGAAGAACAAATAGAACAATTTCTTAAGGAAAAAGAGGCAGCACAGCGTGTTGTAACTCCAGTAACAGCAGTTCCCATAAGAAGTATTGATCCAAGCTCATCTTCCACCAGTATTGCCTCAACATCAACAATAGTTGAAACAGCAAAACTATCACAGGAATTGCAGGAACAAAAACAACAGAATGAAAAGTTACTCCAGGAGTTCCAAACTCTGGAGTCACAGAAGGTAAAAAATGATACATTGTATGTAGAGGAAATGCAAAAGTCACACAAGCTAGAACTCAAGGTTAAACAATTAGAGAGTAAGTCTCTAATGGCAGACACTTTGGCCCAAGCCAAAGAGGACATCTGGTTAGACATCAGCCACTCCATAATAGAGGTATGGTCATCCATACAAGTCATTTTCCAGTAGCAGGAGTTGATTTCCAAATGCAAGACATAAATTGATAATCAAAGAGCAACATTGAAGACAAAACCTAAAGAAGCAGCAGGAATGATCAAAGTATTAAACTCCAAGACTAAGCAAGAGTTATAGGAAATCAATATTTCAGATAGGAGAGCTACCATTTTGGAAATTAAGAAAGTCCTATAGAAGAAGAATTTGTTGACTCAGCTGAAAACAAAATGTGACACTCTGAACATTGTTGTCCGAAGATTTCATTCTAAATTCAATGTATTGAACAAGAAAGGTTTACCATGCTTAGTATCACCAAACGATCAGTTAGTCAAATTGGAGGATTACTGTGAAAAGTTATATACTATTGCAGCAGATAATAGTCAATTTGCAAGGATAAAAAAGCATATTACTAGGAAAGAGTTTCTAGAAGCCTTGAACTCAGACCTCACAATCAACCATGAAGTTGGACACTTTTTTCTCACTAAACCGAATTTTGAAAGATATACCGAAGTTGATGAGATATTTAGAAGGATGGTAAATCTAGAGATACCAAGTGAAAAGAGGTAGGATCAACTATGTGAAATAATTGATTAACTTTTCATCCCAACAAGAAGACATCACAGCAGCTTTTGGAGGGCCAGTCATCAACAACTCCCTGCCTAATAGGGACACATCATTCAGCAGTTTTCTTTTCCTATTTTCTTTCAGGCGATTTTTGTAATCAGTTTAGGATATTTTGTTTAGTATCTAAACTAGTATAAATAACTCTCTTCTACTAGTTATTAAGGGTTGCACCTTTGCATAAGCATTTTGTAAGCATTCATGTGCACAACTTTTCTAGATCACTAATGATAAAGCAAAGGATTCTGAATTTTGTTCCATACAGTCTTGTTTCTCATGTAAGTATATCTTTTATTCTATATTCTACATATGTTTGAGTTTTATAAAGGTAACTAGGTGAGTGTAATTGTGTTTCAATTATTCTTAAATTCCTTCTGAAGTTATAAACATTAAAGAGAATGGGTTGCTGAACTATTTGTTTAAGTATCTCCCTCTAAATCATTCAATTGTCAGTATCTTTATAATCTTAAGTATATTTTGTTAAATTTTCAAACATTGGTTGAAGGTTTTCTTTCTTATGATTATTTAATCTTCTATTTGAAAACTAAAGTAATCATATCTTCTTACTACTTCTACTTAACATCAACAAAAACTTAAATTATTGTGGGGAATTAAATAGAAGCCCTCTGTTTACCTGTTAGTATCATCCAAAGGGTTGAACATCACTGTTATAATATGTTTCATACATTGGTCCTCCAATTAAATCAAAACCAACAAAACATTATAAATGCTTTGGCATAACCAATTGACCTTAGGTTATCTCAAAGGACAACATCAGATTGGCATTGTTGCCGGGGAAAGAAGGATTGAAAGCCAGATTTTCCCTGGGGCAACGATTTTCCCTTTCCTTTAAGGTGAATAAAGGATAAGGTATAGGTCAAAATCTTTCACCTGGTGATTCCACTGGTCAAAGCTGGCTCCTTTTAAGCACACAAGATCATGTTCTGATCCTGATATTGTTAACCCTTTACTAGACCCAGAAAGACTCATTAGGGGAGCCTCTTCAAGGAGAAGACATAGACCTTCTTCTTATTCTTCAGCTTTACACCCTGAAGACCTATCATCTGTAGATAATTTTTCATCAATACCATCCCATCCTGATTGGACTGAACCACCTCCTAGGGTTTCTAAACTTCATTCTAGAGGAGTAGATCTTCAATCAGCCTTTTTAATACAGTCACTTGATCCATATCAAGTTCCATCCATTCCTATCAAATCACCTTCACCTGAGGAAGAATTGGGTTTACATTTACTTGAATTCAAACCTCAAGATTTCATTACTCCAACTCCTTATTCAATTCCATCAACCTCTACTAATCTTGAAGAGACATTTTCTATCTATTCAAATCCTTTGTTTGATAATAAGGAAGACTTCCCACCAGGAGTTCAGAAATTGGTTATCAAAACCCCTTTCAGAACCTTAAATAGGTCCCCTCCCTCTCCTCCACATATTAATACACCTACGAACTCATCTTCATATCCTTTGTTGGACACCTAATCCTAAATGGGTTAGTGTGGAAGCCGAATAGACCAAAGCAATCCAAGAGACCTTGGGATCTGAAACCCAAGAGTCATATGTTGTACTATAAATGTATATCTCATGTTAATAAAAAAATGTACTGCATGATTTATCTTTCATATCCCTTGTGCTGTCCATGTGTGTTTAACATGGTATCAGAGCAGGCGTATTCCTGCCCTGCATAATTAATGTGAGCCATTTGTCTTATGGCCTTTCTGTGCAGTCATTTCTGCCATCAATTCTGCATCTCAGGAATATTTTCTCACGAATATTTCTTCAGCTAAATGTTAGCTGCTCCTGGCGCTGTCCAGCACTGTCCAAGCAGTTCTTCTGACATGTCTGTCTGCCATATTTTTACCTGCGCTCTCTGTCCATAAGCGTTTCATGCTCTCTCACTGATTCATAAAACGTCTCTGACTGTTCAGCTCTCTCACTCATTCATAAACGTTTCTGACATAAACATCTCTAACCTGGTAACTGCGCCTTGCTCTTCTGTTGCGCTGACCTGATTTGAAACGTTTTCCTTGTACCTGCGCTCTGGGCCTGACACGGTATCTCTGCGCTTGTCAGCAAAAACGCTTCTGCCATTATTCTTTGTGCTCCAGTCTATTGTAATACTCGATACCACTCATACTGCGTTATGGTGATCTGTCTCTGATGGCCATGTCTGCGTTCGGATTCCATTTCAAGAGCTCGCAGATTTTGCAAAAAAAAAAAAAAAGAGCATCCAGATTACTCCGAGAGCCGTAAATTTCTAAGGGTTTCAGCTATGCAATCTCATTTCCCTTCACGGTTTTCATCTACCTCGTAGGTTTTCTTCTGGAACAATAAGCCACCACCTCATTCCCTTTGAGCTCAGAATTGTTTTGGGAATTCGGCTGGTTCTTCATTAGGTTTCTTCTTAATTCGACTTTCCCAGGACCTTTCCTCGGGAGCAGGAGCAGGTAGTGGTGACCGACCTCGCCAATCACGAGTATCAGGCTCTGCATATCGAATATGAGATTGCGCCTGTATATTGACATCACCACGACCCCAACTTGATTCATCAGTGACAAGCTCCGATTCTATCTCCGTGGCATAAAGACCCTGCATCTTCGCGTACATTGTTGCTGTAGGGCTACACGAAGTTCTTAAAATGATACACTCCTTTTTAAAACGCTGCTCTTAAACATCTGTTTTTTGGATTTGCGTTCGTGGTATCAAACTGCATTTGCGCTGTTTTTAAAGTGATATATATACGGTGATATATATTGGTAACATGGTTTGCAGCATTCATTGACATGGAACAGCACCAGGCTCGCTGTAATCTTTTGGTCCAGAAACCAAAATGAAAAGGCGGTCCACTCGCCTACAATTTAATGAAAATGTCAAATTCCAAATTTATTTAGAATCTTTGTATATTGATCTACGCAACTCTCATGATTTTCCATCGGGATCATTACTCGAAAGGAAAAAATAGTCCCTTTTAAGCTGCATCAGATGGTGAAGTTAACAACATGAATTGTGCATTATGTTTATGATCCAGTGAGTCGAGACAACTTTGAAACTACTCAAAGAAAAGTGTCTACAGGTTGTGTGCTTGAAATTATTAAGATTCTAAAGCTCTTCATTTCAGGCATAAATGTTTCAAAAGGCGCCATTCGGATGAATGAGCTTAAGCATGATCTTTGCCTATCAATGTAAGCAAAAAAATCCTGATAGTCTCCAGAGGTTTCAGACGCTATTGCATATTCCAAAGTCTTGCTGGTCCTCTTAGCATATGCCTCTTTGATATGCTTCATGTCAACTTCCGCACGTGTTACAACCACCCGTGTTAGTGCATCTTCATCTGTCCCGAGTTTTTCTATCGCTAAGCGCAAAACCTTTGTGAAGTGTTTTTCAGGACAGCAAATACACTTGATCACAACTCGCACTGCATCTTGGAAATCTTCAGCCACGTCTTCTTCGAGGGACTTTTTGTACCAAATATGATATGCTTGCCTCACCATCAATAGTTCAGCCGAAGATCGAGCACTGGAAATTTCTAAAAGCGATATATTCTTTCCATTCCACTTCTTTATTGCATCATGAGATATGACCGCATCACGTTCAACTGGATATAGTACCCAAAGGAATACAGCTTTCTCAAAGTCACTTGAAAGCTCAGATTCCAATCGCTTCAAGAGATCCTCTTCATACAGTTGAAAATAACTTTGACGGATTACTTTGTGTTGTGCTGCAGTTCTATGTCCTAATATTTGTATGATTGACTTCTCATTTGTGCTCTTTCCAGATATTTTCCTCCATAACTACAGCAACTTCCCTACAAACTCTGTTTTTGCTCCTATCTCTGCGAGGCCTTTTACAGGGAGGGGGCTTCTCTTCACCCATCCTTAAACTAAGTGATTTACCTGCATTGACAATACTATGCACGTCATTTCTGGTGGTGGTGTCCAGGTTGGAAAGGTAGTTTCTTTTTGTGATGATTATTGCTCTTAATATGTGCACTGTATGTGCTGGACATTAAGTCTCTATTGCAGAGAAAGAAATCAGTTTTGTATATCGCTCATTGATTTATTTGTGTGCTGACCTGGAGCTGTATTGAATGCATCGAAAACTGTGATTAAAGCTTCCTGAATACGTTATGATGCTGCCTGAAATACGTTGAAGCTGTTGTTTTAAATAAGTTCGTATGAGGCCTGAATGGTATACGATCCAATGGTATAGTGATTGGTTTCAAATACACTTTGAATAGTTCGAATTCCATTTGCAACCGAGATTCTGTGCTTCTCTTCCTATAGTTGGATCCGATTTGATTGCTGGTGCCATTCATATGTTTAATGCTTTGCCGAGGTTGACCGCTGTAAATTACAGTTCAAAGAATGCCCATGACATAGTGTTATAATTATTGAAGTTTTGATAGCCATAATTTTTGAAGGAGTACTTGAAGGATCCAAGCAAGTTTGCAGTTGTTGTTGCCCCAATTGTGGCATTGTATTTAAAACCCATTATAGTGTCTGTCTACATATATTGATTTCCTGATTCATTTGCTGCACATTTATACAAGATATTGTTGTGTACTATTACTTTTCTGCATAAAGTAATAATTGTGATCAGTTTTAAGGTGTAAATCTAACATTGAAGAAAAATGGCCAGAATCAGTGAAGTATTAGAGTTCATGAAAACTCTTATACAATCTACTGTTGATGACACATTACAAATCAGCAAAGGATCTCTCTCAGAAATTCAGACATGCTTATATAATTCACAGGAAAAGATTGATTTTTTACAGATTGAATCACAGCTACAGCAAGAAGAGCTACATCAAAATAGACACCATTCTGAACCTGTTTTTGTTCAGAAAATTGATACAACCACCCATCAGCAGCAAGACAATAATGTTACTGTTCATTCCAATAAAGCAGTAGTTGTACATGCAGATGCAGAAACTCAGTCTGCACTTCCCAATCCCATCATCAGACCTTGGGAACAGCTTGTCCACAACAAGCATAGAACTGGTCTTGGATATGACAAGGACTTGTCCTTTCATATTCCAGACTATGCCAAGCCCATTCAGTTTCAGAGTGCTGGATTCATTCATGACAGTTCACCTGCTCCTCATGACAGTGCGCCTACTCCTCATGACAGTTCAGCTTCAGCTGTTCCAGACTCTGCCCCTCTTCCACAGCAGCAACAACAACAACAACAACAACAGATCATAAAATGCCAACACTGTGATCGAGTTGGCCATTTGAAAGATCACTGTTTTGATCTTCAACCATTTAAGCACTGTCATAAAACTAGCCATTCTTCACACAGATGCTTCAGAAACAAACGTCCTACAAGAACAAAGATTCATCTTGGATGGATCGCTTCTTGGCAATGGGCATCAACAGCCAAGAAGATATTCCAAACACATGTCAGAACTTGTTCCAGAGTATTGAACAGCCTTGCAGTTGAGTTTTCTCCATCATCTCACCTTGTATCTGACAGGGGGAAAATGATGGTCATCTACAAGCTTCAAAGCCACATCAAGCGAGCCTGAGCCACAACCTGCCACACCAGTTTCAGAGTTGTAGCCAGAGACAAAGATGCCCGTGAACATGCCTTCAGTTGGCAATCTGGGACACTTCCTCTAGCAGAAGACTTCAGCTTCTTGCCAGTTTTGGAAGAATTCCAGGAACACAATTGAGAACACTTCCTCTAGCAGAAGACTCCAGCTTCTTGCCAGTTTTGGAAGAGTTCCAGGAATTGCATTAAGCATTCCAGAGTTGTTGGTTATCCTTAAACCATCACAGGTTGAGACTTCCCTTTTCAGGTTGAAGTTTTACCTTTTATGCGGGGTGAGACCTCCCTTTTATGGTTGAAGGTTTCCCTCTTTAAAAGAATAGGATCACTTCCTCTAGTAGAAAACTTCAGTTTCTTGCCAGTTTTGGAAGAGTTCCGGGAACTGCACTAAGCATTCCAGTGTTGGTGGTCATCCTTAAACCACTGCCCTTTATACCAACATTTCATAGAGCACATTCAGCCTAGTGCTGCCATGCATTTTTTGCACATTTTGTATTACAGCTCTCTTCTTGGACTCATACATAACCCTTCGGATTAAGGGCGGGAATGTTGGACACCTAATCCTAAATGGGTTAGTGTGGAAGCCGAATAGACCAAAGCAGTCCAAGAGACCTTGGGATCTGAAACCCAAGAGTCATATGTTGTACTATAAATGTATATCTGATGTTAATAAAAAAATGTACTGCATGATTTATCTTTCATATCCCTTGTGCTGTCCATGTGTGTTTGACATCCTTCATCTTCATCATCTTCCTCTTCCTCATCAACATCCACTCAAACACCCCATACTCCTCTTGCTGTTATGGTTTTTCGACCCATTGTGCAAGATAGGTATGCTGCTCTAGTTCTCCCTGCCAACTTGGGAAATTTTCCTGATGCTTATCTAAAACATCTGCCAAGATTCAATGGAGAAACAGGTCCATCAGTAGAGGATCATGTATCAGCCTTCCTAGATTTTGCTGACAATATGAACATAGAAGAGGAAAATGTTTATATGAGATTATTTGTACAATCTTTAGAAGGCAATGTTAGGATCTAGTTTAGGCAACTCAGAGATGACTCTATCATAAATTGGAATGAGCTCATATCAATCTTCAAAAATAAATGGTGGGTAAAGAAATATCTTGTTTACTTCCTTACTGAATTTGAGGAACAAAAGAGAAACCCTGGTGAACCAGTTGTTGAATTCATTAAAAGATTTAACAAACTCTATCATAAAATGCCTGTTGATTGTAAACCACCAGTAGCAACTGCAAAGGTCAGATTTTCCAAAGCATTTGATGATGACCTTGCAGTTATGCTAAGGGAGAGAGTTTCTAATACATTAGAAGACATGTAGACAAATGCTATAGAGGTAGAAGCCAATAGGTCAGCTTCTAGAAAACTCAAAGCTAAAGCAGAAAAAGAAGAAAGAAAGCTAAAAGATAAGATTGATAATTCATCCTCCTCCAAATCTAAAATTGAAGATCAGAAAATTGACGAAATCACATCTTTACTTAGAAACCTTTCTAATAGGATTTCTAAAATTGAAACACAACCTAGAACAGTCCAACAAACTATTACTACGCCCCCAGCTCAAAACCAAAGTCAATACAAAAGAGCCCCTCAATTGCAAATTCTCCAAAGACCTGGTAATGATCAGCAGGTTCCTACACCTTTATTAATTGATGATCAACATCCTGATAACAATACCATGACCATAACTGAAGATATTAACAATTTAGACAACTCTATTGTACAAACTGCCATTGTCCCTCTTACAAAAACTTTAGTATCTCAGGAAGCTAGTAAAAATTCACAGATATGTAAATATCAAGCCTTCTCAGAATTTCTCATTGTTGAGCTAAACAGGAGATATGATTTAAGGCCAAGAGCAGGGCCTAGAAGACCCCCAAATGATCCTGTTACAATTGAACCTCAAGTAAAATATGTTAAAACCCAAACTATCCCAATTCAAACTTTGGATCAGTCAACTGATACCTATCCCGTGGATAAAACACTTTTAACTACCTTCAATGTTGAAAAGGAGGTTGAGAGAGTAAAAATCCCTATTCCACTTTCAGAACTTTCCAAGAACCCTGGATACAAAAATCAAGTTACAAAATGGATTCAGAACATGAGTGTAGATGCTGAAGGAGATGTAATTAGCCTTCAGGATGAGAAACCATCAGTCGTTTCGAGTGTAGATATGATTGATGAGATTGTGCCTCCTTTCTATGTAACCTTGAAATCCCATGATTCCATGTTGTATAATTGTATGCTTGATTCTGGAGAATCACATAATCTTATGCCCAAGATTATCATGGAACATTTAAATCTTGATATCACCAGATCTTATCATGACCTTTACACTTTTGATTCTAAAAGGGTACCTTGCCTAGGACTGATAAAAGACTTAGTTGTTACTCTTGCCCAGATACCAGTAAAAAGCATAGTGTTAGACATAGTTGTGACTGATATTCCTCCAAAATTTGGAATGCTCCTTTCTAGATCCTGTTGTGCCAAGTTAGGAGGAACCCTTCAAATGGACATGTCTTATGCTACTATTCCTGTTTATGGAGGGGAAAAACTCAAGTTGTATAGAGAAGTCAGATTCGTACATACTTTGTGTAAAACACACCAACCAAGAAACTATCTGATTTATGCAATTGATCAAGACTTTGGTTGTTTTTAGTTATCCTCAAATACAACAAAAGATTCTCAAGTTAAAATTGAAGATATAATTGAAAGCCTAAGTCTGTTCAAAATGATGTACGGAAACTTTTCTTTGATGGTTCTTTCACAAAAGATTGAGTTGGAGCTGCGTAGTTTTAATTTCACCAGAAAAGGAAAATATCACTCAATCATGCAAGCTTTATTTTGAAGTTACCAACAATGTAGCAGAGTATGAAGCTTTCCTTCTAGGATTAGATTTAGCTAGAAGCTTAAAGGTGTAGAATTTAAGTGTCTTCATTGATTCTGAACTCATTGTGAGATAGGTTAGGAATCTTTGCCAGGCAAAGCATCCTGGGGTTAGGTCTTACAGAAATGAAGTTTGGGATTCAATTGAAAATTTCTTTAATGCCTTTAACATAACTTATATTCCTAGAAATGAAAATATTCATGCAAACTCCTTAGCTGTCTCTGCAAGCTCATTTAAGATCCCTGATCAAACACATATGTTTTACCAAATCCAAGTCAAATATGGGCCATCCATTCCAGCAAAACATTAAGCATTGGCAAATATTTGATGACGAATAATTAAAGTCTTTTCTCCAACTTGTAGATCAATTTTCTATTCTGCAAATTGCTGAAGATAATATTGATGTAAATGAAACCCTCAAGGAAAATGATAATTCAGACCTAAATCCGAAAATAGTTGATCATGACATCATACAGTTGTTTAACAACTTCATTCCTAAAGGCCTCATCCCTTTGGAGAAATTATTTGATCATAATGATGTCCTCAGAAATCCACAATCCATTTCTTCACAAGATGACATTGAGGAAGCTAATATTGGAACCGATGAAGAAATCAAGAATATAAAAATTTGTGCCTCTTTAACCCCTGAAGTTAAAATTGAATATCTTAAGCTGCTAAGAAAATATAAGGATGTTTTCGCTTGGTCCTATGCTGATTTGAAAACTTATGATACATCTTTGATTGAACATAAGACTCCATTAAAACCTGAAGCAAACCCCATCAGAAAAAAATAAATAAATAAATAAAATAAATTAAATTAATTAATTAATTAAAAATTAAAAATTAAAAATTAAAATTAAAAAATTAAAATTAAAAATTAGGAGGATTAATCCAGTTCTTCTACCTACTATAGAAAAAGAGCTTAAAAAGATGTTAGATGCTCAGATAATTCTTCCTTTAAGATATTCCAGTTGGATTTCCAATTTAGTTCCTATTAGGAAAAAGAATGGAGAGAATAGACTTTGTAGACTTCAGAGACCTAAACAAAGCATCATTAAAAGACAACTATCCATTACCAAAGATGGACCAGCTACTTCAAAAAGTTTCAGGAGAAAATAGACTTTCCATGCTTGATGGATTTTCTGGTTATAATCAAATTATGGTAGATCTAGCAGATAGAGAAAAGACAACCTTTACTACACCCTAGGGTACATTCATGTATGCTAGGATGCCTTTTGGCTTATCAAATGCAAGAGCAACATTCCAAAGATCTATGGATATAGCTTTTGTAGGGCAAGTAAATAAATTTGTTGTTATTTATCTAGATGATCTTACAGTTTTTTCTAATTCGGATCAGAGACATCTAAAACACTTGATGAAGGTTTTTGACAGGTGCAGGAAATTTGGAGTATCCCTCAACCCTAAGAAGTCACTATTTGCTATCAAAGAGGGAAAATTATTGGGCCATATCATCTCAGGACAAGGGTTAGTGATTGATCCTAAATGAGTATCTGCTATTCAAACTTTGACATTACCCAAGAACAAGAAATAAATCCAAGCATTTCCAGGAAAAAATAATTTTCTTAGAAGGTTTATCCCAAACTATGCTAAAATTGGTAAAGGCATAACTTATATGCTTAAAAAATATCATGAAGTTAAATGGACTGTCCCTTCTAGATTTGCATTTGATCAAATTAAGAGAGCCATTTCAGAAGCCCCAACTCTTGCTAGTCCTAATTATGCTAAGCCTTTCAGTATTTTCTCTTTTGCCTCAGAAACCACTCTTGTTGTTGTCCTATTACAAAAGAATGAAGACTCTGATGACCAGCCTATAGCCTTCTTTTCTAAAGTCATGAGAGATGTTGAACTTAGGTATGATATTATTGAAAAGCAAGCTTATGCCTTGATCCAAGCCCTCAAAGCCTTTAGAACCTATGTCTTGCATTCACACATTACAGCTTTTGTCCCTATTCATGCTGTCAAAATTGTTTTGATTCAGCCTAATACTGATGGAAGAAGATGGAGATGGATTGATAAAATCCTTGAGTTTGACCTTGAAATTAAGACCACAAAGCTAGTGAAGGGCCAAGGCCTAGCCAAATTGTTAGTTGAATCCAACTACAAAGTATTGGGGATTAATCTAGTTTCCTCGGGGGAGAATCCACAAGAACCTTCCTTGATATCAGGGGAGAATCCACAAGAACCTACTCCTCTTAGAGAAGGGGAGGATCCACAAGAACCTATCCCTTCTGATCAAGTCATTATTGTTCATATAGATCAGAAATATTTACTCTCTGATTGGTACTCTAATATTGTGCAGTTTCTTGGGGATTTTAAATGTCCACCTGATCTTGATTTGAAGCAATGCAAGGCCTTGAAGCTTAAATCAATAAAATATTACATCATCAATGCTAATTTGTATTGGAAATACCCTCTTAATATCCTCCTTATTTGTTTGAATAAAAATGAAATAGAAGGGATTATACATCAGTTCCATGCAAGATTTTGTGGTGGACACTATGCCTGCAAAACAACAACCTACAAAATTTTAAAGGCAGGTTTCTAATGGCCAACACTTTTCAAAGAAGTTGGAGCAAGGGTAAGAAGTTGCGTACCATGTCAATTATTTGCAGGAAAACAGAAACTGTCAACACTTCCTTTGGTTCCAGTATCATTTGATGCTCCTTTTCTACATTGGGGCTTGGACTTTATAGGGGAAACTCATCCACATTCCAGTAATCAACACAGATGGATTTTAACTGCTACAAACTATTTCACCAAGTCGATAGAATCCATACCAGTTAAAAATGAAATTGACACTATTGTGATTAAATTTCTTGAAGAAAACATCATATCAATATTTGGATTTCCTCAACAGATTGTTACAAACAATGCAACAGCTTTCAGCAGTGTTAAATTGATTGAATTCTGTCAAAAGTATTCAATCCTTTTACACCATTCTACACCATACTATCCACAGGGTAATGGACTAGCAAAGTCTTCCAACAAGAGCTTAGTTAATGTCATTAAGAAGACTCTTGAAGACCATAAAAGAGTTGGGACAACCATCTTATTCATGCTATCTGGGCAAATAGAGTTTCTCCTAAGAGATCAATAGGCAAGTCTCCTTTCCAATTAGTTTATGGTAAGGAAGAGATTTTTCCTACTCATTTAGCTTTACCTGTTATGAGATTCCTTCAGGAATCCAATGAAGAAAAAGATGATTTCTCAAGAAGGATTAATCAAATCATTGAGTTAAATGAACACAGGGTTGAAATCCAGTATAAGATAAGGAAATATCATAACAAGATGAAGGAATTGTTTGACAGAAAGGCTAGAGAAAGGAATTTCAAGAAAGGTGACCTAGTGCTTAGATGGAATACAAGGAGATAAGACAAAGGCAAGCATGCAAAATTTGAAAACCTCTGGTTTGGTCCATTCAGCATTGCATAAGTCAAAGGGAACAATACATTTATCCTGTAGAACTTGGAAGGAGAGTATTCCTCATTACCAGTCAATGGGAAATACCTGAAACATTACATTCAGTATTAATTCTTCATTCAGTCATTCATCATCTGTAAATATCTGGAGAGTTTATTTTATCTTTGAAAAATTGCAAGTGAGTATCTGTTTCAACAAAGACTCAATAGCCCGTGGAGAAGGCACTTGGTCCTACTTGTTCTCTGCATCCCATAGGGGGAAGCAGTCCCTAGCTGGAGCCGATGTTGTAACAATTTTGGTTTTGATAAGTTAGCATATTAGAAAAAAGTTGGAAAACCAAAATATATTAAAATGTTAAGTTAGGATATCGAAAAAAAGAAAATAGAAAATAAAATGTTAGGAATATTTTATATAGTGTCCATATCAAATAAAATGATATGTTAGATTGTCGTAAAAAAGGAAGGCAAAATAAGTAAAATGCTAGGTAAGAAAACAAAAGAAAAAATATTGCTTTAGTTGAAAATGAAATAAATTTGAGTTAGCTAGTTTAAATGTGCCATTAAAGTTTGTTTACTTTGATAATAAAGGTTAAGCTCTTAATAAATTTTAATTTATTTTTATCGAAAGGTTTGTAATAGGAAAAAAGCACTTAATTTGTCTAAGGTTGGAAAACGACAAAACATCAAATCAACGCATGATAAGCGTCGGGCATCTTTTGATGGACATGATGAACGTCGCCCAAATCAATGGCGGAGGTAGCATTTCGGACCCCCTCCAGCCATTTCTCATTAACATGGGGGGGGGTCCGAAAAGCTATTTTAATGGCGGCCCATTTTTCCTATGTGTCAATCCCATAGCATTTCGGACCCCCAAAGCCCAAATCCACAAACCACCTCACCCCCCCCCCCCCCCCCCAGAAATCCCACCGGCAGTTTTCAACCTTCTAACGGTTGATCATACCTATGCGCCATATCACCCATCTATCACCCCCTCGTCCTCATCCACTCAGAAGCTGCCACATCACCCATCTGCACCCCCTTGTCCACTCAGAAATCGCCACGTCATAAATTTGTTGCGCTATACGCTCTCGTCCCGTTGCAAATGTCATTTAACCATTTTTTGCTCCCATTGGACAATTAATCCCTGCTCCTCTGTCATAAATCCCCTATGGTTAAGTTTTAAAACTGTAAATTAACCAATTCCACTTATAAATACCCTATGGCCTTACTGTTTATTACTTTTTCGCCTGAACCAATTCCTCAGAGAGCTCTGATTTCTTCTGTTCTTATTTATCCTATCATTCATCCCTCAATTAAGTCACTTTTCCTATTCCCCTTGCAGCAAAATGGCCCCGAAAGGTAAATCACAAAAAACGGTTGAAGAGGAAAACCCATCCGCAACCCCGATGATCTGGATCACCTTCCCCTTATAGACTCCCTGTTCAAAGTCATTGACTGTGAATGCGAATTTGACTTTCACAAATTGCATCTCTAGCTAAAACAAAAGTACACAGATAAAGAAGACCCAATTTGTTTCTAAGAGACACTCTTGCCCCTCTTCTCCTTTCCAAAAACTCGCCATTTTCCTGATTTGATCACCTGGTTTCAAGCCAAATATGATCCTGTGCAGAGAACAGTAATGACTCTGGCTGGAAATGTTCTGATTACCATTACTGCTCAAAATATAAATCAAATGTTTCTGATACCTTCATCTGACTCCCTTAACTATTTCTCACCAGTAACTCTCATGTACCTATATAATAAACTCACCTTTCCACAGAGAGCTCTCATTTTTGAACTTTTTCTACCAGAAGATGTTGAATTACCCAAGAGAAATCCACCTTATTCATATTCTTTGTTCCCTAAAGCCACTAGACATATCATCTCCCTATTGTCATACCTCTTAGGCTATGAAAATGACCAACTTGTTGATGAATCCATCCGTGGATTCTTTTCTATTTTCAGTAAGGAATATCAGCATGCCTTCATATACAATTATGTCCAGTTCTTGGCTGATAGTATACATGAGCAATTTATGAAACTTACCACACAAGGAGTTTTTAGGTATAGCTCAATCATCATTCATTTACTTTTGTTTCAGCAAGGAGATTCATTACACATTCAGCTCAACAAACAAGATGAACAAGCAGTGAATAAATCAATGATTCACTGGACAAAATTAGTTAGAGCAACTTCATCAAAGTTTACATTTTCTCAATTTATTGATTCTTTTGTTCATCCAGTTCTTCAGTGACTTAAAAGCATAGCAGAGCCCAGAATTGGAGAAGAAATCAAGAAAACATTACATCTATTTGAACAAACCAAGACTGGTGACTAGTATATGTACCAAAACTACACCAAGATTAGGATATGTGGCAGTGAATTGGCTCCATACAAACTACCTAAATATGTGCCAACAAAGATATTCTCACTGGAATACATTAGGCAGATGATAAATATGGATGAAGTCCACTTCGTCTCAGGTAAGAAAAAGTTACAGTTTAAGCTCAAAGCCAAGGTAGGGTCATTGATCTGTAATACTAGGTTTGCAGCCACAGAGGCAGACAAATTATTGAAGAACATGAACCTTCAGCCAAGTTTCACCTAGTCCTATGATCCTTTTGGGATCATTTCAACATTAAGAGTTCGATTGAAGGAAACACCTTACAATCACACTCCTAGGACAGAATTAAAGAAGTTTATGAACCAGGAGCAGTGGTTTAAAGGGACACTCTTGGAAGCAGATGAACAGGTTATGACACTCCAGTCACTCAGAATACTCAACACAAAAGAGCCAGAGAAGAAACTCTATCATCAACAGAATCGGTTAAAGAGTATTCTATACTGCAGAAGAAATTTAACATTGGATTATCAATGTCATTAGGGAGCAGGCAACCAGAATTAATTGATCTTGGGGATCTAGAAGATATTTCATCAATAGGGACCACTGATCCCAAAACTCCTACTACTTCTTCAACTCATTTTTTAGCAGAACCTATGGAGATTATTCAGTCAACTGAGATCAGCTCTGCAGAAGATAGTAATATCTTCTCTAGATTTCTGGAAATTAAACAAAAAAATGGAACTCTTAAGTAACAAGTGTATAGTCAATTTTGGAAACAAACATCTCACAAGAGACACTGACCCCCTTTGGTTAGCAAGCACCAACTTTCCAAGAGGCACCAACCTCTTCTGAATGTAGGCACCAACCTCCTCTTGCCATTGTTTGTTGGGTCCCTATAATACTAGTGATTACCCCATTACTATTGTAGTTATACCCCTTATTTATATTTTTGTGCCCCTATTACCCCCATATTTTTATTTCTGTGCCCCTTAGAATCCCTCTATTGTTATTTTTGTGGCTTTATATTATTATTGTTAGGTCGGCTGGATTATATTGTGACTCCTTAGACTCCTATATATAGAAAGGAGGTTTTGTCATTTGTATCATCCAAGAATTGTTCATTTATGTAATGTAAAGGAGGTTGCCCCCTCGAAGAGGATGAATTCTAAGGCGTGGATCTATCTTTTCTATCTTTTCTTGAGCTGGTTTCATAACATTTGGTATCAGAGCTTTGGATTCTAGGGTTTCGCTGCTCCAAACAGGTCATCGTGGCATTTTCGCTATAACTTGTTTTCTGTGACGTTTCAAAAGTCGCAAAAAAAACCCATTTGATAAGAATTGGCTCTAAACCTTGGGTCCGAATTTCAGAGCTTTTCACACGATATTTTCGGAGATATGATCTGAGGAAGTTAGCCTTTTTGCAGACTCCTGAATTACATTCAAAACAGGTGACCTGGGGAAAATCGTCATAACTCTCTCTCTGAGGATCGGATTGAAATTTCGTAAAAAGTTACAAAAAGAGGACGGACTATAGTTTCTTGTATCTATGTTTCAGATTCAAAGGTTGAAACAGTGACTCGTGGCACGTCGTACAAGTTCGCTCTACTGAACCAGTCTAAAAGCAAGTCACTGTGGGAGATTTCACATAACTCTTCCTTGGAGAATCAAATTTGGCTCAGACTTGTGGCATTGGAAAGAGGACAAAGAAGGCTACTGCAGGTAGCAATTTCAGAACTGGATGATTCGAAATTACAGAGATACATCAGATTCAATATCAGGCTTCTATAAAGTGAAAAAAAGTGTGTAGTTTTTTTAAATTTTTGTGTAAGCTTGGTTTAACGGAATTCAAAGGGCATAGTAAAGCATTATTATCGGTAACTGATGCCCCGAGGAAAGAAAATGCAAACACCTAGTAAGGAACCTGAAAGCTCTAGCATGACTCATGAAGAAGAAGAAGAAATGCTACATGATATATCAAAATTACAAGAACAAGTGCAACAAATGTCACGCTCACAAAAGCTAATAGAAGCTAAGATAAGTGGCGTGGAATCTAAGATAAAGGGCATGGAAGCTAAGATAGATGATTCGAAGACAGATTTGAAGAGAGACATGGCAGATTTGAAGATAGATTTGAAGATAGATATGGAAGAATTGAAGAAGTTGCTACAAGAAAGTGTCACTAATGGTGAAAAGGTAGTAAAGGAAACTCATGATGAGAACAAAAGAAATGTTAATCATGATACCATAGACGCTAATGTTGGATCGAAGACTCACCATGTTCCAAAAATCGATATGAGGAAGTTTGATGGCAAGGATCCCGCCACATGGATATTACAGATGGAGCAATTCTTCGATCTCAATAATGTGCAAAACACACAAAAGGTACGTATGGCAACTTTATATTTGGAACCAAATCAGTTTGTATGGTATCAATGGCTTTGTTCTCGTAAACAATTTATCACTTGGGAAATTTTTACGGAAGAATTGATAGCACATTATGAGGATACAAAAAGCAACACTTTTTTAGCCAATTGATAAGTCTCAAACAAAAGGGTTCAATAATGGAGCACATTGAGGAGTTCCAAAAATTGAACATAAGGGTAAAAGATATTCCAGAGGAGCATAGGATTGATGTGTTCATAGGGTCTTTAAAGGATAATATCCAACATGATGTGCGCCTTTGGGAACCTGATTCATTAGAGAAGGCATTCAGGTTAGCAAGAAAAATGGAAAGCAAAATTATGGCAACTAGGAAGCATACCATTCACAACTATAAAGACGGAAGTGTTGTTGCCCATAGTCTTCCACAACCTACAAGGTTGACACCACAACAATTGGAAGAAAAAAGAGCAAAAGGGCTTTGTTACAATTGTGATAGCAAATACACAAAAGGTCATAAGTGTGCTGAGAAGAAATTATTCTACATAGATTGTGAAGAGGAAGAAGAAAAGGAGCAAGAAAGGTCAAAAGAAGAGGATATATTCCAGGAACAAAGCCTAGATGAAGAACAAATAAATCCGACCATATCTTGTAATGCATTGGCGGGAATTACCACTCCTCAAACCATCAAGATAGAAGGACAAATCAAGAAGAAAAAGGTAATAGTGTTGATTGATTCAGGAAGCACCCACAATTTTATTCATTGTAGGGTAGCAAAAGAATTGAATTGCTTCCTATATCCAGCACCAGAGTGTCAAGTGATGATTGCAAATGGAGGAACAATAAATTGTTCTGGAAAGTGCCATAATATCAAGCTATCCATGGGAGAATATGTATTGACTAGCCCAATGCTTTCCATTCCAATGGGAGGTGCTGATGTTGTACTAGGAGTCCAATGGCTACAATCCTTGGGTACAATAGCTTTTAATTTTCAAGAACTTTTCATGAAATTTTCTGTGGAAGGAAAGGAAGTTGAATTAAGGGGTATTGCAGGGAAACCAGGAAAGATAATCAGCTCTAATGGCATGACAAAGCTTCTAAAAAAGGAGCAAAGAGGTGTAATTGCACAATTATGTTCGCTAGATGTTTCCACATTGGAATCATCTATTTCTCCAGATCTCCAAAAAGTCCTGGACAATCATTCCAAGGTATTTGAGACTCCCAAAGGTCTCCCACCTATGCGTGATCATGATCATGCTATTCATCTGATTCCAGGAAGTGTTCCTCCAAACATCAGGCCGTACAGATATCCATATGTCCAAAAAAGTGAAATTGAACGTATGGTTGCAGAAATGCTAGAGGCTGGTATAATTCAACCGAGTCAAAGTTCTTTCTCAGCTCCAGTAGTATTGGTGCACAAGAAGGATGGATCATGGCGCATGTGTCCAGATTATAGGGAGCTCAACAAGCTCACTATTAAAGATAAGTTCCCCATTCCTGTCATTGATGAATTACTGGATGAATTGCATGGATCAATTTACTTCACCAAGTTGGATCTTCGTTCGGGATATCATCAAATCAGAATGAAGATTGAAGACATTCTGAAAACGGCATTTAGAACTCATGAGGGTCATTATGAATTTTTGGTCATGCCTTTTGGCCTTACCAATGCACCTTCAACATTTCAAGGTTTGATGAATTCAATTTTCAAACCATTCCTTAGAAAATTTGTGTTAGTATTTTTTGATGATATACTAATCTACAGCAAGTCTTGGAAGGATCATGTTGAACATGTTGACAAGGTGCTACAACTATTGGAGGAGAAACAATTATATGCAAAAAGATCCAAATGTTTCTTTGGAGTCCAGGAGGTGGAATATTTGGGTCATATTGTATCTCATGAAGGAGTTAAGGTAGACCCTAGCAAAATTAAAGCCATTAAGGAATGGAAAATTCCCACATCCATAAAGCATCTGCGAGGATTTCTTGGGTTGACAGGGTATTATCGCAAGTTCGTTAAGAATTATGGGAGAATAGCAGCACCTCTAACAACATTATTGAAGAAAGATTCATTTTCATGGACTTCGGAAGCAACAAAGGCCTTTAAACATCTTAAAGAGGCAATGTGCCAAGCACCGGTCTTAGCTACACCGGACTTCACAAAAACCTTTATTGTGGAATGTGATGCTTCAGGAAATGGAATTGGTGTTGTTTTAATGCAAGATGAAAGACCCATTGCTTTTGAAAGTCGTCCAATCAAGGGAAAGTTTTTAAGCAAAGCTATTTATGAGAAGGAAATGTTGGCAATACTCCATGCACTTAAGAAATGGCGACCCTACCTAATGGGAAGACACTTCAAGGTAAAAAAGGATCATGATAGCCTTAAATACTTTTTAGAACAAAGATTATCCTCTGAAGAGCAACAAAAGTGGTATCATCAACAGAAACGGTTAAAGAGTATTCTATACTGCAGAAGAAATTTAACATTGGATTATCAATGTCATTAGGGAGCAGGCAACCAGAATTAATTGATCTTGGGGATCTAGAGGATATTTCATCAATAGGGACCACTGATCCCAAAACTCCTACTACTTCTTCAACTCATTTTTCAGCAGAACCTATGGAGATTATTCAGTCAACTGAGATCAGATCTACAGAAGATAGTAATATCTTCTCTAGATTTCTGGAAATTAAACAAAAAAATGGAACTCTTAAGTAACAAGTGTACAGTCAATTTTGGAAACAAACATCTCACAAGAGACACTGACCCCCTTTGGTTAGCAAGCACCAACTTTCCAAGAGGCACCAACCTCTTCTGAATGTAGGCACCAACCTCCTCTTGCCATTGTTCTACTATTTCATACAGTTTTCAGACTGAAAACATAGGCATATACATTACAAGTAAAATACCAAAATGGTTGGCTGCGGAATCAACTTCTGCTCTCAGTCCTCTATTGTTCCACTAACTCCCTTTGGTCTCATGCAGTTGTTCTTTACTCGCTTCTCATAGCAACTTATCCTTAGCACTCTGCCTTATCTCACACAGGATCTCTGTTGCACACACTTCAGCTCTACCCTTGTTGTTCTTCTCATAGCACACCCACTGCTCTCGTTGTTCCAGCTCTCTTCCTACTCTTGGTGCTTCAACCTCATTGTCTACACACACAACTCTCACTACTCATCTCTTAAATGATATGCTCAAATCCCCCAATTGTTTAATGGCAATCGATAGTTTTGATCCACAGATGCACGCAGCACAAATTTGTCTCTCTTACCTATACCCATACTGCCCAAGTGTACTTCAGCATGGTTCCTCCTGCTACTGTGGCATCTTCTGGTTGAACCCTGTCATATCATTAGACACATAGATGGACCTTGAAGCTCTTGACTGAGTTATTCCTTAAATTTCCATGTTGAGAATTTAATTCTCAGGTGGCCTGCACACTCCTCTGAGACTCCCATTATTATTAATTACTCCATAGAGCTTGATAGTCCTCATGGATGGCCACTCTAATCCTCATTTAACACAACTAGACATGTATGCAAAGCAGTCAATTACTTCCTTCATTCCCTCAAATTCGTCTCTGTTAAATTTTTTCCTCGTTGCCTTGTCTCAAAGCCTTCTGCAGATCTATCTAACTTCGACAACTAACTATGTTATTCCGACATTTAATTCTTTAGTTGCTGACTCCTACATCAATTAAGTTCACTGTACTACTTCATCAAAACTCAACATATCATAACTTACACAGGTGGAGTTTTACGAGATTGCATTGCTCTGATATCCTTGGCCCCCTTTTCCTTTAGCTCCTTTGGCATTTTCTTTCTCATAGGACCGAGATCAAGATTAGATACCTCGAGATAAAGTTATGTGCAATCTTCCATGATGACTTGGTTATGGAATTTTTTAGTAGAGCGAACTTGTATGGAATTTCACGTGACATTGTTTCAACCTTCGGCATTTAAAATGATACACAACAAACTACAGTCTATTCACTTTCAGACACTTTTTTAAAAACTCAAATATGATTCTCATAGGGAAAGTTATGATGATTTTCCCTAGGTCACCTATTTGAGACTGAATTTTGGAGCATGCAAATTATTCGAACTATAAATCAGAAAATATAACGAACCAAGATCTGAAATTTTTACACGAAGTTCACCAAGATTTTGATTCCACGCTGTCAAAATTTTAGCTTTTATATCCTCGTAGAAAAGAGTTATATCGAAAATTCCAATATGACATGTTTGAAGCAGCAAAACCATAAAATCTAATCTTTTATACCAAATGTTATGCAACCATATCACAAAAACAGAAGAAAAGATAGATCAACAACTTGAAAATAAGCCTTTTTCCAAGGGGAAACCTCCTTTTACCTCACTGTTGTAGCGGCTACAACCACCCTCCAAAATTTTTCCTTAACTTCATTTTGGAGCCTCCCTTCCAACCTTCACAGCAACTTGCCTTGCTTCGTCAAGTTCATAAGCTTTAGTGTTTTTCTTTCACAAAGGAAGCATGTCGATCACAGCTTGATGCATTCCCCTCACAGGTTGTTCACCCAGAGTTGGTCCATTTGCAGGCTGAGTAGCTTCCCCAAGAAAATTGCGCATTTCTGGAGGGAAACCAACCTTCCCTCCAGAAATTGCACAATCCTATATGGCAGCCTATTGAGCTCCAATATTGTCCAATTCCGTCAGTCAACACTCCCAGCAGGAATTGCGCAATTTTCCCCAGCAGCGTTGTTCAGCCTAGAATTTGCGGAAATCTGGGTAGCAGTCAGGTTCTCTACCCAAAAATTGAGCAAATCTCCTGGGCATCCATCCCAGATCCCAGCCAGAAATGCACATTTTCTCCCAACAGTCGAGAAGTCTCTTGCATGTGCAGTTGAGTTTACCGGTTCTCTCTGGGAACGAGAAAAACTGACTTGCATGCATGGGTTGCTTCTCCCAAGGCAGCATGCAAAGGCATCCCTTGTTTCGGGGATCTATTTCTAGCAGTTGGAGGTTACATGCAAGGATCATTTCAGAAGCCTCCCACCAAGTGTCGCTTTTCCTAGATTTGTGGCATGTGCGTCACAACCTTGATATTATCAAAACTTATCAACCGGATGTTGCAGAGCTCATTCCTCACATCAACCTTGCAGCTCTGAAATCCCACATCACATCTAGGAGCAGTGGGCACATTCAACTCAAGTATTTTTGGGTAAGCCCGCTTTCCATGCCTTGTGTTGCATTTCTATTTATTTTTGTGTTTTCGCTTGTGTGAGTATGGTTTGCTTGATTTCTTTGAACGCTTTCTGTCATTTACATGTTTACTAGTTTTTCCTAGCATTGCTTCAGTTTTCATTTATATCTCACTATTATGGCATGCATGAAACTGTTTTTCACGAACGGTCGTTGATTCAGCGAATCACCTCACCCACATGCACGTTGTTCCATTTTCTGAATCTGTCATTCATTGTTTGCATGCATGATCATTCATTTATGCTTGCACTTAGTATCACCATGCATTCGCACTCACATTCACTTTCAGTTTCACGTCGGCAAGTCTGGGTAGCCTTGGCCCAGACTCTACCTCACCAAGACAGCATTGCGCAATCCTAAGAGGGAAGGCTCTATCTTCCTCTCTGGAAATGTGCATTTCTACCCAGTGACTATCCTCCAGGACTGTTTTGCGCATTTCTGAGGGACAATGACTGTTGGCCTAGAAAATTGCGCAATACAATCACTGAGCCTGCAACCATTGCCAACTGAGATTGCACATTACACAATTCCAGCAATCAGAAGCCAGATAGGACTGTGCATTGCACATTTCTAGCAGTCAGTGAGTCTCCCAGCAGCCTTGGCAGACTGTCTCCTGACCTCCCGGCCGAAATTGTGCAACCTTCATGATCAGTCACACAGGTATGTTGCGAGTCAGTTCTCAAGTTCATTTTGGTTTTTGACTGACAGATTTCTTGCCATGAGTGTTTCCATGTCTCCAGGTGTTGCAGGTGTTCATCTGCCTCTTAGTAGTGCAGGTACAATGGTTTCCAAGAGAGCAGAGTCGAAGACATCGTTCAGAGCACACCTGGAGATGCATTCGATCAAATGTCTATGAGCTTGCCTACTCACGAAGACATCAAGTTGTTCGTAGACAAGAACATCAAGATATCACAGCGAGCAGCATCATGAACAGCAGTTGAAGGTAGCATACCAAATCCATCAAATGCATCGAACATAGCGAATGTAGTGAACGCAATGAATGTAGTGAATGCATTGAACGCAGCGAATGCAATGAATGCAAGAGGAAGGTTGTTGACAACACAGAGGCGAAACAAAGTTGCAAGATCAAGCAGATCCACTGATGATGAAAGAAACTTTGGAGACTCAAGCTATGAGGTGACGGCGCGACATGAATATCGTGTGAAGACAGAGAATGGAACAAAGGAGTTGCATGTTCTGAAGTAGCAACTCAAGGAAGAACATGAAGCTTCACAGACAGACGAATGAGTTGCAGCAAGAACAGGAACAGTAGTGGGTGCAACATGCACTCACGGATGAAACTGTGCTCGTACAAGTTAAAGATCCATCCCAGCAGTTGGCACGGAGCAGACATGGTGAGCAGTGTTGTTGATCGCATGTATGGGATTCAGTAGCATGCGTGTCATTGTGCGCACACATGCAATCCAACCCATTCAACACACTCACCGAGTCCAACTAGAGCTGAACATGTACTTCAGCAAGTTGTTGTGCATGACACCAGCACACACTTGAATATCAACATAGACACTATGCATCACTGTGTGTCGTTTCATGCGCACCCAAGAAGATCATGCACATGTTAGTAGACGAGTTGGATGAAGGAGCTGAAATAATGCACCAGATGCAACAGAGACAAGAGTTCGCTTTAGCAAGATGTCACCATGGGGTGCATGCACACCATCATGGATGACCAAGCTTGGCATCAACTCACCACCTTCATCAACACAATCATGTCAAAGAGTTGGTCTCATCACAACAAATCAAGTGTCAGCGATGTCTTGCATGGCTTGTTCAAGCCATTTTGTCTCACATGAGTACATGTGCATTGTAATGTTGAGTCATGTCAAGTGTAAGTCAAATGTCAATAGTTGCATGTAACATTCATAGAGTAGGTGAAGAGTTATGACGGTAGTTGAACTATCACAAAGGGGAATGTCAAGGGTCACCCCACCCTTTGCTATAAATAGTCCCTCATAACTCATTGTATAGGCTTTTGGTCAGCCAAGCTTCTGATAAGACTATCTTGGAAAGAGCTTGGACATTATTCTAACGTACCTTGGCTTCTCCACTGCACGGAGCTAGTTCATCTCTTTGGAGGAGAAAGCGGATGTGGTTGTAACGTTCCACTTTTGGGGATAGTAGGTTTACATGGATGTATTGTGTGGTTGGAACTTACACTTCTTTATATAGTAAGAGCCATCACGTTTTCATGCATATGTTGTTATTATAGTTGGACTGTTTCGGTTGCTGTAGAAATGTATGTTGTTTAACTTACGCAGTTGTGTATGAACACTTTTGTATGTGATTATATGAATCTTGTTGCAGATGTGATGTTGGTTTAACCATCACTTTGGATTGTCGGACTGACCTGCTTTTCAGTTTGTGATGCATCTTCGCTCGTGAGTTCCCTTCCCAATTGAGGACACTTACAGGTTGCTAAGGGGCGCACTCATCTCAACCCCCATGTGTTTCAACCTCTCATACACCTTGGTTGACTCACTGCAGTGGTCACACCCTTGCTACTAATAGAGTTATCTTGCTTGCCTCTATGTGCAATCGCGATCAAGGCATTTCTTTATGATCCACTGCTGGGACTCCTACACCAAACGGTCTGAGGTCTAATTGGGACTTCTTACCAAGGAGATCCCCTTACATGTTGGCGGGTCCAGCACCGTCAACATTTTGGCATTAGAATGAGGTCCAGATGACAAGTTGAGCCCTCACATCTGTTTTAAGTCTCTACACATCTATTATGACTCACTACCGAGCTGCGCTTCTGGAATGTATGTCTTACGGAAATGATTTCATCATCCTGAAAAGGCTCTCGGATAACTTGTCTCATAAAATGTTTGATGGTGGAGGCTATGTAGCCTTGGTAAGGCACGCGGTTGGCATTGTAGGCTCATGCGAAAGACATGGATTCTTTGAAGAATACATGAGCTGCCCGTTGTTCATCTACACGCTTCGAGGGCACCCAATGCATTGGTGTGCCACCTTGCCCAAAAAATCTATTCATTCTATTGCTCATCTAGTCATAGAGATGGACTGTGCTTTCAATCACTTTGACTATAAAGCACTCAACAAAGAAATTTTGGAATTACGAAAATCACCCGATGAATCCGTTGAACAGTTTCACACACACTTTTGTAATCTTGCATACTGATTCCCGAAAGATGATATTGATTAGGAATTTCTTGATGGAAGATTTGAGTATCTTCTTCACGTATTTGAGCCCCGCTCAGCACACTTTGGCGATGGAGCTACTCCATCACAAGCAGGCATAGTTGTTGTCACAAGTGACTGTCCACCTTCACCTCATCAAACAGCTCCACCACCACGGAGTGATGTGGGAGATCATGCACACACCTTTGTTGAACTGTCACATCCTCCCACCCCACCTGCTCTTGAGATTTGTGCAGATTTGGCTTGCAAGCCTATTGGTTGTCACGTGGACTCGTTCCCTCGACCTCCGTCCTCACGTTCTATTGATCCTCCGGATTGTACTATCTTGTGTTCTCCCATTTCGGACTCCTCACCTATTGTGAACGAGGATCAAGTTGTCGACGGAGTTGGTGTTATGCAGTCGACCTACGCCATCATTCATGATGAGTGTGTGCGAGAATCTAAAGAAGATCCCGCAATGAAGGATGACTCCCTTCCAGCCGCGCCTCATCCGCTTCATCCTGACATCCCTTGTGATTCTGCCACTGTTGATTTCTCCTGTGAAAACTCATTTCCAGATGTTTCTACTTCCAAGCATTCACAAGACACCTCGGATGTCAATCTGTCATTAAAGTGTAGAGAGGACACATCTTCCTCAGAAAATCCGTTCAATCTGTCATTTATCTTTCTTGAAAACACAGAGGGTGAACATCCCCCTATGCCCGATTCATAAATCATGAGGATGCTGACAAGCATCTTGAATTTTTTGGTCTTGGTTGTCGTGACCTATTCACTTCCTCATCTGATCACGATGTCGATTCAATCGTTGTTAATTTGTCCAAGACACTAGTCTACAATGATCTATTTGTCAACGAAGTCGAAACCCCCCAGACTGTTGAGGCACTTCAGCCCGAGCTGATGGTTATGTCAAGCCCTTGCTGTCCTAAGGTTGGTTTCACTTCCGGTCAGGAAATTGTTGAAACACTCAAGGCTCCACTTCACTCTCTGCTTTGCATAGAAGATAAGCCAAACACCCAGATTTCACTTCCTCCACTCGAACTAAACGATCCCATCTCTCATGTCTTGGAGGAATCTTACACAACAAGCACACATGCACAACACAAGTTGTCTACCTTTCTCATGTTTGCCTACATGTCACCGTCAAGAGAATGCATGCACTCAACATATGCACGCAGTCACTTGTAAGCCCAGAGTGTGTTTGTCTTCACTATTACATATTTCTTGTTTGTTGGTTCGCGCAGCTGTCTTGTTCGTGAACCATGCCTTCACCAACATGGGTCAACCAATGCGCCAGTGGCTACATTGGAAGTATCACTTCACGTGAGATGGCCCATGCACCGTTAGCTTAGGAGTAAGAGTAGTGTTTGCTTTTAGTCAGTTTGCTTGCATGCTTGTTTGCTTACTTGTTTCATTTGTTTGTTTGTTTGTCTGCTTGCTTGTTTCGTTTGTTTGTTTGTTTGTCTGCTTGCTTGTTTTCTTACTTGCTTTGCTTTTGCTTTTGCTTCTGATTTGGTTTTGCTTTGTTGTTTGTCAGTTTGCTTGTTTCGTTCGTAGTTTAGTTTCGCTTGAAACCATGTATAACTCTTTAAACGAGCTGGGTGAAGTACAAGAGGGCTTGTACAACTACCACTACTTTGTTATCTGTCATCTTGCCTCTGTATGAAGAACTTGTTACTTTTGGTCCATGATACGTCAAAGGAAAATATGTATTGTTCAAAGTGAACCTTGGTGAAAACACAGTGCTTTCGCGCTATCTAGTGTAACAGTAAAAAAATAAATTAATTTCTTAATTAAAAAACATATGCTGACAAATAATTTTATATATATATATTACCTGTGATCAAGGTCTGCCAGATGACAACAAGGTTTTGGGGACGACTCTCCACCCAACCATAGGCTCAATTGTGCAAGGATTCTGCTACAACTGGCCACCCCCGAGCCCTCAATCAGCGTACTACTGCCAGTGACTCCTAAGTCTTAGTATACCATTCTCCCAAGAGAATGAAAGATAGAATCTCGGAATGATGGAATACCTCCCATCCTTCTCACCATCTATTAAATAGAACAAAAATTGGAAGGGGAACCACATGCACACACTCCATGTGTCTACATGCAACTTTTATTCTTGTTTTATTTCTTTACTTTTCTTTTTTTTAGCTTTCTTGTTTTATTTCCTTATTTTTGATAGTTTTCTTGTTTTATTTCTATTTATTCTTATTTAGAGCTTTAATATGGTTATTACTATTTTTATTTTTATTATTTTTATTTATTTCTTTATGTAACAGTAAAAAAATAAATTAATTTCTTAATTAAAAAAAAATATATGTTGTACAAATAAATATCTACATTACCTGTGACCAAGG
The DNA here is from genome assembly GCA_031772625.1 of Pinus tabuliformis. Lineage (NCBI taxonomy): Eukaryota > Viridiplantae > Streptophyta > Pinopsida > Pinales > Pinaceae > Pinus > Pinus tabuliformis. The sequence goes on along the minus strand of CM062812.1, from coordinate 301,195,227 downwards.
TTTGCCAGATGACAACAAGGTTTTGGGGACAACTCTCCACCCAACCATAGGCCCAATTGTGCAAGGATTATGCTACAACTAGCCACCCCCGAGCCCTCAATCAACGTACTACTGCCAGTGACTCCTAAGTCTTAGTATACCATTCTCCCAAGAGAATGAAAGATAGAATCTCGGAATGATAGAATACCTCCCATCCTCCTCACCATCTATTAAATAGAACAAACATTGGAAGGGGAACCACATGCACACACTCCATGTGTCTGCATGCAACTTTTTCTCTTCTTTTTTTTTTCACTTTTCTTTTGATTTTTAGCTTTCTTGTTTTATTTCCTTCTTTTTGATAGTTTTCTTGTTTTATTTCTATTTATTCTTATTTAGAGCTTTAATATGGTTATTACTATTTTTTTATTTTATTTTTATTATTTTTTATTTATTTCTTTGTATATATTTTTAATATCATTTATTATTTAACATTTATGATTTATTATTTTTATTATTTATTATTAAGTAATTTATTTATTATTATTCATTATTTTTATTATTAATTATTATTTTTGTATTATTTTTATTATTTATTATTTATTATGTATTATTAAGGGGAGGGATATTACATACTCTCCCACTTTAAGGAACTTCGTCCCGAAGTTAAGTTTTATTATTTATTATTTATTATTATTTTTATTATTTATTATTTTATTTGCTTCATGTTGCCAACACCCTCTCCTGAACTAGTATAACCAGTAGGCATCGAAAGTCCCCAACACCCCGGGAAATCTCAAGGAATCTCTGTCCTTTTTCCCACTTTCAGCACCAAGCATAAGCCTGACCCAGTCTGTATCCTAGTCCAAGGTTGGCCCCAAGGCTCGCGCCTGACTCAGACCTCATCTGCCCCAAGGCAGGCATCCGGTCTGATACTCAATGACCTCGGGCATCTCGCAAGGCTGGCCCACTCCCTCCACAACTACTACGGCGCACAGCCCCAGGCATCGAAGTCCTTTACATCCCTTCCAGACTTCGGCATCCCAATCCAATACTAGGCACCTAACCTAGAACATCAGGCACGTGGCCTCCTCAAGATGGTCTCATAGCTCTTCTAGAGTTATCCATCAAGAGCTCTACACAAGACAAAGGAACCACTGGCATATGTAGTGTTGATTGAGTTTGTCCCCAGCCCATATGATGTTACTTATTCTCCCTCGTGCGTATGGGCTCGCATGAGATCATCAAATAAACCGGCCCTCTCGGCCCATTGTGGAGTCCTGTCAATCATCATACCTCAACATGCAACCAATGCATTAGCTATACCATCATAGTATCATAGAAATTAGTCCATATGCCAAATCTTGCATGTCATCATGAGAACATTCATCATAGTTAATCGCAACATTATGAATAATACATGCTTCACCTCATGAAATACCATCATAAGTTATAACATCAACATTAAATACCTATCATCATGTAGTAAATGAATATGTCAATATACCTCGACATAACATCATAATCATAAGGATACATCATCACTATAAGAACCTGTTGAGGGCCCCGAAATCGGGTCAACAACAAGGGGGATACCCACCCGGTCCGGAACCTGGTTGGCGGCTCCTTGCCCGTTTGATGTAGCGGGTCCGACTGGGGGTAACGGGACCAGCTTCCCGATGCATGGGATGTGTGTGTGTGTAGAGTTTGATTATGTTGATTCTGGAAGCATTCTAAAACTAATTTAAATCTAACTTGCAAACTGATTCTAAGCTATAGTAATCTAATGAAAACAACATATGTAATCTACACTAACCCGGGATATATCTTTTCCATTATGCGATTTAGAAAGATTTCATATAATAACTGGTAATAAAGATCATTCAGCTATCACAAGAATATAAACCATTTAAGATGAACCATTCTGCATAAGAAGTTAAACAAAACAGTTGTGAACAGCATATCGCATAAATAAATCATTCATATGTCAAGCATAAATAAATGAGTCCACCGTACAAAAGTGCCAAATGATAACCCATATGCTCATACATCAACATATAAACGATATCAGCTGCATATCGCTCTAAGAATATAAGCAGAAATTCGTCAAGAGATAAAAGTACCATTTATGACTGATTTTTACTCACAGACTTCAAGCAATAACGATTTATCTCTACTTGTTCTAATATCTACTAAGAGTACAGTAGTGCAACATTAGTAGCAGACATTAAAATGCAAACATAAATAAATCTCGATCCTTCCATTCATCAAAACCTCCTCTGAGGGTGCAGAAGTGCATGTTCCGAGGACAAGTTTTTGAAAAATTTCTGGACCCTTCTCCAATGCAATGAGAAGGGTTAAAATACTACTTCCTAATTCTAATAATAGTATTATTACAAAATTTAGGATACGGTTCTCAAATGACCGCCCTTTTTCTAATTTAGTTAAAAAGGAAAAAACAACATTCTAAATGAAATTACTTGTGAACTTGGTCTTTGAAGTTGCAGCTGTCAAGCATAGGCTTGAGAAGAGTAGGTTGGCTGATTTCTGCGCTTAGCTGGGCTGCGAAAACGGCATCCATAAGAGCTGGCGCTACCTTCTCGGCTGCGTTCATGATGCATCTTACTGTCATGCATTGGCTGTGCGGTTTAACTAAGTATGTCCAGTAACTTTCCCAATTTAGTCTAGCCAATGCCTGGATTGCTTTCCCGTTTGCCTGCGCTTTCTGCCTCCATTCTGTCTCTAGTTGCAACTTGCTCGGTAGGTATCTCGGGGTGGTCTCTGAAATCAAATTGGCTCTGTGTAAATTTTCATTTACACAGTCGATAAGGATGCTCGCTTGTGTCGCCGTTGTCTCTGCTGCTTGCTCCGCCTGTGTGATTTGTTCGTCCCATTTATTAAAGAGCAGCTCCTTGTGATTTTCATTAATCTTGGGTGCCCCTGCTCTTTTCCCTTCCTCATCATCTTGCCAAGTCAAATATTCTGTTACTCTTTTGTTGTTCTGATCATAGTCGTTCCGCAATTCCACCACCTGGCTGGTGATCCTGTCGCTTAGTTCACAAAAGTTTCTCCACTGTGATATTCTACGTACCATATCTTCCTGTTGCTGTGATAGTTGCTCGTTCAAGCCGATGGACTCTGAAATAAACTCTGCCAGCTTAGGTTCATCTTTATGCATTTCTTGCACCGTCTGCAGTTGCTTTTCTTTTTCTTCAAGACTTCTTTGATAGCTTACCTGCATCTGGCGAAAGTCTTCCTGTAGCTTTTCGAGCTGTCTGGAAGCTTTAGTGTTTGCGTTGGCTTGTTGCAACTGTTGTTGTAGCAGTTGTATTTGATTTTCATGTTCTTTTAGGAGTTGCTGAACTTCAGAGGCCTTGTCAATAGTTGCAGAAGCATATGCTCCTGCAATCTGAGACAGCTTCGTGAGATTCTCGGTTGGATTATTATTTAGGTCTTTCCACAAGACGTCTAGATGTTCAGCATCTTGAGACAGTGCATTCTCAAGCTTTCTCTTCTTTCTTTGTCTCCTTACAACTGCTTTGTGCTGGGGACTGTAGAATACGTCCAGTGGAGGAATTTCTTCTACGTTGAGTAGAAGTTCTGAGGATGGAGCGATAGGAAGGTGTTCTGCTTCTGCGGCATTACTGACTATGGTCGAGACGACCTCTTGCACCACCTGTGTATTGCCCACAGGTGTCTTCGGGACTTGCCCTTCAAGATTAATTAATTCATTGAAGGTTTCCCACTCTTTATCCAACTCTGTTGTGACAAGAGGTGTTTCGACGACAGGAGGGGGAACGTTTCTTGGTGGTGAGGCGATAACTTGCTGCTGAGCCATCGTACCTGACTGAGCTGTGTCTTTGGTTGTTTCTTCGTTCTTTTCTTTGTCGTGCACAGACTCTTCAGGATGTTCAGATATTTCTCTTGCGGCGCTGGACTTAGATCTGGAAGTGTTGGACTTTTCACTGAGGCTGATGCTCGGAGTCGGTTCTCTAGTAGCTACTCGTAGCCCTTCTAGTGGAATACTAGCCAGCCTTCTCTCTCTATATAACGTGAATTTCCGGAGGTCGTCTGGAGACAACCTTGACTGAGTTTCTTGCAAAATCTCTTTGAGCGAGCTCTTACTCTGAAAGAGATCATCAAACAGATCTTTCTTCCCATAGAACACTCTTATCTTGACGTTGGTTGTAAATTCCTGGGCCACATTATTTGGGTCGAATGGTCTTGATGAGAACTTAAATAATTGAAGACACGTCACATTCTCCACCTCGCCAAAAGCGTGTCCCACATCGAACAAAGAGAAGGCCCCACAAGTGACGGGAAATTGAGGCCAAATGGCCTTCTTTTTGTCCTTTAGGTCCTTGGTTAAGCCGCCTTCAGAACAAGTTTGATAAGCGATTTCCCGGGCCAACAGTTTATCAGGGACATACAAGGGTAGGACATGTGGAGGTACAGTGCTTCCAAAAACTCGAATGTAGGTAAACCATTCTTCCCCAAACCATCTCGCGATGGGGATGATGTCAATTTGGGCCTCGGGAGAGCACCTTGGGGGGTCCTTATCATATATCATTCTATTTATGGGCAATATGATCCCATGGCAAATCTGGTAAAAATGAGGGGAAAACTGGGAATCCCATAAGACTTTATGATAAACATGGATGGGCAATGGGTCTTGGGTAGTCCATTTCCAACCCATGGTAGGAAAATTTGATACAAGACAGACGGAGTCCATTATATAGGCAGACAAATAAAAAGGAGGATAGACCATTTGGGAGAAGGATCTCCTAGAACGGTAATTGACAACCGCCGTGTATGGAGTATCAGAAAGGATTTTGGCCCAATCTACTATCTCGGAGCTAGTCGCGGCGTCAACTAATGGTAGCCATTCAGATGAAAACTTATTGATATCGGGCATACCAAATAATCTACAGAGCATGGCTGTAGCAAAACAATATGGAGAGGTAAGGGAACCAGTGCTGTACATACCGTTTTTATCCTTTTTCAACGGCTCATCTCTTCTTGACCATTCTTTAGTGGTGTCTGATAGATCTGGATTTTCTACTGCGAACTTCTTAACAAACTGTGCATTATAGGTCGCTTGCGGTTCAGGAAGATGATACATGAGCTTCAGGTCTTGGGCAGCAAACGATCCCATGAGCCCATGTCCCTGGACTTTGAATTGCCTATTTGCCAAATCCGCATCATCTAGAATCCACTTGATCATGTCTGTATATGGTAGGATCTTCAGCCTTGCCGCTATTCTATGGAGGAAAGAACACGCTAGGTCTTCCAGGGATGCCTCCGAAGGACGTGATGCACCCGCGACAGCAGCAGTTACCTTCATTATTCTAGGGTTCTCTTCTTCTAACAACCTATACATGCCTTCCCATGTTGAGATACCTGCATCTCTGTTGCAGGCTGTATCTGTGTACAAGGGCACCATCTCCTTGGTTTTTTCTCTTGTTTCGGAGCTTTGAGCTTTGTTCTTCTTTCCCATTTCGCTTTGCGCTTCTGTCTGATTTGCCTTCGCACTTTGCTCCTGCAGGTTACGAGTGAAATGGAAAGACTAATCAGAAAGGTGATGGGAGAGTTTTAAATGCAAGAGATAATCAGATATGCCACCTTACGTGAAGCAAATCCGCATCAAGGCACGCGTCTTTATTCCACTTAATAACTGACAACTAATTTATTACTATCATTAAAAGCGCATAATTTCAAGTCAGGTTATAGTAAGTGGCTTTTCTTTGGGTGACGCGCCCGAAGGATTCGTACTAAGGTGCTTTATGATTTGCCAACGTACCCTTGCATGTCGCGCAATCGCAAATCGCAGCGATCGCAATATCGCGGATCGCAATAATTCAATGTTTGCCAAACTTTTCCTGCCTCATTTCTGCGATATGCGATCGCGCGACATAAACAGTAAAACATCGTGCGATAAACAGTAAAACATGATTTAGATTCTCCATAAAAGTATCTGTCTTGGCTAAGGAAGCACTCCTAATTAGTTCACCCACACATTTTAATCAAGTAAATAAGGAAAGTCTTGAAAAATAACAGCTGCATCTTCCCAGGTAGCTGACCCTGGGCTATATTGGTCCCATTGGACCTTGACTTGCTCAAACTCACGGTTCCTGAGTCGACAAACCCGGCGGTCCAGTATACAGAATGGTTCGACCTGAAGGACTCCTTCCTCGGAAACCTGCAATTTTTCAAATTTCAAAACATGGGATGGGTCGGGTACATATTTTCTAAGCATAGAAACATGAAACACATTATGCATCCTTCTTAGATGGAAGGGCAGCTCGAGCTTGTAAGCAATTGGTCCAATCCTCTCTAGGATTGTGAATGGCCCAACAAATCTAGGGGATAGCTTTGTTTCCTTACCCATCCTAAAGGGACTTTTAAAGGGTTTGATTCTAATGAAAACTTGGCTTCCTTCCTTAAAGTTTCTATCAATTCTCTTTGCATCAGCATAACTTTTTTGGCGATCCCTAGCTTCTTTTAGTCTCTGCTTAATTGTGGCCATTTGTTCTTCCATTTCTTGGAGCATTTCAGGTCCCAACATGACTCGGTCCTCTAATCGATCCCAACTTAATGGAGTACGACATGGTCTTCCATACAAGATTTCGAAGGGAGTTGCCTGTATTGAACTGTGGTAACTATTGTTGTAGGCAAACTCTACTAAGGGAAGGTATTTCTCCCATTGGTTTTGTTGATCCATGACATACATTCTTAGCATGTCCTCCAACACTTGGTTTACTCTTTCTGTTTGACCATCTGTCTCTGGGTGATATGTTGTACTAAAATTCAGTTGTGTTCCCATAGATTGTAATAGACTTTTCCAAAATCTGGAAGTAAAACGTGTGTCTCTATCAGATATTATCTTTCGTGGTACTCCATAAAGGCGAATTATTTCTTTCAGGAAAATTTGAGCGATAGTTGATGCTTCAAAGGTGGTCTTGACTGGAATGAAATGAGCACTCTTTGTTAATTTATCAACCACAACCATAGTCATGTCTCTGGGATGTCATAGGTAAGCCTCCAACAAAATCCATCAAAACAACTTCCCACTTAGTTTATGGTATATCATGGGGTTGTAAAAGCCCTGCCGGGTGACGATGTTCAGCTTTAACCTGTTGACATTCTAAACATCGAGCCACAAACATTGTTATATTCTTTTTCATTCCTGTCCAGAAAAATAGTTGTTTTAAGTCTGCATACATTTTCTAGACTCCTGGATGTGCAGCGTATGGAGCTTGATGGGCTTCCTTGATTATTAAATTCCGAAGATCATCATCTTTTGGGACATAAATCCTACCCTTATATCGTAGCAATCCATCATTTTCTAAGGTGTATTCCTCCCACTTGGTTGCCACAGGTACCTCTTCTTGTAAGGCAAATTTTATTTGCTGGTAATGTGGGTCCCCTACTAGATGATTTAGAATCCGGCTCCTCAAGTCTATCTTTAATGCCGACATTGAATGAAGTCTAGGTCTCCTGCTTAAAGCATCTGCCACTTTGTTCTCTTTTCCCTTAATATAGGATATCTTGAAATCATAATCACTAAATAGCTCACTCCAGCGTCGTTGTCGAGCATTAAGGTCCTTTTGTGTGAAGATATACTCAAGACTTTTATGATCTGTTCTTAACTCAAATTGACGCCCCATTAGATAATGTCTCCACAATTTCAAGGCCATTACAACCGCTGCTAATTCCAGATCATGAGTTGCGTAATTGATTTCATGGTTCTTAAGTTTTCGAGAAGCATAAGCGATAACCCCTTCATCTTGCATCAAGACTGCACCTAATCCTTCTTCTGATGCATCCATGCATACAAGAAAGTCCTTGTCCATGTCAGGTACTTTTAATATTGGGGCCGTTGTTAGTCGATGTTTTAGCTCATTAAATGCTTTCTCACACTCACTTGTCCATTCAAACTTAACCCCTTTCCTTTGGAGGTGGGTGATGGGATTAGATATCTGCGAGAACCTTTCTACAAACCTTCTATAGTAGCCTGCCAATCCCATAAATCTACGTACTTCCTTGACATTCCGGGGATTTGGGACCGGATGCCTGCCTTGGGGCAGATGAGGTCTGAGTCAGGCACGAGCCTTGGGGCCAGCTTTGGACTAGGATACAGACTGGGTCAGGCTTATGCCTGGTGCCGAAAGTGGGAAAAAGGACAGAGATTCCTTGAGATTTCCCGGGGTGTTGGGGACTTTCGATGCCTGTTGGTTATACTAGTTCAGCAGAGGGTGTTGGCAACATGAAGCAAATAAAATAATAAATAATAAAACTTAACTTTGGGACGAAGTTCCTTAAAGTGGGAGAGTATGTAATATCCCTCCCCTTAATAATAAATAATAAATAAAAATAATACAAAAATACTAATTAATAATAAAAATAATGAATAATAATAAATAAATCACTTAATAATAAACAATAAAAATAATAAATCATAAATGTTAAATAATAAATGATATTAAAAATATATACAAAGAAATAAATAAAAATAATAAAAATAAAAATAGTAATAACCATATTAAAGCTCTAAATAAGAATAAATAGAAATAAAACAAGAAAACTATCAAAAAGAAGGAAATAAAACAAGAAAGCTAAAAAAAAGAAAAGTAAAGAAATAAAACAAGAAAAAAAGTTGCATGTAGACACATGGAGTGTGTGCATGTGGTTCCCCTTCCAATGTTTGCTTTATTTAATAGATGGTGAGGAGGATGGGAGGTATTCCATCATTCCGAGATTCTATCTTTCATTCTCTTGGGAGAATGGTATACTAAGACTTAGGAGTCACTGGCAGTAGTACGTTGATTGAGGGCTCGGGGGTGGCCAGTTGTAGCATAATCCTTGCACAATTGAGCCTATGGTTGGGTGGAAAGTCGTCCCCAAAACCTTGTTGTCATATGGCAAACCTTGGTCACAGGGTAGATCATGGCTCCTAAACGTCGAAGACAAACCCGAAACAACCTTGGAGTAGAAACACCACCTCCCGCCACTTCAGAGATAGGAACCCCAGCTGAGCAAGCTATATTACATTCCCTTGGAGAAATGACCAATATCTTTAAGGACTGGGTCTCAAGCCAAGGACGAGATCAAGGAAATGTGCAAAAGGAATTGGAACAAAAACAGAGACAAGACCTAAATTCTCAACTCAATGCCAAAGATGGACAAGCAACACTTGATATTATGAAAGAAGTCCAAAAATCCAAATTACCAGAGTTTACGGGTCTAGAAGGGGGTTCAAAAGCGGAAGCATGGGTAATGGTTGTCAAAAGAGCACTTAGTTTTAAGGCATACACTTCTAGGGAAAAGGCCCAGATATCAATGAGTCTACTAAAAGGAGATGCCTTATTATGGTGGGTAAATGAAGAAACGAAGATGCAAGTCACCCCAGTACAAGTTACTTGGGAAATGTTTGAGGAAGCCTTCCGAACTAGGTACCTATCAGAGGAGTACAAACACCAACAAGTAGGAGCTTTCCATGAAGTACGACAGAATGGTAGATCTATCGAGGACTATGAAGCTGAATTTTATTCGTTGGTCCATCACGTGGACTATATGGCTGATGATAGACGTCAAGTTGAAAGATTCTTACATGGACTCGACCCCTTAGTCCGAGCAGAAGTCGCCATGTGGAAACCCACCACTATGGCAACAACCACTAGTTTAGCCAAACAAGTCTTGAGGAAAATCAATATGAAGAAACAAATGGTAGTTGATGAAAGTTCAGGAAAGGAGCATTCCACAATGAGGCTAAATAAACCAGGGGGGCAGCCATATAGATTTCAGGGAAGACAAAACACTGTTTCTCGGATCGCTAGCGCAACTTCTCGACCGCCTCTGAGAGGACATAAGGGTCAACCCTACTTGATTAATGGGAGAAGTAGAAGATTTGGTGACCAAGGACAAGTACAACATGAGAAGCAGGCACAAGTAGAATGTTGGCAATGTAAAGGTCCACATTATAGAAAAGATTGTCCAAGCTATCAAACAGGGATTAAACAACAGGAATACAAAGAAAAAGGAGAAAGACCACAAAACCCACATCGAATTCATGCAGCTACAAACCATCGCCAGGCTGAGCACCAAGCCACTGTAGTAAAATCTGCAGGTATGATCAATAACATCCCTCTATCTGTGTTAATTGATCCAGGTGCTACTGATGGTTTTATTTCACCTTCAACAATACTTAGATGTGGATTGACAGCTCATGAGCAAAGTAACTTTAGAATGGTATAAATGGTGTCAGGCTCTCAGCAATCAGTAGGGTCAACGGTAAGAGATTGTAGTGTTAACATTGGGGGGTGTGATACCAAGATTAATCTATATAGTAAAACTCTCGGAACGTATGACTTAATCTTGGGAATGGATTGGCTTGAATCCCATCAAGCTATACTGGATTGTTATAATAAGACAGTCCTCATAAAAAATGACCAAGGAGAAACCAAAGTAATAAAAGGGATTAGACGTGGTGTTACGTTGCGCCTCATATCAGCCAAGAAAGTTAATAAGTGTATGAGGAAAGGGTGCAAAATTTATGCGGTAGAAATGGTTCCTACCAATGAGAAGTCCTCGGATAAATTGCACCCACTACTTTCCGAATTTACAGATGTATTTCCTCCAGAGCTACCAGGTTTGCCTCCAGTTCGAGAAATTGATTTCTCCATAACCTTGAAACCAGAAGTGGAACCCATATCCAAAGCACCTTATCAAATGATTGTTCCAGAGCTTAATGAATTGAGTATACAGCTCAAAGAACTTCTTGATCAAGGTTTTATAAGACCCAGTGTGTCACCTTGGGGTGCACCAGTAATTTTTGTAAAGAAGAAGGATGGAACTCTTAGGTTATGTATTGATTACCGAGATCTAAACAAGGCCACCATTCGAAATAGGTACCCCATGCCTCGAATCGATGACCTCTTTGACCAACTAAAAGGAGCTTCAATATTCTCCAAGATAGACTTACGGTCAGGTTATCATCAGCTAAGAATCAAGGAGGAAGACATACCTAAAACAGCATTCAGAACGTGCTATGGACACTATGAGTTTATTGTTTTGCCATTTGGTTTGACTAATGCCCCAACAACATTCATGAACTTGATGAATAGTGTCTTCCGAAAATATCTGGACCGCTTTGTCCAATTTTTCTTGGATGACATCCTCATTTACTCTCGTAATGAGAAAGAGCATCTAGAACACTTGAGGTTGGTACTACAATGCCTCAGGGAACATAAGCTATATGGAAAACTTTCTAAATGTTCTTTCTTTGAGAAAGAAATTAAATATCTAGGCCATACCATTAGTGGCAAAGGCATTGCAGTTGATTACAGTAAGATGGAAACTATAATGACTTGGCCATCTCCCCGGAATGTCAAGGAAGTACGTAGCTTTATGGGATTGGCAGGCTACTATAGAAGGTTTGTAGAAAGGTTCTCGCAAATATCTAATCCCATCACCCACCTCCAAAGGAAAGGGGTTAAGTTTGAATGGACAAGTGAGTGTGAGAAAGCATTTAATGAGCTAAAACATCGACTAACAACGGCCCCAATATTAAAAGTACCTGACATGGACAAGGACTTTCTTGTATGCACAGATGCATCAGAAGAAGGATTAGGTGCAGTCTTGATGCAAGATGAAGGGGTTATCGCTTATTCTTCTCGAAAACTTAAGAACCATGAAATCAATTACGCAACTCATGATCTGGAATTAGCAGCGGCCGTAATGGCCTTGAAATTGTGGAGACATTATCTAATGGGGCGTCAATTTGAGTTAAGAACAGATCATAAAAGTCTTGAGTATATCTTCACACAAAAGGACCTTAATGCTCGACAACGACGCTGGAGTGAGCTATTTAGTGATTATGATTTCAAGATATCCTATATTAAGGGAAAAGAGAACAAAGTGGCAGATGCTTTAAGCAGGAGACCTAGACTTCATTCAATGTCGGCATTAAAGATAGACTTGAGGAGCCGGATTCTAAATCATCTAGTAGGGGACCCACATTACCAGCAAATAAAATTTGCCTTACAAGAAGAGGTACCTATGGCAACCAAGTGGGAGGAACACACCTTAGAAAATTATGGATTGCTATGATATAAGGGTAGGATTTATGTCCCAAAAGATGATGATCTTCGGAATTTAATAATCAAGGAAGCCCATCAACCTCCATATGCTGCACATCCAGGAGTCCAGAAAATGTATGCAGACTTAAAACAACTATTTTTCTGGACAGGAATGAAAAAGGATATAACAATGTTTGTGGCTCGATGTTTAGAATGTCAACAGGTTAAAGCTGAACATCGTCACCCGGCATGGCTTTTACAACCCCATGATATACCAGAAACTAAGTGGGAAGTTATTTCGATGGATTTTGTTGGAGGCTTACCTATGACATCCCAGAGACATGACTGTATTATGGTTGTGGTTGATAAATTAACTAAGAGTGCTCATGTCATTCCAGTCAAGACCACCTTTGAAGCATCAGCTATCGCTCAAATTTTCCTAAAAGAAATAATTCGCCTTCATGGAGTACCACGAAAGATAATATCTGACGGAGACACACGTTTTACTTCCAGATTTTGGAAAAGTCTATTACAATCTATGGGAACACAACTGAATTTTAGTACAGCATATCACCCAGAGACAGATGGTCAAATAGAAAGAGTAAACCAAGTGTTGGAGGACATGCTAAGAATGTATGTCATGGATCAACAAAACCAATGGGAGAAATACCTTCCCTTAGTAGAGTTTGCATACAACAATAGTTACCACAGTTCAATACAGGCATCTCCCTTCGAAATCTTGTATGCAAGACCATGTCGTACTCCGTTAAGTTGGGATCTATTAGAGGACCGAGTCATGTTGGGACCTGAAATGCTCCAAGAAATGGAAGAACAAATGGCCACAATTAAACAGAGACTAAAAGAAGCCAGGGATCGCCAAAAAATTTATGCTGATGCAAAGAGAATTGATAGAAACTTTGAGGAAGGAAGCCAAGTTTTCATTAGAATCAAACCCTTTAAAAGTCCCTTTAGGATGGGTAAGGGAACAAAGCTATCACCTAGATTTGTTGGGCCATTCACGATCCTAGAGAGGATTGGACCAGTTGCTTACAAGCTCGAGCTGCCCTTCCATCTATGAAGGATGCATAATGTGTTTCATGTTTCTATGCTTAGAAAATATGTACCCGACCCGTCCCATGTTTTGAAAAATTGCAGGTTTCCGAGGAAGGAGTCCTTCAGGTCGAACCATTCTGTATACTGGACCGCTGGGTTCGTCGACTCAGGAACCATGAGTTTGAGCAAGTCAAGGTCCAATGGGACCAATATAGCCCAGGGTCGGCTACCTGGGAAGATGCAGCTGTTATTTTTCAATATTTTCCTTATTTACTTGATTAAAATGTGTGGGTGAACTAATTAGGAGTGCTTCCTTAGCCAAGATAGATACTTTTATGGAGAATCTAAATCATGTTTTACTGTTTAAACCTTATGATACATACACTATGATTTCTGTTTAGTTTAATTAATTGTTAATATGTTGAGGATAATGGTAGGGGGATAATGATGCACATGTGGTTCTTATAGCGATGATGTATCCTTATGATTATGATGTTATGTCGAGGTATATTGACATATTCATTTACTACATGATGATAGGTATTTAATGTTGATGTTATAACTTATGATGGTATTTCATGAGGTGAAGCATGTATTATTCATAATGTTGTGATTAACTATGATGAATGTTCTCATGATGACATGCAAGATTTGGCATATGGACTAATTTCTATGATACTATGATGGTATAGCTAATGCATTGGTTGCATGTTTAGGTATGATGATTGACAGGACTCCACAATGGGCTGAGAGGGCCGGTTTATTTGATGATCTCATGCGAGCCCATACGCACGAGAGATAATAAGTAACATCATATGGGTTGGGGACAAACTCAATCAACACTACATATTCCAGTGGTTCCTTTGTCTTGTGTATAGCTCTTGATGGATAGCTCTAGAAGAGCTATGAGACCATCTTGAGGAGGCCACGTGCCTGATGTTCTAGGCTAGGTGCCTAGTATTGGATTGGGATGTCGAAGTCTGGAAGGGATGTAAAGGACTTCGATGCCTGGGGTTGTGCACCCTAGTAGTTGTGGAGGGAGTGGGCCAGCCTTGCGAGATGCCCGAGGTCATTGATTACCGGACCGGATGCCTGCCTTGGGGCAGATGAGGTCTGAGTCAGGCGCGAGCCTTGGGGCCAGCCTTGGACTAGGATACAGACTGGGTCAGGCTTATGCCTGGTGCCGAAAGTGGGAAAAAGGACAGAGATTCCTTGATATTTCCCGGGGTGTTGGGGACTTTCGATGCCTGCTGGTTATACTAGTTCAGCAGAGGGTGTTGGAAACATGAAGCAAATAAAATAATAAATAATAAAACTTAACTTCGGGACGAAGTTCCTTAAAGTGGGAGAGTATGTAATATCCCTCCCCTTAATAATAAATAATAAATAATAAAAATAATACAAAAATAATAATTAATAATAAAAATAATGAATAATAATAAATAAATCACTTAATAATAAATAATAAAAATAATAAATCATAAATGTTAAATAATAAATGATATTAAAAATATATACAAAGAAATAAATAAAAGCAAAAATAGTAATAACCATATTAAAGCTCTAAATAAGAATAAATAGAAATAAAAAAAGAAAACTATCAAAAAGAAGGAAATAAAACAAGAAAGCTAAAAAAAAGAAAAGTAAAGAAATAAAACAAGAAAAAAAGTTGCATGTAGACACATGGAGTGTGTGCATGTGGTTCCCCTTCCAATGTTTGTTCTATTTAATAGATGGTGAGGAGGATGGGAGGTATTCCATCATTCCGAGATTCTATCTTTCATTCTCTTGGGACAATGATATACTAAGACTTAGGAGTCACTGGCAGTAGTACGTTGATTGAGGGCTCGGGGGTGGCCAGTTGTAGCAGAATCCTTGCACAATTGAGCCTATGGTTGGGTGGAGAGTCGTCCCCAAAACCTTGTTGTCATCTGGCAGACCTTGATCACAGGTAATATAGATATAAAATTATTTGTCAGCATATGTTTTTTAATTAAGAAATTAATTTATTTATTTTTTTGTTTTATTTCTTTACTTTTCTTTTTTTTAGCTTTCTTGTTTTATTTCCTTCTTTTTGATAGTTTTCTTGTTTTATTTCTATTTATTCTTATTTAGAGCTTTAATATGGTTATTACTATTTTTATTTTTATTATTTTTATTTATTTCTTTGTATATATTTTTAATATCATTTATTATTTAACATTTATGATTTATTATTTTTATTATTTATTATTAAGTGATTTATTTATTATTATTCATTATTTTTATTATTAATTATTATTTTTGTATTATTTTTATTATTTATTATTTTTATTATTTGTTATTTATTATTTTTATTATTTATTATTTATTATTAAGGGGAGGGATATTACAACTAGTGTCACCTTCTCTATTCGGTTGTTTTTGGGTTAACCCTTGTCAGATCAGTCAAGTAGAGTAAGGTGAGGGGGAAAACCTAAACAGGCATGTCAGAGATATAATAAACAACTTCTCTGCTGGAAAAACCTCTTATGCTCTCAATAAGTCAGGATCCCTCTTCCGCCTCTGAAATGAATAAGTGTTATGCATAGTTAAAAAAAAATGAAAAAAAAAAGTGAAAAAAGTTTGAAAAAAAATGAAAAATGAATAAGGCGAAAGAAGAGAAAGGCTTCCTAAGTAGAGAGGTGATGCAAGTAATTCTGTCGGGGTACTGACCAAGCTCACTGGCAGCGGAGCCATTCTTGTGTTCCTATGTGACTCCGTCGAGGTACTGTCTAGGCCTGTTGGCAACAGAGCAACACCAGAGATGAAATTAAGGCTCTGACGACTATACTTCTTGTGCACCAATATACCCCTTAACCCCAAATGAAACAAATGTGTTGCCTTGGCTTGGAATGTGTGTCAATCGACCAAGGGCTTGGCAGATGCTACATCTTACAATCAAGCTAGTGTAAAGCCAGGATGAACTAAGAACTGAACAATTCTTCTGGAGGTGTCAGACTTGCTTTTCATGAACAAGGTCCATTCAGAGAGCTAGAGTTCTACCAGTGTGTCACCAAGTGTTGTAGCAACTACAACCACCCTCCAAAATTTTTCCTTAGCTTTGTTTTGGAACCTCCCTTCCAACCTTCACAGCATCTTGCCTTGCTTCGTCAAGTTCACAAGATTCAGTGTTTCTTCCACAAAGGCAGCCTGTCGATCACAGCTTGATGCATTCCCCTCACAAACTGTTCACCCGGACTTGGTCCAGCTATAGGCTGACAAGCTTCCCCAAGAAAATTGTGCATTTTTGGAGGGCAACCAGCCTTCCCTCCAGAAATTGCCCAATCCTGTCTAGCAGCCTACAGGGCTCCAAGATTGCGCAATTCTGCAAGTCAACACTCCCTGCAGGAATTGTGCAATTTTCCCCAGCGGGGCTGCTCAACCCAGAGTTTGCGCAAATTTGCGCAGCAATCAGTTACTCTTCCCAGAAATTGTGCAAATCTCTTGGGCAGCCAGCCCAGCGCCCGACCAGAAATGTGCATTTTCTCCCAGCAGTAGAGCAATCTCTTGCATGTGTAGCTGAGTTGACTGGTTCCCTCCAGGATCGAGAAAACTGACTTACATGCATGGGATACTTCTCCCAAGGCAGCATGCAAAGGCATCCCTTGTTTCAGGGATCTATTTCTAGCAGTTGGAGGTTACATGCAAGGATCACTTCAAAAGCCTCCCACCAAGTGTCGCTTTCCCTAGAATTGTGACATGCGCGTCACAACCTCAATATTATCAAAACTTATCAACCAAACATTGTAGAGCTCATTCCTCACATCAACCTTACAGCTCTGACATCCCGCATCACATCTAGGAGCAGTTGATACATCCAACTCAGTTGTTTTTCAATAAGCCCGCTTTCCATGCCTTGTGTTGCATTTTTGTCACTTTTTTTGTTTTCGCTTGTGTGAGTATTGTATGCTTGATTTCTTTGAACGCTTATTTTCGTGTACATGTTTACTAGCTTTTCCTAGCATGGTTTCAGTTTTCGTTGATATCTCACTATTGTCACATCCATGAAACTGTTTTTCACGAACGATCGTTGATTCGGTGACTCGCCTCACCCACATGCATGTTGTTCCGTTTTCTAAATCTGCCATTCACTGTTTGCATGAATGATCATTCACTTATGCTTGCACTCAGTATCACCATGCATTCGCACTCACATTCACTTTCAGTTTCCCGTTGACGAGTCTGGGCAGTCTTGTCCCAGACTCTACCTCACCAAGAGCCTCACCAAGACATCGTTGTGCAATCCTGAGAGGGAAGGCTCTGTCTTCCTCTCCGGAAATGCACATTTTTGGCCAGTGACTGTCCTCCAAGACTATTTTGTGCATGTCTGAGGGACAGTGACTTCTGGCCCAAAAAATTGTGCAATACAGTCACTGACCCTACAGCCATTGCCAACTGAGATTGTGCATTGCACAATTCCAGCAGTCAGCAGCAAGACTGGATTGTGCATAGCATAGTTCTAGCAGTCAGTCAGTCTCCCAGCAACCCAGACTGTGCCTTGCGCAGTCTTGGCAGTCAGTCTCCCGACCTCCTGGCCGAAATTGCACAACCTTCATGATCAGTCACACAGGTATGTTGCAAGTCAGTTATCAAGTTCATTTTGGTTTTTTACTGATAGATTGCTTACCATGAGTGTTGCCATGTCTCCAGGTATTGCAGCTATTCATCTGCCTCTCAGCATTGCAAGTACAATGGTTTCCAAGAGGGCAGAGTCGAAGACACCGTTCAGAGCACACCTGGAGATGCAGTCTATCAAATGTCTATGAGATTTCCTACTCACAAAGACATCAAGTTGTTCGTAGACAAGAACATCAAGATATCACAGCGAGAAGCATTATGAACAGCAGCTGAAGGTAGCATATTGAATGTGGCAAACGCAACGAATGAAGCGAATGCATCGAATGCAGCGAAGGCAATGAATGCAAGAGGAAGGTTGTTGACAACACAGAGGCGAAACAAAGTTGCAAGATCAAGCAGATCCACTGATGATGAAAGAAACTTTGGAGACTCGGGCTATGATGTGACGGTGCGACATGAAGATCGCATGAAGATAGAGAATGGAATAAAGAAGGAGTTGCATGTGTTGAAGCAAAAACTCAAGGAAGAACATGAAGCTACACATATAAATGAATGAGTTGCAACAGGAACAGGAACAACAGTGGGTGCAACATGCACTCATGGATGAAACTGCGCCCGTACAAGTTAAAGATCCATCCCAACAGCTGGCACGGAGCAGACATGGTGAGCAGTGTTTTTTATTGCATGCAAGGGATTCAGCAGCATGCATGTCATTGTGCGCACACATGAAATCCAACCCATTCGGCACACTCACCGAGTCCAACTGGACTTGAACATGTAATTCGGAAAGTCGATGTGCATGACCACCAGCACACACTTGAAGATTAACACGGACACTATGCATCATTGTGTGTCGTTTCAGCCGCATCCAAGAAGACCATGCACACGTTAGCAGACAAGTTGGATGAAAAAGTCGAACCAATGCACCAGATGCAACGGAGGCAAGAGTTAGTTTCAGCAAGATGTCACCATGGGGTGCATGCACACCATCACAGACGACCAAGCTTGGCATCAACTCACCACCTTCACCATCACAAGCATGTCATATAGTTGGTCTCATCACAACGGACCGAGTGTCATGATGTCTTGCATGGCTTGCTCAATCCATTTTGTCTCACATGAGTACATGTGCATTGTAATGTTGAGTCATGTCAAGTGTAAGTCAAGAGTCAACAGTTGGATGTAATAGTCATAGAGTAGGTGAAGAGTCATGAGGGTAGTTGAACTGTCACAAAGGGGAATGTCAAGGGTCACCCCACCCTTTGTTATAAATAGTCCTTCATAACTCATTGTATAGGATTTGGTCAGCCAAGCTTCTGATAAGAATATCTTGAAAGAGCTTGGACAGTGTAGTAATGCACCTTGGCTTCTCCACTGCACAGAGCTAGTTCATCTCTTTGGAGGAGCAGGTGGATGTGGCTACAACGTTCCACTGTTGGGGCTAGCAGGTTTACATGGATGTATTGTATGATTGGAACTTACACTTCTTTATATAATAAGTGCTAGCACGTTTTCATGCATATGTTTTTATTGTAGTTGGACTGTTCCGGTTGCTTTAGCAATGTATGTTGTTTAACTTGCGTAGTTGTGTATGAACACTTTTGTATGCAATTATATGAATCTTGTTGTAGATGTGTTGTTGGTTTAACCATCACTTTGGATTGCCAGATTGACCTGCTTTCCAGCTTGTGATGCATCTTCGCTTGCGTGTTCCCTTCCTAGTTGAGTACACTTACAGGTTGCCAAGGGGCGCACTCATCTCAACCCCCATGTGTTCCAACCTCTCATACACCTTCCTTGACTCACTGCAGCGGTCACACCCTTGCTACTGACAGAGTTATCTTTCTTGCCTCTATGCGACATCGCGGTCAAGGCATTGCTTGACGACCCACTGCTGGAATCCTACACCAAACTGTCTGAGATCTAATTGGGACTTCTTACTGGAGAGATCCCCTTACATGTTGGCGGGTCCAGCACCATCAACACTTACATAAATGAAAAAATCTTGGGTGATACAAATGACAAGGTCTCCTTGGTGTATATAGGAGTCTAAAGGGTCACAATATATTCAGGGCCTACATAACAATAATAATATAAGGGGTCAACAATAACAATAGTGGGCTTCTATGGGGCACAACAATAAAAATATTTGGGCTACCTGGGGCACAACAATAGCAATATGGGGGCTACACTAGTATTATAAGGACCTAACAATGGAAGTGACAACGATACATGTGACAATGACCTTGTTATTATGATACTTGATTACCTATCACCTTGATGCCAGCAACCTTGATGAGAATGACCTTAATGAACAGAGTTGAAGACTATGATACTCTTGTACTCCTTGATATCGTTGTAACCTAGTATGGCAATGACCCATGGTATGGAGATAACTTAATGATAATGACAGTGACCTTGCTTATGATAAATGATGACAGTGACATGATGGATGATGCATAACAAAAGTCTTGATATGACAGTGTTCATGACAGTGACTTTGATGACAACTTGATGGATGACTTAAGTGAAGATATCTCTACGACAAATTTGATTTTGTATAAGACAGTGATATGATAGCATCTCTCTTGGATTTGTTTCGTTCAATTCACAAACGAAGTTGTGAACTCACTTGGGTTGGCCATGATTGTTAATCTCATTCTTATTGTACTTTGTATCTTAACTGAACAAATGATGAATATCTAATAGAAGAATAATATGGTTAGGTTTTACCCCTTGTGGTATTTTTCCCTAATCTCTAACCTAAATTATGGTGTCTCCATTGTATATGTTTTTTTTATGTTGTTCCTTATCGTTTCATTTCATTGTTGATGTTATTGTTCTCTGTACATAATCGATGATAATTTTAAGATGTCATGGGGTGATTTTCATATGTAAATTTTGAAAAAGTTTGAAAATGTAATTATCTACAGCAAAGAACAATCTAGCCCTTAAAATTAACATAATGTTGTATACTTAGATGTTTGAACAAATAATTCATAATGATGTGTCTAATTTTATTTATGTATGTGATTATTAATATTGCATAATAAATATCTTGTCATTATGTTTGTTAGCAATTAGTTGCACAACAATTAACATCTCGTAATTATTTTATAAGGTTCCTTTATTGAGGGTGTTCATGAGTGTCACAAGTATTTTTCATGAAATTAAAGCTAATGAACAGTATAGCAAGGATGAGACTAAAAGTGAGAAAGATGAAAACTAAAGTGATTCTAGTGAATATGGCTTTTTCTCTAACTTTTATGTTATTGATTATACTTAATCAATTTCTCATGACATATTATTTATATATTTATTGATTATTTTCCATGTCAATACTAAGCTATTGATTATTTTCCATGCCAATTCTAAGTTATTTTTGTCCTCTAAAGCAACAAGGGCAACAAGATTCCAAGTGTAGAGATGCATAAAAAATTTCATGCACCAATGTTATCGCCCTTCTTTTAGTCGTTCTCCAACTTTCCATGGGGTCTTGCCAAGTTGCAACTTTGTTATCACTCCTTTCCTTTCTTTCATCAAGTCAAAGAGGATAGTTAATCTTAGAAATTTCTAAGCAAAGCTAATTAGCTTCTATTTTATAAGCTACTAAATGGTGATGAGTTCTAACTACTCATTAGATTCTTGGGTACTTAACACTTGGGGTGGGAAATGACCAATTCAATATTCAACTACAAAAATACCTTTCCAATCCAATTTATGACTATGCAAGGTACTCAAATCAGCCATAATCATTAGATTATTCTTAGTCAATAAACCAATGAACCAAGCTAAATAGCCACTTTCTATTCCTAAGTGACTTCTCATTAACCAAACATGACAATGAACTTCTCTAAATCCACAATGAAATTTTGTTTACAATAGTGCTACTAAATATCATGGTCTTCCCTGAACATTCCACAAAAATCACATGTCACATGAATAGAACTCATAGCAATAGGATTATTTATGAATGGATGTAAAGGCACAACATGAAAAACACTCTTTCAATAAATTGAATAATCGATAGTAGTAGGGTGAATCACCACTAACCAACGGATGGGGTGGTGGTGTGAGTCAAGGATTCCAAATGGGCACAACCAACAAAATACCAATATTCCACATGCAAAACAAAAAACAAATGTGTCAACATTAATAGTCTAGCACTATTTTCACTTTAAGCTCAACATTCTCACAGAATTATATATTTTCACTTGAGGCTCAACCTTCTCACACAATGATAAAACACATATAGCTTATGGTCCTTATAGTTTTGGTCATTCAAATAGCCAACATCATGTGCTACCACAACTATCATTAACCAAGTGCAACCTAATAAAGTGGTCATTCAACTCTTAGGGTTCATCTCACACAATGATTTACCTCAACCTCCAATATGTTGACAACTCAACATCCCATGAGCTAACATTTCTTTGGGACATAGTAACAATTGATGAGCTCTTTATCACACTAGTATTTATAGAAATTTCTAGGGATTCAACAATGATAGGTCAACTCTTTTTTCATATATTACTATCTATACAAGATTTTAGTACTTTACAAGTGATAAGTGGTCATTCAATCCCTAGGTCAAGTGTGGCTTATTGGGAAAATGTTTCCTTAACAAAATAAAACTTTATGGGATTGTTATGAATATAAATAATTAATTAATAATTAATAATGATTAGCATACTAAAGAGGCATGCCTCTAAGGACATGATCCTTTATGAAGGAGCACTTGCCTAGCTATATAAATAGGCCTTCATTTGTAATCAATATATATATATATGTGTGTGTGTGTGTGTGTGTATGTGTGTGTGTATATGATGAATGCTTTTATATTTCAAATATTCTAAATATTTCGCTGCATATATGAAACTGGTTTGTTACACTATTATCAGAGCCTCGTTCTCCAATCCCAAACTTTGGCAATTAATTCTTCATCAAGTTTATTGTCATTCAATTGAAACTTTCAGACAAACAGTATTGTGGAGGTTCTCCATTTTGCTATCAAGTCTTTGGCCATTAAAATAAAAGAAAAAAATTAAAATATATTATAAATAATAATAATAACAATAATAAATAACCAAAAAAGAGATTACATATGGGGAAAAAAATTAACCCAAAAAAAAAAGATAAATAAATAAAGCAATTTGTGGTTGTTAGCTGCCATACCAACAACAGTGCATGGTGTTACTGACAAACGATTACCGCCACCGACAGACCAATTTCCACAGCCACAACTGGACTGCTCCACCGTTGTAGCAGGTCGTCACCTCCCTCGTTTCAAATTCCTTCCATCGTCTCCACCACTAAATCGCTCAACTACCAGTAATATGCCCATCAGTCGCATTGTGTTGTCGTCATCCAAGGAGAACGATCCACTAATTAGCCAATTATTTTCTCCATTATCGCACGCCGCCACAACCACTCTGCTACCGCCACTAACGTTGATCTATAACTAGGTCAACTTTGTCAAGTGTTATTCTGACTCTAAGCTGCCCTTGTTGCTTTTCGACTTCCTCATATCGCTGATTTCATTTGCATACAGATTCCATTTTCCCCCCACCCGATTTGATACTTACCCATTGTTTCAATCACCCTACTCGAGTGACAAATATTAAGCAACTTTCATAAAAACAATTACAAATATTATATCGGTACACTTAACCATCACCACGTTGTCTAATTAGTTTTTCTTTATGTGGTTCATTCCATCTCAAGTAGTGGCTATTAAACGTGAATACGTTTCCATTCTTTAATGGTGTAACCTTTTGTAACTAATCCTAAAAGAAGGATTAGAATCCTTACATTGATTAATAGAAGAGTTATAAGGTTAGAAAATTTATTTAGAAAAAACAATAAGTGGAATACATTATTAATTGAAAAGCTACAAGATTATTATAGTTATTTAGAAAAACAATAAGCTAAATTATATATATATATATATAGATATATACATGTGTGTGTCCTCTTTGTTCATATGGATATCCTAATTGTTGAGAATCATTTAGAAATCAAAATGTCCTATGCACAAAATACTACAAAACTATTTAGTTGAATATCAAAATGACACATCAAAACAATCGTTAGAAGGTAATATGAAGTTTCGTGAAGAGATAAAACAATTAATAGTGACAAATGCAAATTTCAATAAAGAACATGTGGCTCAAGAATTGAAGAAAATAGAATCCAACTTGCAAGTTGAACACCCAACATCACTCCTACAAGAGAATGTAATCCAGTGTGCCGAGAAATTGTAGTTGAAAAATCAAGTGAATCCACACATTAAAAATTTTGAAAACAAAATAATGAAACTTCAACAAAACAAGAAGGCATCACAGCATAAATATGAAGATCTTGAAGATATGCATTATAAGGAAGTAATAAATAAAGACGAAGAAATTTCTCGCCTCAAGGACCATAGTGAAAAATTACTTGCACAAATCAAATACACTAAGGTCACAAAGAATGAACTCAAGAAACAACTATCAGATCAATAAGAGGAAATTTTACACTTAAAGAACCTTAATCAAATTTTATTAGAGCAATTCAAAATTTTAAAAGATGAGGAGAATGACACTAAGAATAAAGTCAACGATCCAAAAATGATGAAATTTCCCACATCAAGTATCACAATCAAAAGCTACTCATTCAAATCAAGAAACTTAAAATTGATAAGAAACCATTGGAGAACAAATTAAAAGAGCTTATGACAAAATCGAAGTCTTCAGACAAGACAACCCAAGTTGAAGAAAGGGAAACAAACACTACTCCAAATAAAATCACGATTTAGAATGATCCCAAACCAGTTAATGTAAAAACATATTCAAATATTACAGTTCAAACGATAGATTTCAAGTGAAAATCCAACAATTAACCAAGTGACTCTTGTACCAGAAGAAAATCAAATACCTCAAGTAAATCAAGAAATCGCACAAACGAGATAAGGAGAAATCAAATCACAAGAACTCCTTATTGGCATCAAAATCATAAAAGTAGATTTCTCAACCAGTGTGCAAATCCATATCACTCATCCCAGAGAAAAGTGACTTATGTTCCAAAGATAACGATGTCAGCACAATTCAGTCTTATGAACTCGAGAAGCATCTATCAAAGCAAGTATCGAGTAACTACAATATTCCACGGAAGATTGATTTAGAATGTTCAAATCTCTTTTCAATTCGACAATTTTGTTTCTCACTCAGATGATCCTATCATCTTGTACCATCGAAGAATTATGAAAGGTGTGAATAGATTACAAGACAAATAAGCAGATAACATGTATTTTCCACAATAAGCTTTGAGGACAAAGCTTTTCTAAAATAAAAGGCAATGTTATGAATGTAAATAATTAATTAATATTTAATAATGATTAGTATATTGAAGAAGCGTGTCTCTAAAAACATGACCATTCATGAAGGGGCACTTGCCTAGGTATATAAACAGTCCCTCATTTGTAATCAATATCATCTCATATATCTTGTATTCACACACATATATATACATCCGTTCATGAAAGGGAACTTGCCTAGGTAATTAAGTATTCCTTCATTTGTAATCAAACCTTGTTCATTACAAGCATTTGCCTTGACTCGTCACAACGCATACTCTTCTTTAATTTTTGCACCAAAAGTATAGAGGTGCTCTTCAACATAGCATGGCATATATGTGGTCAAATACATACATGACATCTAAAAAAATTGATCCAACTTAGACCATGTCTTGTATTAATTCCTTCATCTTGAACTATTTAAAAAATCACCTCCAATGAATATCACATATTCTAGTTCAGTTTCAACTAATGACTATCTTGAATACTAAGAATTCAAATAAGTTATGATCATAAAAATACAAAAAGGGACTCGTGGGATGCTTTGCTAGCAGCTGACAGCGCAGCCTCCTGACGGATCGGATCCCCTAACGGGTCGGATCTGCTCTCTAAACCAGTTGTTGGCCACTGGTTCAACCAGATCGTATTGGTAGCTAAGAGGTGCGATCATGAATGGCCCCCCGCCTCAGGGTGAGAGGCCGCAGTCCTTCAAGGACACAGTGAATCGTACCCCGCTCGTGCAAGGACGGACGAACCC
Organism: Pinus tabuliformis; assembly: GCA_031772625.1. Taxonomy (NCBI): domain Eukaryota; kingdom Viridiplantae; phylum Streptophyta; class Pinopsida; order Pinales; family Pinaceae; genus Pinus; species Pinus tabuliformis. Next base: position 301,169,429 of record CM062812.1, on the reverse strand, counting down.
GACAAAGGCTACCACTTCACAAAATGTTGAAGAAACCCCTACCATGGGAGCACAGTGACAAGCAAAAGAAGGGAAAAACCGATGTTTGCCACGAGTAGTGACCAACCCTAAGTTTGTAATCCCCAACAACCGCATGGAGCAAGGCCACCAATATATGAAAGATCATGCTATGATCTGCAAATTTCTAGGCATCTGGCCCAAGGAGCAAGACATCTTAATGTGGATCCAGCACAAATGGGCACCGCGAGGGAAAATTGAGCTCTGACTCCAAGCAAAAGGGTTCTTTACAATCATCTTTGCATATCTGGAAGATAGACAACGCATCTTCAAAAATGGGCCATATTTTATGGGTAGTGTGGGGTTGTTCATCAGGTACTGGGAGGAATGTTATAACCCTGACAAGGAAGAATTCAGAGCAACTCCAATTTGGGTGTGCTTTTACTCACTACCAGATGACTTTTGGGAGCAGGACATCCTTGAAGGCATCGATAATTCCATTGGACAATTTGTCAAAATATCTGAGGTTACTAAAAGGTGTTACCATGCAGCCTTTGCCCGGATCTGTGTGCATATGAACATCTCACAACCTCTGCCAGAGTCAATAGAATTAATCTATCATGATACCACCTGGATCCAGCCTCTCAATTATGAACATGTCCCATTCAAGTGTCGAAGGTGCCATGAGTATGGCCATTTATTCAGAGATTGCCCCCTGACTAAGGCGAAGGAAGCTAGATTTTCCACTCAACATCGAGATGCAGAAGGGTTCCAACAAGTCGAACGACGTCGTCCTTGCCTGAACCGTCCCCCCCAAGATCCATTGCAGTTGCACCCCGCGTCCGATGAGACCCAGCATGCTCAAACAACTTCGTCCACCATGGTCCTGAAACCCCTGAGAGCTCCCAATCCCAACAACCCTTTTTCCACACTAGAAAACTTGGATCCTGATCAGGAGCAGACAAGGGAGGAGATCTCCTCCTCCTCTAAGGAGATCTCCTAGTCCATGGAAGTCGACAAGCAACCCCTCTCCCTAGGGGAAAATATCGCAGCCAAGTGAAAGATGCCAGAACATTCAGAGGATGCTCGAAGGGTTAAAGATGTCCTTACCCACACAAGCAAGATCCTGGAAGTAGAAGAGAAGAATAACAGATTAGGCGCAGAAGAGAAGAAAATGTTGGAGATATTCAAAGCTTGGATTAAAGCAGATGCCAAAGACATACCAGGAAGCCAGATGTTTCACTTTGGCCATCTCTACTCCCAATGGGCGGCTAGATCAGGTAAACCAGATCCAAATCTACGAGGTACAGGGAAAGACAACAACCCTCTAGCCCTCACCATTGTTGAGTCAGGAGGCTCGAAGAAAGGCAAGAAAGGAAGGAAATTGACCAAAGATCTGATCCGTGAAGCTAGGGAATTGTTGTTGAATTCAGGGAAGATGGGACAATTGATGGATTACTTTCCCAAATCCGCCCCACCTTTTTCATTAAGATCATCTCTTGGAACATCAGGGGCCTCAACAGCCCAGGTAAGATCAAATCCCTAAAGGAAAAGATAGTTAAGCATAAGCCCATCATAGTCTTGTTACAAGAAACCAAAATGAATGATAAGAAACTCACCGAGAACAACTAGAGATGCTGGAAGAATAGTCAAGTCATGTCTATAGATGTGATCGGGACCGCTGGTGGTCTCGCTATTCTTTGCTACCTTAATAAGGTAGTGTTCATTGATTGGGTTGGATCTCGATTCTCCCTTTCGACAGCCTTCAGACTGGTAGGAACAAAAAATTATATTAGTCTTACAGCGGTTTATGACCCTTCCAACCCTCGAGAGAAAGGCCTATTTTTCTCTCAGTTTCACGGATTAAGAAGCTCCCAAGAAAAGGAAGATTGGATCTTAGGAGGGGACTTCAACCTGATCCACAATCTGGATGAAAAGAGAGGAGGTGTTCGGAGGTTGGACCCTTCTTCCTCAGAGTTTAATGATGCTATTGAAGAGCTACATTTGGTGGACATTCTCCCAAAGCATGGACTCCACACATGGAACAATCAGAGAGGAGGGCAGGATCAGGTGGCTAGTCGTCTAGATCGCTTCCTCCTATCTGAGCACTTCATCCTTCAAGATCCAAATGTAGAAACAGAGATTCTTCCGTCCCTCGGCTCGGATCACTGGCCAGTCAGTATGGATATTACTTCTGTGGTTGCTCCTCAGCGGAAGCCATTCTGCTTTGAAATCCTCTGGCTATGGCATCCCGGCTTCCTGGAGAAACTAGAAACCTGGTGGACCTCTATGGACAATCCACCAGGCAACAAGATGCAATCCTTCCAAATAAACTCCAGGCGCTGAAGCTCAAAATTAAAACCTGGAACCGGGAAGAGTTTGGGAACATTTTTTAGGAGAAGAACAAACTGGAAGCTCGCCTAGAAGACGTGGAGAGGAAAATCATAAGGGATGGCCACTCCCCAGAATTGGTCGATGCAGAGGGGCTTCTAATCCGAGAAATAGAGGAAAGGAAAGCCCAAGAAGAGATCCTATGGCGCCAGAAATCACGAGTCCAATGGCTTCGCGAGGGAGAGCACAATACCAAGTTCTTCCACAGGTCCATGATCAACCATCACCAGCAAAATCGCATCACTTAGCCTCAAGGGTCCACGGGAAGACGCTATGAGCGGCAAGAAGACATTGAAAGGGAACTCAGAGCCTATTTTTCAGCTTTATTGCAAGATGAAGGCTATGACAGGTCTGAACCAATTCAGACGGTCATGCATCATATCCCAACCCTGGTCACCCCTACTCAAAATGAAGCCCTACTTAACCCCATCACGCTCGCCAAGGTGGAAGAAGTAGTTAAAGCCTTGCCGACCAATAAATCCCCAGGCCCGGACGGATTCACTACTGAATTTTTCAAAGCGGGCTAGCCTTTTTTGAGTCAAGAGATATGGGATCTGGTGGAGGAATCTTGTCGCCTTCATTGTATTTGGTCAGGCCTGAACGCCACCTTCCTCACCCTCATCCCCAAAGCCCAAGACGCCCTAGCCCCCAGTGACTTCAGACCCATCGCCCTCTGCAATGTCATCTATAAAATCCTCTCTATGATCCTGGTCAGACGTTTGAAGCCCATTCTACACCACATAATCAGCCAGGAACAATCAGGTTTTGTAGAAGGTCACCAAATCCTTGATGGCATTGTCTCAGCACATGAGACCATACACTCTATGCAATCCCACAAAATGAAAGGCATGTTGCTCAAACTGGATCTGTCAAAAGCCTATGATCGGCTGAATTGGGACTATCTACTGGCAATTCTCAAGGCCTTTGGATTTGCAGATGATTGGGTCCACTGGATTAGATCCCTGATTTCCACCCCATTCTTCTCCATCTTGATTAACGGCTCCCCCTCAGAAACCTTCAGACCTTCTCGTGGTATTCGTCAAGGGGACCCTATATCCCCCTTCCTCTTCATCATTACAGTAGAAGGTCTAGGAAGGATGATCAAGGCAACAAAACAACGGAACTTGTTATTCATGGCACCAATGTCTATATGACTCACCAGTAGTTTGTGGACGACAACCTCTTATTTGGGAAAGCGACTATCAGGGAAGCGACCCAGCTGAACAATATTTTGGTGGACTTCCAAGATGCTTCAGGTATGCTTCTAAACAAGGATAAATCAAGTATTTATTTCTTTCACACTCCCTGGCCAGTCCAAGCTTGTCTAGCCCGTGCCTTGGGTTTTACAATCGGATCTCTCCCTTCAAAATATTTGGGAGCCCCCATATTCAACCCCCTTCACATTTCCCCTTAGAAATACATCTGCACTAAGCTCTCTAAGAAGTTATCGACCTGGACCTTTTGTGTGCTCAACCTGGCAGGAAGGGCCACCCTTGTGAAATCAGTATTGCAAGATATGTCATTATATCAACTATCCGCCCTCCCTGCTCCTAAAAGCATCTATGCAGAGTTATCAACCACGTTCAGGAGATTCCTTTGGAGTGGTGCATCCATGGACCAGAAATGGTCGTTAGTTTTCTGCCATAAACTTTGTCTCCCCAAGGCCATGGGAGGGCTCAGTTTGCGAGATCCAGTCGTCTTAAGCGACACCCTCAGTGCAAAGCTCTGGTGGAGGTGGCTTCAAGGGGGGGACGAACTCTGGAAGGCAATCTAGTCTCAGAAATATGGACAAGGAAAATCGCAGGAAGCCCTCCTTCGTGAACCTCTTCCGAGCACTGGATCTGCAATATGGAACTGAGCTAATAATAATAGCGATCTGATTCGAGACCACTTCTTTTGGGAAGTAAGAAATGGGCAATCCTCCCTCTTCTGGCAGGACTCCTGGCAGAAACTCCCTCAACTTGATCAAGAACAATCTCTCTCTGACTTGATGCCCCTCTTCCACTCAATCCTGGCCCTCTGTGTGGCAGATTACTGGCTTGAAGGTGTTGACGATCACGGATGGTGGAGATGGAAGTCTGGTACAGACTGGTCGGGAGTGATCTCACAAGAGGACAATTCACGTCTGGGGATTCATCTCTCACAACGTCGGGTCCACATAACCCAGGAGGTGGACAAACTCAGATGGGGCCACTCTACATTGGGAACCTTTTCAATAAAAGAAGCCTATCTCATTTGGGCTAATGGTCGGGCACAATCGGATCACCTCTTCTGGCGGCATATCTGGAGAAGCAATTTGTGGCCCAAGGTTGCTCACTTCCTTTGGCTAGTGGGTCACAAGCGGATATTAACCTGGGATAGACTTTAGAAACGAGGATTTGTTGGCCCGTCGATGTGCCCCCTATGCAAGCAGGCGGAAGAATCCCTTCCTCATCTCTTTGGAGGTTGCCCCATAACATGCGAAGTATGGAATCAAGCTTCCGATCTCTTTGGCCCAATAGCTAGTCAACCTGAAGACATCTGAGAACTCCTTGAGAATTGGAAAATTAACCGGTTCTTCAACCTGAAGACATTCGAGAACTCCTGGAGAATTCGCAAATTAACCGTTCTCCAATTTGGTGGTGAACCGTGCATGGTGGCTCACACTAGGACTACTTTTATGGAACACCTGGAAAGAGAGGAATCGGGCCCTATTCAATGGACAAACGCCTTCTAACGCACACATATGGAGCCTGACGACATCAAACATCTGAGAATCCATCATTTCTGACAAATGGTCACTTAATGACTAGGACCTAGACACACCTGAAGCTAGGATCTTAGCCCATTTGAACCTCTCATTTGCCATGATTTATCCCAACACGCCTACCCTGCGATCTCCCCCTACCTCTTCTCCCTCTTCATTTCTCCCTCCCCCTGATGATTGCCTTCATATTAACTTCGATGGGGCTTCCAAGGGTAATCCTGGCCTAGCAAGCTTCGGTGGCATCATTCAAGACTTTGTTGGCTCCCAAATGCAGTGTATTCTAGCTTTTGTGGTCTCTCAACAAACAATGTGGTTGAACTGACACGATTGGAGGTGGGCATGAGCTTGGCCTCCCACCTATGATACAAAAGAATCAATGGCACAGAGGATCATCAATGGCTCTCCCCCTCAGAAGGTGGTCAAGAGTTGGAGATTGGGATCTCAACTTTCTCGCATCCAGCACGCCTTGACACAATTCGAGTACATCAGCAGTAGCCATGTACTTCAGGAAGGTAATAAAGTAGCAGACTGGTTGGCCAACTGTGGTGCAAACCCTCCCCATAAAATTTCCAGGGTGGCCTTGTCAGAACTTCAAACCAAAGCTGACCCAAACCCCAGGAAAATGCAAGCTCTCCAAGAATTGATACACAAAGACTTAGAAGTCCCTAATGGGAGTGTCCAATTTATGGGACAAGTGGTGACACGTTAGAGTGTGGAGCCAGTTGGGCCTCCACGTGCAGTACAAATGCCCAAAAGGCTCGTTGGGACCTGGGTTGGACTCCCGCGAGCGTTACTTAATGTGCAGCATAGGTAGGAGGGTGGCCATTTGTAGTTGTTGGGTGATGAGGAGGGAGTGTTGGGTGCGACAGAGTAGTGAGGTATTGGCGTCCTGGCTCAAGATGTGGCTTGGGGTGACAGTGCAGGACGAGCTTGGTGTAGGTGGATGTGCAGGGTGCTGGAACTTGCAATCAATTTGGCCATGGGATCCGGAGGAGAATTGGAGTAGCCGGCACGACAAGGGATACAGTTCCGGGGTTAGAGAGTGTGGGTGGTGTGCATTCGTTTCCCCTTCCTCACTCTGGTTCTATCTCTGGAAAGGGGTTGCTCCTTTGGAGAGGCAATGCGACAGAGAATTTGGGTCTTGGTTCTTTCCCTATAGCGGCTCGTCCACTTCAGAGACTGGTAACGCGCCCCCCAGTTTTCTTGCAGACAGTGGAGAGGGATACGAGAATTGCACCAATTGTTCAGAGCTCCCTGACGTCAGGGTGGTAAGCAACGTGTTTTTGTGTTTGGTTCATATCAGGCTTGTGAAGAAACTTCAACCCCCACTCTGGTTATCATTTTTCCTTATCACTCCATGCATTTAATTTTAAATCCAAGCATAATAAAAATTCTAAAATTTGGAAATGACAATATTTTCTGAAAACACAAATTTCGAGATTTCACAATTGTGGAAATTGCATAAATAAAACACAGTAAAATTATGATAGCCACACACAAAAAACAACACAATGATTTTTGGTCAATGTGACCCTGGAAAAACCCCCTACAACACTTGGGAAAAACCAGTTTGAGAGCTCTCCTTTATTTCTAAAAAATGCTTTTATAGAGAAACTGAAATACATAGTAAAAATTCAAGCAACCACATATTACAACTTATCTCGATTTCCATGCTTAAACTCCACATCGAAAATTGTGCCAATCAACAAACAACCAAAACAGAAATTTTCCAGCAATAAAACAGCATTAAATGTTGTACAACCTGCCTCGAAAAAGTGCCCAGAACTTGTTGTACAAACCGTACGGATTTTAGCAGTACGTCTGCCTCGAAATTCATGCCCTTGTTGTTTTCCCTCTTCCTCAATTTTTGTGCCTTTCTCTTGTTGTATGGTTTTGCCTTAGGATGCGTGCCAATAAATGTTGCTACCTAGATTTTCTGAAATGTCTTCTTGCTGCTCTCCTTCACTTCCTCAATACTCAGAAATTTTCTCCTTTGTTGTGCATGGGATCCCCCCCAAGGCAAGTTTTGGGGCTTAAAGCCCAAGTTTTGACTAAGTCTATTGTAAAGACTCCACGATTTATGAGGATGGAACGCGAAGATGGTCAATGAGTCAGAGGGTTTTCCACCCTCATTTTTGTAATGTAATGTCAGTTTGATAGATCTACCCATGGTCCGCGAACCATGGGATTGTATAAATAGAGCGAGACCTAAGTGTAAAGAAGAATGAAAAAAACACGATCTAGGAAATCAATGAAGCAGTGAGTTGAAGTGTAGAGTTGTGTCTTTGGGTCGTAGAGTAGGAGAAGGCTCTGTAGCTGAGTGCGCAAAGGCCTAGTAGTCTGTTAGGTACCTATACCAATAGGTTTCATATTTCATGATTGGTAAAGTAAGTTCAAATATGCTCTGCTTTGGTGATGCAAAGATCCCATATTTTCAAGAGAAGTTAATATGTGTACATAGCTTGATGTTGACTCAATTTGGATGGGTGATCCAACAGCCTAATCTGGATCATGCCATGTTTCAATTTCTTGTTGTAGAATAGAGAAAGAAGTCTGTCCAAACTGTTCAATCTTGGCAGACCAGTAGTTAGGTAGATAATTAAGGTTCCCAACTGCTTAATCTGGGACCTTGGAAGCAATAAGGCTAGTTCTAGATAGAAAATCAAAAGAAAAAGCCAAAAGAAAAGAAAAGGCACATGAGGTTCTGCAAGTCTAAGTGCACCCTCCATGAAGAAACAAAAAATGCTAGGCAAGTTAATGGGTAGGTAGAGGGGGTTGCAGAATTGTCATTCCTTTCAATTGAATTTTGCTGGTCTAACATAAAGGAAACATCAGTGGATAGAGAAGTTCCTCTTCTCCATCATCTTGCAGCAATACAAAGGAGCATGTCTAACTTCCTCTTTCCCCCCCTCACATTCATTAACTAACATCCCATTACCAGCTGTGTTCATGAAAGAAGTCAAAATCTTATGGTGGTTCTTGTTTCTTTAAAAGCCACATTTCTTGTGTAAAATTCTTTTCATTTTGATCTACTTCCTAAACTAAGTTGATTCCATATAAAACTTAGTGTTTCCACTCCTCATCCACTTCTTCCACTCATATTAACTTCTAATTTCCTATTATTTAAATCCCTATACACCCTATTCCCCCTATTACTATGTAAATTATGCAAAAAACCCCAAAATACCTATGTATCCCCTTCCCCGAGCATTATAGCTCTAAGTTTGGTTTTAAATGGTTTAAGCGCTAAAACATTAGAGCGCGACCCAAAGAGCGCTGATATATTAATCCTGGGATTAATCCAAAATCTGCTTGGATTAATAACCTTAATTCGGTTTTGTGACTAAACCTGTGCATAACCCATTTTTCCCGTAATACAGTTAAAAAACCCACTTTTCCAATGTTTTGTCGGGCGCGAATTTCACCGAATAATATTATTTTATATGCCCGCCCGCTTCCGTATCGCCCTGGCATCTGATTGACCCGTCGACCGTCGGATCTGGGTTTTCCCATCCGACGGCCCATATCCATATCGGGTCGGCCCCGACGACCGTAAGTTACCTCCCGAGAAACTGTCAGAGGGTGACGTCAGGCCTTTGCCACACGTCGCCCCCAAATTTTCTCGGGTCACCCTCTGACAATACTGCTTCCGTATCCAAAGCGGTCCGAGAACTTACCACTTTCGGTTTTCGCTGACCAGTCACGCTCACGTCACGTCCTCGTCATCGCCACGTCGCGCTCACGTCATGCCACGTCGCCAGCGCATCAGCGCCCCCGTCCGCCAATGCTCCGACATGTCCGCCACCTATGCAATCCCCGTGGACCACTCACAGGCCGCCACGTCACCCGATGACGTCATGCTGACGTCACCCGACCCTGACCCCACCTGATGATGTCATGCTGACGTCATCCAAAAAGGCGCCAATGACCCAGAATTCCATATTTTTGCCGAAAATTACGTTTTTTCTCGCTTTTTGCAAAAACGACTATTGCTTCCCCTGCATGCGAATTACGACCAATCTGTCGCCAACCTGCAGAAATCGCTACGAAGACCGTGGGTGCGTCCAATCCACCTGTATTTGTAACCATTGCTGGCAATTCACAAGGTATTTATCCAAATCATTCCCTCCGCGCCTGGTTTTGTCCATAATTGTCCAAAGCTAGCTTAAAAGAGTGAGAAAACACTGTATTTACCAGTCAGTCCCCGGTGCCAGTGTCTATTTTAAATTGTTGGGTCGAAACTCCTCTGCAGAACCTGCATTTAGCCAAATTTACCTAAATTCACAGTTAGTTCGCGCATTCGTGAACTTAAAGACCCGAGCTCCATTTATTCACCAAGGAAAGAGTTTACTAGGCCTGGAATTTGTTCTATCAGTCCTCTGTGCAGTATTTCAATTGCTGTCACTACCAGTTACCCTCTGTTCCTTTGCAATTCGCCTCTCTGTTCCAGAGATACCCCTCTGTGTTGCTCTGTTCAGTAACACCAGTTCACGTACAAATCAGAGTCCCAATTAGCCATGGAAGCACCAATAGCATTAAATATCCCACCTCTAAATGCCCCACAGAGAGAGTTAGAATGGAAGGCTCTGGGTGATAAAGATTATCAGATGATAGAGTCATTTCCAATGAATTCCAAATTTAACATCCATATGCTGAATGAGTTAAAGGCCCAACACCTCAGTGGAGCTGATATCTTGGGGATTTGGGACTCCAATTTGCCCATTTTTAACCTTCCTCAAGTCAATTCCCTTCCAGACTTGATCCATAGATGCTGTGAATGCTATGATCCATGTCAGAGAGCTGTTCTCAGTCCCACAGGCTCAGTCTTGTTCCATATTACCCCTGAGGCCATAAATGAGATGCTGCACTTTCACACTGCAAGACCATTGACTCCTCTCTCCATGTTGGACTTATTAAAGAAGGGGGGCAACCTGTCCAGTGCCCAAATCATCAAAATTAATCAGTTATTTATTAAGCCAAGCTCTGAAGCTGTGAGAACGCCTCCTATTGGAAATCCATATCTCAATGACTTGGGCAAAATGCTTGTAGATTTGATTAGCTATGTCCTGGGCTACAAGGGAGTTGAGGATGTTGATAACACCATTATGGCCATGCTGTCCATATTTTCTCCTGGGAAGCCTCCTGCTGTGCACTATGACTATGTTGAATACATTGCAAACAAGATTCATGAGCAACTGATGAATCTAGAAAGGGAAAAGGTGTTTAGATACACCTCATACATATATCATCTGTTCTTATTTTATCAACCTGACAGTTTCCCTATTCCTCTCAAGAAACTTGATGCCCAGGGAAATCCAAGGTCGGTTGTGTTTTGGACTTCAGTTTTTCATCATACCTCTTGTTCACCATACACATACTGTGAATTCATAGACCTTTTCATTCATCCAGCTATGACTTTGTTATTTGGTGTTCCTCCTCCGAGATTGACCGATGAAATGCAAAGAATTCTCCATCTCTCTAAGTCCTACAGCATTGGTGATTGGTACTTTTACCAACACCATACAGTAATCAGAATATATGGCTGTGAGTTGAACCCTTATAGGCTGCCAAGATATGTCCCTATGAGACTATTTGCTTTGGAGTATTTCAGGCAGTTTGGAAATGCAGACCAAATCCATTTCCATAGTAACAACAAGAAAGTGCAACTAAAAGTCAGGAACCAGCTAGGCCCTTTTCTTTACAACATAAGGGAGGAGGGATGGAAGGAAGCAGATGGTATGCTAGAGGCCCTCCGATTGGAAACCAGTTTTCGCTGGGTACCTTATGACCCTAATCATTTCATTTCTCTCAGGAGGCTAAAACATAAATTGGGTGGCTATGCTCACATTAGATTGCCTCATATTGAGAAATATGCCAATCTACTAAGTTGGAAAGAGGGAACCCTAGAAGAGGCAATTACTAGAGAGAAAATGATTCAAAGAGAGGCAAAGAATATTGAAAAAGAGGTTGACTTGGAAACTTGTGGACAGGTTTCCTCTTCATATCAAAGGCAACTTGGAGCAGCTGCCTCATCTTCTACAGCACATCAGCAAGCAGCCAAAGCTACTTATCAGGCTTCCAGCAAAGGCAAAGAGAAATAGATGGAGCCAGAACAGCCACCTCATGAAAAAGTACAGCAACAAGAAGAACAACAAAAACAGGAGCAGCCAGTGCAACAAGAACAAACAGCTGAAGCCCCAATATCCACTGGGCAGCAGGCACAAGAAACTGTGCCTCCTAGGCAGGAAACGACAGTGGAGGCCTCGGTCCTCCAAACCCCACAAAATGAAGACAGAAATCGGAAGAGGGATAGAGAGCAGGAGACTCCCCTCACCACATCCACAACTCAAGGGGAGAAAAGACAGAGGCTAAATCCCCTTTCAGAAGAAGAAATGCCTATGGGGCAATCTTTGGGCATGGGCCCACCAAGCATGGAAGCATCTGCAAGTTCCTTTCAGCAGGAACAGGAAAGGACAGTTGGAGGAGAAGTCAGCTCCTCAAGCCACCAAAGGGGAGCTGAAACAGGCATCAAACAACAATTTATTGATATCAAAAAGAGGAATGAGCCACTCAAGATACAGCTTTACAATCACTTGTTGAAAATGGCTCCTACAAACCAACAAAGGTTGATGTCTGCATATGATTTACATGAGGGCAAAATGATAATGAGTCATTTCATGCCAACCATGCTGCAGCCATAGTCAGCTGCAGACTACATAAGGACCAACCTTGAGGTCCTTGCAAAAGACATCCACCCTATGGATCAGATTGAATTACACAAGCAAACGGGTGAGATGGTATATGCCACCCTTGCAGACAAAACATTGGTAAATTATAGGCTGGAAAATAGCCTAAACAACACAGCTGCCCAACTTGAGTTGGAGAAAACATCCTCCCAGGCAAAAGACAACCGAATCAAAGAGTTGGAGGATATCATCATAGAGCTTGGGCATGATCCCAAGGACACCAAGGCTATACAGGCGCTGTTGAAATTAAGAGATGCAGACATGGCAGCATTAAGAAAAATGATCAAGATCCCAGCAACTCTTCATCCTCAGACAGAAGAGGTTGCCCAGCTAAGGCATGACCAAGATGCAGCAGCTATGCTGGTATCATTATACAAACAGCTGATCCAGACAGAGGAGAAATTGGGAGAGTCACAGGCTGCGCTGCAGGCAGCCCTACAACAGAAGGAAGGAGGCCAAACATCACAGCCCCCTCCACAAATAATCAACCTTGAGGAATCTCCTCAAACTACTGCTCCTCCTGCAGAGCAGACAGCTCAAACAGCGCCATCTACATCAGCACCAGCACCAACAACAGAGCAGGTTCCAAGCCTTGATATGCAGAAGCTGAAGAATGAAATCCAGGCCTTAGAAGCCCAAATGGCAGAGTTAAATGAAGCCAGGGAGAATTTAGCTAAGCTGAATGAAAAATATGACAAGTCAAAGCAAAGCATAGCTGAAAAGGGAAGAGAAGTGAAGGCTCTCAAAGAGAAGATAAAGGAGCTGGAGAAAGAGTTCACCCTTGAAAAACTGGTGGCTGAGCTCAAGACAGTTTTATGGGCCAACATTGGCCAATCAATCACAGATCAGTGGCAGTATATAGAGACCATTCATGAGCAAATGGATCTCATAGGCAAAGCACACAGGGAAGTCCAGAGAGCAAGGGCATCTCTAGGCAATATGCCTGAGATAGCCAATAGAATGATTAACGTGCTCAATAACCGTACAGGTCCTCAGTTGACAGCAATAGGAATCCCTAACAGAACTGAAACTATCCTGCTGATAAAGAGGGTCCTTACATTAAGAAGCCTGGTACAAACACTGGAAAGAAGAAGCCAGGACATGCAGACAGAAGTAAACAAATTTATGGACAAGTTTGCAGCATTACAAAGCAGAGGTCTTCCTGGCTTACTGAACAGCGCAGGGAGACTACTTTCACATGAGAACTATGCTAAAAGGGTCAATACATTTGCTACCAATCAGATCACTGTAAGACCAAGTACCTCAGAAGAAACAGGGCCAGCATCTGGGCAAAGTCTCTATAACAGAGTAGAGAACTTATTTTTTATTATGAATTGTTGGAAATAATACTGAGAGGGGGGGGGGGTGAATCAGTATTATCAGATCAGTAAAAACTTTCCAATTTCATACTCAGAAACATATACGCTACTTCAATTAAGTGAACCCGCGTGTACACGCTACTGTGTCTAATGAAACTCGTGTATATACAGAGATCTTATAATTCAGTTAGCTTAATCTTCAGTAAATGCATCAGGACATTATTAAGCATATTAACAGTCAACAGGTGCAGAATAACAGAACAGAACATCACACAAGAGCCACACACATGAACACCATGATATAAGGTGGAAGCCCAATGTGGGTGAAAACCACCTGCTGCAATTTGTCTCTTTCTTTTTTAATAAGAACTTCTTTTACAATGTACTGGTGCAGTCCTTTACCAGTACGCAGGCTACAACCTGCAGAGGGCTACAACCCTCTCTCGTTTTCCAACTACTTTTGGAAGGGAGCTACAACCCCCTCAGCTCTTGTACTAGCCGATCCATTTACTAGTACGTAGGTGCTGACCCTACAACCTGCTTTCCTTCAGGGACCACGTTTCATTAATTTTCAGACTGGATCCAAGAGTACAAAACAAACATTACCACAATACAATCATCAACTTATACTTGCATCATAATTCATTAAACAACCCAATACTGAATCACTGAAACCCTGTCATCAAGAACACAGAACCCAAACCAGAGCCCAGAACTCTGCAACAACCACCAGAATCAGCAGCAACCTGAAATATCAAATCTTATTATGCATACGCTACTTCACTGTACCAAAACCGCGTGTATACGCGCTTTCACCAAAGGCAACCCGCGTGCAGATCTAGAAATAGTTTCTTATGCCTTCGCTGTCAGATCCGACCCTTGCCAAGCGTCCCGAACAGATAAACAGTAATACCAGATCTTCTCACTTCGTCAGACACACAATGCTTGCATTCACTTGCCTAATGATCTTCTCCTTATATAGCCTTAGGCCTTGTTCAATACCAAGAGCCAAAACCATAGAAATCCAATACCATCATCTTCAAAACTAGGGATCAACACGTCCGTCGAGACACCAAGGTCCAAAACCATAGGCACAACTTCCAAGGAATAACCGTCGTGGACCAAAGATAAGTTTTCCACATACACGCGCTTTTACTGAAGCCAACCAGCGTGTACACGCGACTTGGTATATAGCTAACCTGCGTATACGCGACTTGGTATATAGTTAACCTACTTGTATACGCGACTTGGTCTTAACGAACCTGCGTGTATGAACTTTCTTGGCATGTTGTACTAAGATCTGTCCTCTGATTAAGTTGCCATCACCTGTACCAACCTCTGAGCACCTATACCAACCTCTGAGTGAGTTGCCATCAAGGACAACACTTGAATCATAATGCCAACAATCTCCCCCTTTGGACTTGATGGCAACCACCACACCAAGTCACTCTCCCCCTTTGACATCAAGGGCAAAGGGCGGACCAAGATATTTTATTCTTTGGTATACCTTTTACTGTCCATACTGCTGTCCATACTCCCACTGAGTACATGCTGAAGTTTCTGATTTGGCTCCCCCTTTGTATATGCCAAGTTGTATCAATCCATCCATGCTTCCCCTTAGCAGGTGCAGGTTCTAAGACCAGCCATTCAGATCTGTACCATAAGCATCACCCTGCAATACTATTCCTTTGATCAAACAACAAGATGTATCATTTAGTTTCATCAGCAACTTCTAACCATAATGCCAACAATGAATGATTTGAAGTATATGCTCCCCCTGAGTGTGAGCCAACCATGACTGAACCATTTCCTGAGTCTGTTCTGCTCCCCCTGAGCCTGAGCCAACCATGACTGAACCTGGGTCTGTTCTGCTGCCCTTTCTTCATATACGCGACTTTGCAGCCTGTAACTCGTGTATATACGCGACTTGTCTTCATTATATCAGCGTATGCAGGATGGAATACTGAATTTCATCACTTTCGGATTCCCCTGTGTCTGTTATGTCAGCTGTCTGAATTATGTCGCACCTTTCTGTCTCTGTCTTCTTCAGTTCCTGGAACTGTGATAATGTATGGTCCTCTTGTTTTGAATTTTGAAATCTACTCCTGCATTCCCTTGCTTTATGCCCATAGTTGTTGCATGTATAACACCTTACATTTTTCATGTTCCTTCTATCACAATCAATTGCTTTGTGTCCATATGCATTACAGGCAAAGCAATATCCTCTGAAATACCTGGGATGCAATGATCTTTCTTGAACCATTCTACTTCTACATCTAGCTGCAACATGTCCAAGATTATGACATACATAACATTCAACATTATTCAGTGGAGGAAATAATCGTCTATCACGTCCATAGTTAGTAGTAAAGGATCTTCCTTGAGGAATTTCTTTCCTTGGTTGTTCCTTGTTGAGCATTTCAGATTTCTCATTAGAGTTTCTTGCCTCACCTTGTGAACTAGATTCACCTTCAACATATTCATGAAAACCAAGACCAGTTTTGATAGCAGGAGACCTTTGGCTATTAAGAATATCATCCAAGACTTTAGTACTATCTTGAAATCGTAAAAGCTTATCCTTTTCTTCTAGTTTACCTTTCAAGATATTTACCTCAACTTGATGTTGTTCTTCCTTTATCAGATACTGATTCCTTAGGTCTTCTTCAGCTTTTCTTCCTTCTTCCACTTGTCGCTTTAGTTTGGTCACTTCATGTTCTTGATCTTCAAGATCTTCTCTGTTCTGTTCTCTTGATTTTTTAAGATCTTCTTTTAGAGAGAGGATCTTTGATTCAAGTCTCTGGATAGTTGTACTCTGATCCTTTACTATATCCTGCAATTGCTCCCTTACCCTGGTTACTGTCTCCAATTGTTCATTTAATTTGGTAACTTCTTCTATTTCTGCATTCTTCTTTTCATGTGCCATGAGACTTTTAATATCTTTGCTATTATTGGATGAAGCATTCTTCTTTTCATGTGCCATGAGACTTCTAATATCTTCACTATCATTGAATGAACTTGTAATATGGGTATAATAGCTTCTACCATCTTCTTCAGATATCTTTCCTTTGTTATGAGGGCATCTAGCAGCATAGTGACCAACTCTACCACATATAAAACATTTGAAAGGTAGCTTACCTTTGAACCGTCCAGTTCCCCGTTCAAGATTCTTAACAAAATTTACCTCATCTTCTTCCTCTGACACTTCGAATGCGGCTTCTGGTGGTACCTCTTGTCGCATTTCAAAAGCAGTTAAGATCCCGTGAAGCTGTGACATGGTGATTTTCTGCACATTCTCCTTTTCTTCTATGGCAGATACTTTAGAATCAAATTTAGCAGACAGAGATCTCAAAACCTTTTCAACTAAGACAACTTCCTCAAATTCTTCACCCAGATCCCTTATACAATTCACAATCTCATCCATACGCAAGAAATAATTAGCTATGCTTTCATTACTATGCATCTTAAGAGTTTCATACCGGATTCTGAGAGTTTGAAGCTTTGCTCTTTTTACCTGATCATCTCCTTCGTAGCTTGTGACGATTTTGTCCCATATTTCCTTAGCTGATTTGAAATGCATGATCTTCATAAATTCTGATTGTGTCAAACTACTCAATAGGACAGTAACAGCTTTGGCATTGAGCTCATATTGCTTTTTCTCTGCTGGATCTGTAGGAGTTGCTGATGGGAATTTGTATCCTCCATCTACGATTCCCCAAATTTCTGCTCCAAGTGATTGTAGATATGCAGTGGTTCTTATCTTCCAGTGAGTAAAATTGTTCCCGTCAAAGACTGGTGGCCTGATGTGTGCCTCTCTTTCTGGATTAGCCATTCTGATGGATCTTTTCCTTCAAGCGATCAAGCTTCCTCTGAAGGACCTGCTCTGATACCAATTGTTGGAAATAATACTGAGAGGGGGGGGTGAATCAGTATTATCAAATCAGTAAAAACTTTCCAATTTCATACTCAGAAACATATACGCTACTTCAATTAAGTGAACCCGCGTGTACACGCTACTGTGTCTAATGAAACTCGTGTATATACAGAGATCTTATAATTCAGTTAGCTTAATCTTCAGTAAATGCATCAGGACATTATTAAGCATATTAACAGTCAACAGGTGCAGAATAACAGAACAGAACATCACACAAGAGCCACACACATGAACACCATGATACAAGGTGGAAACCCAATGTGGGTGAAAACCACCTGCTGCAATTTGTCTCTTTCTTTTTTAATAAGAACTTCTTTTACAATGTACTGGTGCAGTCCTTTACCAGTACGCAGGCTACAACCTGCAGAGGGCTACAACCCTCTCTCGTTTTCCAACTACTTTTGGAAGGGAGCTACAACCCCCTCAGCTCTTGTACTAGCCGATCCATTTACTGGTACGTAGGTGCTGACCCTACAACCTGCTTTCCTTCAGGGACCACGTTTCATTAATTTTCAGACTGGATCCAAGAGTACAAAACAAACATTACCACAATACAATCATCAACTTATACTTGCATCATAATTCATTAAACAACCCAATACTGAATCACTGAAACCCTGTCATCAAGAACACAGAACCCAAACCAGAGCCCAGAACTCTACAACAACCACCAGATTCAGCAGCAACCTGAAATATCAAATCTTATTATGCATACGCTACTTCACTGTACCAAAACCGCATGTATACGCGCTTTCACCAAAGGCAACCCGCGTGCAGATCTAGAAATAGTTTCTTATGCCTTCGCTGTTAGATCCGACCCTTGCCAAGCGTCCCGAACAGATAAACAGTAATACCAGATCTTCTCACTTCGTCAGACACACAATGCTTGCATTCACTTGCCTAATGATCTTCTCCTTATATAGCCTTAGGCCTTGTTCAATACCAAGAGCCAAAACCATAGAAATACAATACCATCATCTTCAAAACTAGGGATCAACACGTCCGTCGAGACACCAAGGTCCAAAACCATAGGCACAACTTCCAAGGAATAACCGTCGTGGACCAAAGATAAGTTTTCCACATACACACGCTTTTACTGAAGCCAACCAGCGTGTACACGCGACTTGGTATATAGCTAACCTGCGTATACGCGACTTGGTATATAGT
This sequence comes from Pinus tabuliformis, assembly GCA_031772625.1. Lineage (NCBI taxonomy): Eukaryota > Viridiplantae > Streptophyta > Pinopsida > Pinales > Pinaceae > Pinus > Pinus tabuliformis. The sequence continues at coordinate 301,151,132 of CM062812.1, read as the reverse complement.
TAACCTGCTTGTATACGCGACTTGGGCTTAACGAACCTGCGTGTATGAACTTTCTTGGCATGCTGTACTAATATCTGTCCTCCGATTAAGTTGCCATCACCTGTACCAACCTCTGAGCACCTGTACCAACCTCTGAGTGAGTTGCCATCAAGGACAACACTTGAATCATAATGCCAACATGAATGAGATCAAACATTTGTTTGAAGTGACTCCAAACTTCTACAAATATACAGAGGCAGATGAGACCTTAGATGCAATTTTGAGACATCAATTGCCCACACAGGAATGGTGGACCAAAATGATACAGTTGATACTATGAACAAGAGCCTCTCATCAAGTTTTTTTTATCAAAAAACATAAGTTATCATGTACAGGAAAATTTGATGCATTCACTATGTATGGAGAAGAATGGACTGAGCCAACTCAGCAGAAAGATTCAGCCACTAAAGCAATACTGACAGCTGCAAATGACAGGGCCGAGAAAGCTACAGCATGACAAAGCATAAAGACACATCATTCAGCATTTATGCAGAACGCTCAACCGACTCAGTGGCCTCCAAAGGTCAAAAAGATTTCTGACAGAATTAAAGAGCATTCAATTTGTATTTAGAGCAGTAATAACTTCTTTATCTGCTATTTTGTAAAGTTAGTGAGCGTATTCAATTTATCAAGTGACTCAGCAGTTCAGATATTTTGTAAAACTGATTGTATATATTCCCCCTCGTATAAGCTTGCAAGGGTTGTTGTTACTTGTTCAGAAAGAGAACTCGGCTGTATCTTTGGAGAGATAATACAAAGAAGTTTTGGGATTTCAGAGATTGTCTTTTCTGATGTATGCTGTGTTGGAACCATTGAATGCTGCAAAATTCTAGTGCTATAGCTTGATACAATAAGTTTCTCTATCTCTATCTATGTTTAATTTTTGTTTATTTCATTTCTCATGTATGTGGTCCAATCTCAACAAGAAAGAAGAAGAATAACTCAGGATTTGTCCATGGAGACACCCTGAATTCAATCTTTCCTTGTTATAAATGTTTTCTTCAGGTTTATCTGTTAAATTGGAATTCTTAAATGCTCCAACTTACTATAAATCTTTAACAGTTTCTGTGCAGTAATTCTTAGATGCTACTGAATAGAATCGGTTTTTTCAACTTACAGTCACACTATGTATAAGTTTCCATTTCACTCTGTTTCATTTATAAACCAAAAATTGTATCATGAATAGCTGTCTAGCTCTGCAGTAAATCTTTCTCCATCACAGACATCAGGACCTACTCAATTTCTGACTCCATATGCCCAATGGACTAAAAAATCCCTCAAACATTTCATGCCCTTCTCAAAACAACAGTTCACAACCAAAACCTTAAACAAAAGCTGAACTCATAACTAGCCTAAAATTTTCACAAACAGAGCTAAAGCTTAAAGAGAGAGCCCTCTCTGATTATAGGTAGGCTAGGACCTATAATCCAAAGCTTGGTTAGTGGTTACCCCGGCCGTATTCCCTTGGGAGTCAAAGGGAACAACCTGGGTGTTAACATAAATGGCGACTCCACTGGGGACCTGGATAAACTTTGCAACCTCCTATCTGATTCTTAATGCTGTAGATAAAGCCTGAGTGACAGCCAGATAGCCTTAGAAACTGCCTCTGCTTTGCATTTGCAGGAATATATAAAAGCTGCCTCAGTCAATCTTTATTCAGTATTAATTCTCATATAGTTGTGCTATAACTGACCAATCCTTATAAAAACATCACTACCTCCTTAGAAATTCTCACAAAGAAAGTTATAGAAGCTGGCTCCTAAGAAGAAAACTCGTTACACAAGATCAAACCCAGATCCTGATCCAGCACCTGAGTTTCAAAATCCAAACTTGATTGCAAGAATCCTCAAGAGACACAAATCAGAAGGCACCTTATCAGATTCAAGTTCAGAAGCAGGTCTCCAAACTGACATTCCAACTCCTGCTAAAGCTTCTTTACATCCTCATACAACTGGCCCACAATCTCCTAGTTCTTCATCTACTTCACAAGGTATCCTTTCAACCACTCCATCAACTACACACACCCCTTTCATCCCATTTCCTCCACTTGTCCCATTCATCCCTGTTTTCCCTATTGTCCCACCAAACATGGCCAATAGATATGCCCCACTACAGTTACCGGCCAATCCAGCTCCTATGCCTCAAGAGTACCAAAGCAAGATCTCATATTTTGATGGTACTGGCTCATATCCAGCCCTTCAACATACTAAGAAAATGCAGGACTACTTTGAAAACTACGAAATAGATGATGATGGGGTTAGAATGAAAATTTTTGTGCAAAGCTTAACAGGGGATGTAAGAACATGGTTTAGGTCACTTGCAGCAAACTCAATAGTTGACCCTGAAGCCCTCTATCAAACATTTATCAACAGATGGGAGAAGAAAAAGGACCCACTCCATATATTATCTGAATACAATACTATCAAAAGAGGTCCCCAAGAAACTATCCTGGACTACTGTGCCCGGTTTAACAATGTCTATAATGCTATTCCCCAAAATCTTAGACCCCCACCGGATCTAGCTTTATATACCTTCCCTGATGGGTTTGATTCAGATATGGCATATCAATTAAGGGAAAGGGCTCCCAGAACTTTAGTTGAAATGCAAGATATAGCAGTAAGTGTGGAAGCCAATCTGATAGCCAAGAGAAATAGGACAAGAACTGAGAGAAAGACCACCTTCAAAGAAGAGCCTTCAGGCTGGGATCAAAAACTGGATGCAATAATCACTGGTATGCAGATATTAGGTGACAGAGTAGAATCAGTTGAAAGGAAGTCATCATGGGAAGCACCACAGAATAATCCTATTAGGAATCCTAATTTCAGAAGAAACCAAAATCCTAATGTTGGTAAAGCTAATTCTGAACCAGAGATTAGACCTCCATTCCAAGAAAATTATACAGAAGCATCCACTTCTAATGAAAAAATAGATGACACCCACATTAACCTAATGGGCCTGAATGATGATCAACAAGTTTTCCTAAGTCAAGAAGATCATAAGGATGATGATATTAAACAGTTTCAAACCAAGTCAGGTGAGTCATTCGACTTTAAACAAGGCTATGACACAGTTGTTTATGAAGTTCATAAACAATACAAGCTAAGGAGCATAACCATAAATGTGACACAGCCTGAGAAAACAAAGGACACTCCTCTGCCTAAGAAAACCATTGTCACAGAGCCAATTGACAAAACTGATTCAATTACAAAGGAAGTAACAGTTGAAGAAATAACTGAAACATCTTCCCCAAATCAACAATCAATGGCTACATCACCCTTACAGCCCAATCCAAGTATTACTTCCCAAAAGATGAGTAAAAAGGACAAGCCTCAAGATCAGAGTGAAAACCAAGAAGAAAATTTGAACAACAAAGAAAGGGTTGTCAACCACAACACCAAGGTCCAATCTAAAAAACCCTTTGACTTAGAAGCTGAAATTGGAAAATTGAAGATAGCCATTCCTCTTTCAGAGCTAGCCAAGCATGACATTTACAAACAAAAAATCAAAAAATCCCTCCAACTGACCCATAATAAAGATGATGTTAATGTGTTGGATGATACCCCAGAACTACTTTTCGGTCCAGAGGTTGATGGAAAGACAGCAGTTACAGGCATCTTACCTTTTTATGTCAGCTTGCACGTTCATGATAAAATATTACATAATGCAATGTTTGATTCAGGTGCATCTCATAACCTTATGCCTAAATCAGTGATGGAGAGACTTAACCTAGACATTACAAGACCATATAAGGACCTATTTTCATTTGACTCAAGCCAAGTTAAGTGTTTAGGTTTGATAAAGGATCTATGTGTATCCCTGGTCCAGTATCCAAACAAAACAATCTTAATGGATGTTGTAGTTGCTGATATCCCACCTAAATATGGAATGTTTTTATCAAGATCATGGGGGGCTCAACTCCAAGGTTCCCTACAGTTAGACATGTCATATGCCACCATCTCAGTCTTTGGTCAACCCAAGAGGCTATATAGAGAGTCACTTATGAAATACATGGTGAGCAGTGAAGAAAAGCCTCAAAATTTCCCTATTTATGCAGTCCATTCAGATATGGATTCCTTTATTCTGTTCAATGATGATACAAGCCCTGAGAGTGATAATAAATCAGTCACACTTGAACAAAACATGCATGAGAGTAAGCAACCAATTCCCCAAGAGATCCAAATTGAGAAACCAATTGATGAGTCACTCCTAAAAGATAAACCAGATGAAAAACAAGAACTCCAACTTATAATCCCAAATTATAGAAAGAATGTTGAAAATCCCTTAAAACAGGAGATCTTATGGTTCCTTGAGTTTGATGGATCAGTCAACAAATTAGGGGCAGGAGCGGGGGTTTGGATACATAACAAACAAAACAGTCATGTAGAGGGCCGAGCCTATAGGTTAAACTTCAGGTGCACCAACAATATAGCAGAATATGAAGCTCTCTTACTAGGCCTCAAGCTAGTAAAATCCTTACAAGCCATAAAAGTTTCAATCCTAGGAGACTCAGACTTAATTATCCAACAAGTAAAGGGAAATTTTGTCACTAATGACAAAAGACTGAGATCTTATAGGTCTGTTGTTGCTGAAATACTAAATTCCTTCACTGAATTTCAAATTACCAAAATTCCTAGAACCCATAATCTTCATGCTCATAGTTTGGCTACATTTGCAAGCACTTGTAAACTACCTTTTGAACCCCAGCATTGCTTTACAGCTGAGATAAAACACAGACCTTCTGTCCCAAACAATGTCAAGGATTGGCAAGTGTTTGAGGATGATACACAAATAAACAATTTCTTGACTTTGCAGCAAGAATTTTCAGGACTAAACATTGATACTGAGGCTGCAAGTGATTCACAAATACTAGGTGAACAGCAACAAACAAATATCTCACTCGAAACAGCAAATCGAATGCTTTGTCCAACAAACTTTAACCAGGAGAAAATACAAGAACTTGAACAATTACATTTTGAGGAAATAGCTGATGCTGAAGCTGAAGTTATACAATTGAAAGACCAACAGGCCTAGCTCCATTAGAGGACATTTTTTACTCAAATGATGTCCCTAGAAAACCGAAATTGCAGCCCCTTAATGCTGCCATTGAAGAGTGCAACATTGGAACTATTGAGAAGCCCAAGATAATAAAATTGTCTGCATCCTTACCTCCTGATCAGAAGCCTAAATACATTGACCTCTTCAAAGAGTTTCAAGATGTCTTTGCATGGATTTATGAGGATTTAAAATCCTATGACACCTTTGTGATCCAACACACAATCCCTCTCAAACCCAGTCAAAAACCCTTTAAACAGAAATTGAGGAGAATCAATCCTATGCTTCTCCCTTCAATTGAAAAAGAGGTACAAAAAATGTTTAACGTTGGCATCATAGCACCAATCAGGTTTTCTGATTGGATTTCAAATGTGGTCCCTACAAGAAAGAAAACTTGTGAAATAAGGCTTTGTGTTGATATAAGGAACTTAAATCAAGTATCCCTAAAAGATAATTACCCCTTACCCAAGATGGATAACATCTTGCAAAGAGTAGTGGGGGCCTCAAGAATTTCTTTACTTGATGGATTCTCAGGTTTCAACCAGATCTTAGTTCACCCTGATGATCAGAACAAAACAGCATTCACAACCCCATGGGGAACCTTCAAATATGTCAAAATGCCTTTTGGATTGAAAAATGCAGGAGCTACCTTTCAAAGAGCAATGGATATTGCGTTTGCCAAAGAAATTCATGATTTCCTTGTCATCTATTTAGATGACCTCACACCTTTCTCAAAATCTGACCAAGAACATTTGAGACATCTAAGGCAGATATTCATAACTTGTAGGAAATATGGAATTTCTCTAAATCCCAAGAAATCCATGTTTGGTTTGGAAGAAGGCAAGTTATTGGGTCATATTATTTCAAAGGATGGCATTAGGATTGACCCAGACAGAATACAAGCCATCTTGCAAATGCCCCACCCAAGAAACATCAAAGAATTACAAGCATTCTTGGGGAAGATCAACTTCCTAAGGAGATTTATCCCAAATTTGGCAGAATTGAGCAGATTACTAAATAACATGCTAAAAAAGGATTCAAAATTAAAATGGACAGTAGAAGCAAATCAAGCTTTTGAAGGAATAAAATTGGCCCTTACCCAAACTCCAGTCTTAACAAATCCACAATTTGACAAAGAGTTTATCATTTTCTCTTTTGCCTCCCAGCATACTATTGTTGCTGTCTTATTACAGAAAGATGACCAAGGAAATGAGAGACCTATTGCTTTCTTTAGTAGAGCTCTCAGAGATGCACCCCTGAAATATCAGATCATGGAAAAGCAAGCATATGCTTTGGTCAAAGCCATCAAAGACTTTAGGATCTATATCCTATACTCCCATGTTATAGCTTATGTACCAAGTCCCATTGTGAAAGACATACTTACTCAAGAGAACTTAGAGGGCAGAAGAGGAAAATGGATTGCCAACATTTTAGAATTTGACATTGAAATAAAACCTACAAAACTGATAAAAGGGCAAGGTTTGGCCAAATTAATGTCTGAAACAAATTTCCAAGCCTTGGACATCAACCAACTGGACAATGAACCGGAGCTGGCGACTCCAAAGATCAATGTAGCCTTTGAACAATCTTTGTGGTATTCTGATATCTGTTATATATTGCAAAACCTGTGTGCTCCCCCAGGATTGTCCAGAACTAAATGTAGGTTCCTAAAAATGAAAGCTTCAAGATTTTATGTCATGGATGGCAATTTGCTTTGGAAAAACCATGAGGGTATATTGTTAAACTGCTTAATTGAGAATGAGACTAACAATGTCATGAAAGAATTCCATGCAGGTGATTGTGGTGGACACCTGTATTGGAAGTCCACTGTGGATAAAATACTGAGGGCTGGTTACTATTGGCCCACTTTGTTCTCTGATGTTAAAAATTTCACTACCTCATGCCATAAGTGTCAAATATTTGAAGGAAAGAGAAAGTTACTGCCACTTCCTTTGAGGCCTATTGCAACAGAGAGACCTTTTCAACAATGGGGCTTAGATTTCATTGGGGAAATTCATCCCTCATCTTCAGGCCAACATAGATGGATCCTCACAGCCACAGACTACTTCACCAAATGGATTGAGGCCATCCCATGTAGGCACGCAAATGATTCAACAATCATTCAGTTTTTCGAGAATAACATATTGTCTAGATTTGGTTGTCCTGATAAGATCATAACAGACAATGTTGCAGCTTTTAGATCCAAGAAGATGGTGAACTTCTGCCACAAATTTCATATTACCTTGGGCCACTCTACTGCATACTATCCCCAAGGTAATGGCCTAGCTGAATCATCAAATAAAAGCCTTGTAAACATCATAAAGAAGGTGTTGGAAGAAAATAAGAAGAATTGGCATAAGAAGCTGGTCAATGCCTTATGGGCAGATAGACTAACAACCAAGAGATCAATTGGGGTCAGCCCATATGAGTTAGTCTATGGATTAGAAGCCAGATTTCCTTCATCACTAGGGGTCCCTGTTATGAAACTACTTCAAGAAAGTCAAGCTGAGCCCAATGACATGCAAAGAAGGATCAATCAAATAATATGTTTGCAGCAAACTAGAGACCAAGTTTATAGCAGAGTTCAAGTTTTACAAGAAAAGTTAAAGAAAGCTTTTGATAGAAGGACTAAGGCTGAAGATTTCAACATTGGTGACAAAGTCCTCAAGTGGGATTCAAGAAGGGAAGATAAAGGAAAACATGGAAAATTTGATTCCCTTTGGAGAGGACCATTTGCTATTCAAGCAGTACAAGGAAACAATACTTACTTCCTAAAAAATCTGGATGAAACTGACTTGGATGAAGGTCCTGTGAATGGCAGGATGTTGAAGCACTATTTTGACTACTTTCCATGAACATAGCATGGTTTTTCCCCTGTACATAATCTGTTGTATATAATGTTTTCTTTCAGCATGTGAATAGCTCAGTTTGAAAGGTCTTGCAGAATCAGGAAAGGACTTTTAGTTCAGCAAGTTCCACAAGTATGACAGATTCCAATTTTGAGATTTCAAGGAGGAAAACTCCAAGTTTTGGCAAAAAGAAGTCAAAGGGCCAAGGCATTATGACCTGCTGTTCTTGGTCTTTCAAGAAGAAAAACCATCCCCATGTGGAGCCACTATTAGGTACCTATACCAATAGGTTTCATATTTCATGATTGGTAAAGTTCAAATATGCTCTGCTTTGGTGATGCAAAGATCCCATATTTTCAAGAGAAGGTAATATGTGTACATAGCTTGATGTTGACTCAATTTGGATGGGTGATCCAACAGCCTAATCTGGATCATGCCATGTTTCAATTTCTTGTTGTAGAATAGAGAAAGAAGTCTGTCCAAACTGTTCAATCTTGGCAGACCAGTAGTTAGGTAGAGAATTAAGGTTCCCAACTGCTTAATCTGGGACCTTGGAAGCAATAAGGCTAGTTCTAGATAGAAAATCAAAAGAAAAAGCCAAAAGAAAAGAAAAGGCACATGAGGTTCTGCAAGTCTAAGTGCACCCTCCATGAAGAAACAAAAAATGCTAGGCAAGTTAATGGGTAGGTAGAGGGGGTTGCAGAATTGTCATTCCTTTCAATTGAATTTTGCTGGTCTAACATAAAGGAAACATCAGTGGATAGAGAAGTTCCTCTTCTCCATCATCTTGCAGCAATACAAAGGAACATGTCTAACTTCCTGTTTCCCCCCCTCACATTCATTAACTAACATCCCATTACCAGCTGTGTTCATGAAAGAAGTCAAAATCTTATGGTGGTTCTTGTTTCTTTAAAAGCCACATTTCTTGTGTAAAATTCTTTTCATTTTGATCTACTTCCTAAACTAAGTTGATTCCATATAAAACTTAGTGTTTCCACTCCTCATCCACTTCTTCCACTCATATTAACTTCTAATTTCCTATTACTTAAATCCCTATACACCCTTTTCCCCCTATTACTATGTAAATTATGCAAAAAACCCCAAAATACCTATGTATCCCCTTCCCCGAGCATTATAGCTCTAAGTTTGGTTTTAAATGGTTTAAGCGCTAAAACATTAGAGCGCGACCCAAAGAGCGCTGATATATTAATCCTGGGATTAATCCAAAATCTGCTTGGATTAATAACCTTAATTCAGTTTTGTGACTAAACCTGTGCATAACCCATTTTTACCGTAATACAGTTACAAAACCCACTTTTCATATGTTTTGCCGGGCGCGAATTTCACCGAATAATATTATTTTATATGCCTGCCCGCTTCCGTATCGCTCTGGCATCTGATTGACCCGTCGACCGTCGGATCTAGGTTTTCCCATCCGACGGCCCCTATCCATATCGGGTCGGCCCCGACGACCGTAAGTTACCTCCCGAGAAACTGTCAGAGGGTGACGTCAGGCCTTTGCCACACGTCGCCCCCAAATTTTCTCGGGTCGCCCTATGACAATACTGCTTCCGTATCCAGAGCGGTCCGAGAACTTACCACTTCCGGTTTCCGCTGACCAGTCACGCTCACGTCACGTCCTCGTCATCGCCACGTCGCCGCCGCATCAGCGCCCCCGTCCGCCAATGCTCCGACATGTCCGCCACCTATGCAATCCCCGTGGACCACTCACAGGCCGCCACGTCACCCGATGACGTCATGCTGACGTCACCCGAACCTGACCCCACCTGATGATGTCATGCTGACGTCATCCAAAAAGGCGCCAATGACCCAGAAGTCCATATTTTCGTCGAAAATTGCGTTTTTTCTCGCTTTTTGCAAAAACGACTATTGCTTCCCCTGCATGCGAATTACGACCAATCCGTCGCCAACCTGCAGAAATCGCTACGAAGACCGTGGGCGCGTCCAATCCACCTGCATTTGTAACCATTGCTGGAAATTCACAAGGTATTTATCCAAATCATTCCCTCCGCGCCTGGTTTTGTCCATAATTGTCCAAAGCTAGCTTAAAAGAGTGAGAAAACACTGTATTTACCAGTCAATCCCCGGTGCCAGTGTCTATTTTCAATTGTTGGGTCGAAACTCCTCTGCAGAACCTGCATTTAGCCAAATTTACCTAAATTCACAGTTAGTTCGCACATTCGTGAACTTAAAGACCCGAGCTCCATTTATTCACCAAGGAAAGAGTTTACTAGGCCTGGAATTTGTTCTATCAGTCCTCTGTGCAGTATTTCAATTGCTGTCACTACCAGTTACCCTCTGTTCCTTTGCAATTCGCCTCTCTGTTCCAGAGATACCCCTCTGTGTTGCTCTATTCAGTAACACTAGTTCACGTACAAATCAGAGTCCCAATTAGCCATGGAAGCACCAATAGCATTAAATATCCCACCTCTAAATGCCCCACAGAGAGAGTTAGAATGGAAAGCTCTGGGTGATAAATATTATCAGATGATAGAGTCATTTCCAATGAATTCCAAATTTAACATCCATATGCTGAATGAGTTAAAGGCCCAACACCTCAGTGGAGCTGATATCTTGGGGATTTGGGACTCCAATTTGCCCATTTTTAACCTTCCTCAAGTCAATTCCCTTCCAGACTTGATCCATAGATGCTGTGAATGCTATGATCCATGTCAGAGAGTTGTTCTCAGTCCCACAGGCTCAGTCTTGTTCCATATTACCCCTGAGGCCATAAATAAGATGTTGCACTGTCACACTGCAAGACCATTGACTCCTCTCTCCATGTTGGACTTATTAAAGAAGGGGGGCAACCTGTCCAGTGCCCAAATCATCAAAATTAATCAGTTATTTATTAAGCCAAGCTCTGAAGCTGTGAGAACACCTCCTATTGGAAATCCATATCTCAATGACTTGGGCAAAATGCTTGTAGATTTGATTAGCTATGTCCTGGGCTACAAGGGAGTTGAGGATGTTGATAACACCATTATGGCCATGCTGTCCATATTTTCTCCTGGGAAGCCTCCTGCTGTGCACTATGACTATGCTGAATACATTGCAAACAAGATTCATGAGCAACTGATGAATCTAGAAAGGGAAAAGGTGTTTAGATACACCTCATACATATATCATCTGTTCTTATTTTATCAACCTGACAGTTTCCTTATTCCTCTCAAGAAACTTGATGCCCAGGGAAATCCAAGGTCGGTTGTGTTTTTGGACTTCAGTTTTTCGAGACCACTTCTTTTGGGAAGTAAGAAATGGGCAATCCTCCCTCTTCTGGCAGGACTCCTGGCAGAAAATCCCTCAACTTGATCAAGGACAATCTCTCTCTGACTTGATGCCCCTCTTCCACTCAATCCTGGCCCTCTGTGTGGCAGATTACTAGCTTGAAGGAGTTGACGATCACGGATGGTGGAGATGGATGTCTGGTATGGACTGGTCGGGAGTGATCTCACAAGAGGACAATTCACGTCTGGGGATTCATCTCTCACAATGTCAGGTCCACATAACCCAGGAGGTGGACAAACTCAGATGGGGTCACTCTACATTGGACACCTTTTCAATAAAAGAAGCCTTTCTCATTTGCGCTAATGGTCGGGCATAATCGGATCACCTCTTCTGGCGGCATATTTGATGAAGCAATTTGTGGCCCAAGGTTGCTCACTTCCTTTGTCTAGTGGGTCACAAGCGGATTGTAGACTGGGATAGACTCTAGAAACGGGGATTTGTTGGCCCGTCGATGTGCCCATTATGCAGGCAGGCGGAAGAATCCCTTCCCCATATCTTTGGAGGTTGCCCCATAACATGTGAAGTATGGAAACAAGCTTCCGATCTCTTTGGCCCAATAGCTATTCAACCTGAAGACATTTGAGAACTCCTTGAGAATTGGAAAATTAACCGGTTCTTCAACCTGAAGACATTCGAGAACTCCTGGAGAATTCGCAAATTAACCGTTCTCCAATTTGGTGGTGAACCGTGCATGGTGGCTCACACTAGGACTACTTTTATGGAACACCTGGAAAGAGAGGAATCGGGCCCTATTCAATGGACAAACGCCTTCTAACGCACACATATGGAGCCTGACGACATCGAACATCTGAGAATCCATCCTTTCTGACAAATGGTCACCTAATGACTAGGACCTAGACCCACCTGAAGCCTGGATCTTAGCCCATCTGAACCTCTCATTTGCCATGATTTATCCCAACACGCCTACCCTGCGATCTCCCCCTACCCGTTCTCCCTCTTCATTTCTCCCTCCCCCTGATGGTTGCCTTCATATTAACTTCGATGGGGCTTCCAAGGGTAATCCTGGCCTAGCAGGCTTCGGTGGCATCATTCAAGACTCTGTTGGCTCCCTAAGGCAGTTTATTCTAGCTTTTGTGGTCTCTCAACAAACAATGTGGCTGAACTGACAGGATTGGAGGTGGGCATGAGCTTGGCCTCCCACCTATGATACAAAAGAATCAATGGCACAAAGGATCATCAATGGCTCTCCCCCTCAGAAGGTGGTCAAGAGTTGGAGATTGGAATCTCAACTTTCTCGCATCCAGCACGCCTTGACACAATTCGAGTACATCAGCAGTAGCCATGTACTTCAGGAAGGTAATAAAGTAGCAGACTGGTTGGCCAACTGTGGTGCAAACCCTCCCCATAAAATTTCCAGGGTGGCCTTGTCAGAACTTCAAACCAAAGCTGACCCAGACCCCAGGAAAATGCAAGCTCTCCAAGAATTGATACACAAAGACTTAGAAGTCCCTAATGGGGGTGTCCAATTTATGGGACAAGTGGTGGCACGTTAGAGTGTGGAGCCAGTTGGGCCTCCACGTGCAGTACAAATGCCCAAAAGGCTCGTTGGGACCTGGGTTGGACTCCCGCGAGCGTTACTTAATGTGCAGCATAGGTAGGAGGGTGGAAATTTGTAGTTGTTGGGTGATAAGGAGGGACTGTTGGGTGCGACAGAGTAGTGAGGTATTGGCGTCCTAGCTCAAGATGTGGCTTGGGGTGACAGTGCAGGACGAGCTTGGTGTAGGTGGATGTGCAGGGTGCTGGAACTTGCAATCAATTTGGCCATGGGATCCGGAGGAGAATTGGAGTAGCCGGCACGACAAGGGATACAGTTCCGGGGTTAGAGAGTGTGGGTGGTGTGCATTCGTTTCCCCTTCCTCACTCTGGTTCTATCTATGGAAAGGGGTTGCTCCTCTGGAGAGGCAGTGCGATGGAGAATTTGGGTCTTGGTTCTTTCCCTGGAGCGGCTCGTCCACTTCAGAGACTGGTAACGCACCCCCCAGTTCGCTTGCAGACAGTGGAGAGGGATACGAGAATTGCACCAATTGTTCAGAGCTCCCTGACGTCGGGGTGGTAAGCAACGTGTTTTTGTGTTTGGTTCATATCAGGCTTGTGAAGAAACTTCAACCCCCACTCTGGTTATCATTTTTCCTTATCACTCCATGCATTTAATTTTAAATCCAAGCATAATAAAAATTCTAAAATTTGGAAATGACAATATTTTCTGAAAACACAAATTTCGAGATTTCACAATTGTGGAAATTGCATAAATAAAACACAGTAAAATTATGATAGCCACACACAAAAAACAACACAATGATTTTTGGTCAATGTGACCCTGGAAAAACCCCCTACAACACTTGGGAAAAACCAGTTTGAGAGCTCTCCTTTATTTCTAAAAAATGCTTTTATAGAGAAACTGAAATACATAGTAAAAATTCAAGCAACCACATATTACAACTTATCTCGATTTCCATGCTTAAACTCCACATCGAAAATTGTGCCAATCAACAAACAACCAAAACAGAAATTTTCCAGCAATAAAACAGCATTAAATGTTGTACAACCTGCCTCGAAAAAGTGCCCAGAACTTGTTGTACAAACCGTACGGATTTTAGCAGTACGTCTGCCTCGAAATTCATGCCCTTGTTGTTTTCCCTCTTCCTCAATTTTTGTGCCTTTCTCTTGTTGTATGGTTTTGCCTTAGGATGCGTGCCAATAAATGTTGCTACCTAGATTTTCTGAAATGTCTTCTTGCTGCTCTCCTTCACTTCCTCAATACTCAGAAATTTTCTCCTTTGTTGTGCATGGGATCCCCCCCAAGGCAAGTTTTGGGGCTTAAAGCCCAAGTTTTGACTAAGTCTATTGTAAAGACTCCACGATTTATGAGGATGGAACGCGAAGATGGTCAATGAGTCAGAGGGTTTTCCACCCTCATTTTTGTAATGTAATGTCAGTTTGATAGATCTACCCATGGTCCGCGAACCATGGGATTGTATAAATAGAGCGAGACCTAAGTGTAAAGAAGAATGAAAAAAACACGATCTAGGAAATCAATGAAGCAGTGAGTTGAAGTGTAGAGTTGTGTCTTTGGGTCGTAGAGTAGGAGAAGGCTCTGTAGCTGAGTGCGCAAAGGCCTAGTAGTCTGTTAGGTACCTATACCAATAGGTTTCATATTTCATGATTGGTAAAGTAAGTTCAAATATGCTCTGCTTTGGTGATGCAAAGATCCCATATTTTCAAGAGAAGTTAATATGTGTACATAGCTTGATGTTGACTCAATTTGGATGGGTGATCCAACAGCCTAATCTGGATCATGCCATGTTTCAATTTCTTGTTGTAGAATAGAGAAAGAAGTCTGTCCAAACTGTTCAATCTTGGCAGACCAGTAGTTAGGTAGATAATTAAGGTTCCCAACTGCTTAATCTGGGACCTTGGAAGCAATAAGGCTAGTTCTAGATAGAAAATCAAAAGAAAAAGCCAAAAGAAAAGAAAAGGCACATGAGGTTCTGCAAGTCTAAGTGCACCCTCCATGAAGAAACAAAAAATGCTAGGCAAGTTAATGGGTAGGTAGAGGGGGTTGCAGAATTGTCATTCCTTTCAATTGAATTTTGCTGGTCTAACATAAAGGAAACATCAGTGGATAGAGAAGTTCCTCTTCTCCATCATCTTGCAGCAATACAAAGGAGCATGTCTAACTTCCTCTTTCCCCCCCTCACATTCATTAACTAACATCCCATTACCAGCTGTGTTCATGAAAGAAGTCAAAATCTTATGGTGGTTCTTGTTTCTTTAAAAGCCACATTTCTTGTGTAAAATTCTTTTCATTTTGATCTACTTCCTAAACTAAGTTGATTCCATATAAAACTTAGTGATTCCACTCCTCATCCACTTCTTCCACTCATATTAACTTCTAATTTCCTATTACTTAAATCCCTATACACCCTATTCCCCCTATTACTATGTAAATTATGCAAAAAACCCCAAAATACCTATGTATCCCCTTCCCCGAGCATTATAGCTCTAAGTTTGGTTTTAAATGGTTTAAGCGCTAAAACATTAGAGCGCGACCCAAAGAGCGCTGATATATTAATCATGGGATTAATCCAAAATCTGCTTGGATTAATAACCTTAATTCGGTTTTGTGACTAAACTTGTGCATAACCCATTTTTCCCGTAATACAGTTAAAAAACCCACTTTTCCAATGTTTTGTCGGGCGCGAATTTCACCGAATAATATTATTTTATATGCCCGCCCGCTTCCGTATCGCCCTGGCATCTGATTGACCCGTCGACCGTCGGATCTGGGTTTTCCCATCCGACGGCCCATATCCATATCAGGTCGGCCCCGACGACCGTAAGTTACCTCCCGAGAAACTGTCAGAGGGTGACGTCAGGCCTTTGCCACACGTCGCCCCCAAATTTTCTCGGGTCACCCTCTGACAATACTGCTTCCGTATCCAAAGCGGTCCGAGAACTTACCACTTCCGGTTTTCGCTGACCAGTCACGCTCACGTCACGTCCTCGTCATCGCCACGTCGCGCTCACGTCATGCCACGTCGCCAGCGCATCAGCGCCCCCGTCCGCCAATGCTCCGACATGTCCGCCACCTATGCAATCCCCGTGGACCACTCACAGGCCGCCACGTCACCCGATGACGTCATGCTGACGTCACCCGACCCTGACCCCACCTGATGATGTCATGCTGACGTCATCCAAAAAGGCGCCAATGACCCAGAATTCCATATTTTTGCCGAAAATTACGTTTTTTCTCGCTTTTTGCAAAAACGACTATTGCTTCCCCTGCATGCGAATTACGACCAATCTGTCGCCAACCTGCAGAAATCGCTACGAAGACCGTGGGTGCGTCCAATCCACCTGTATTTGTAACCATTGCTGGCAATTCACAAGGTATTTATCCAAATCATTCCCTCCGCGCCTGGTTTTGTCCATAATTGTCCAAAGCTAGCTTAAAAGAGTGAGAAAACACTGTATTTACCAGTCAGTCCCCGGTGCCAGTGTCTATTTTAAATTGTTGGGTCGAAACTCCTCTGCAGAACCTGCATTTAGCCAAATTTACCTAAATTCACAGTTAGTTCGCGCATTCGTGAACTTAAAGACCCGAGCTCCATTTATTCACCAAGGAAAGAGTTTACTAGGCCTGGAATTTGTTCTATCAGTCCTCTGTGCAGTATTTCAATTGCTGTCACTACCAGTTACCCTCTGTTCCTTTGCAATTCGCCTCTCTGTTCCAGAGATACCCCTCTGTGTTGCTCTGTTCAGTAACACCAGTTCACGTACAAATCAGAGTCCCAATTAGCCATGGAAGCACCAATAGCATTAAATATCCCACCTCTAAATGCCCCACAGAGAGAGTTAGAATGGAAGGCTCTGGGTGATAAAGATTATCAGATGATAGAGTCATTTCCAATGAATTCCAAATTTAACATCCATATGCTGAATGAGTTAAAGGCCCAACACCTCAGTGGAGCTGATATCTTGGGGATTTGGGACTCCAATTTGCCCATTTTTAACCTTCCTCAAGTCAATTCCCTTCCAGACTTGATCCATAGATGCTGTGAATGCTATGATCCATGTCAGAGAGCTGTTCTCAGTCCCACAGGCTCAGTCTTGTTCCATATTACCCCTGAGGCCATAAATGAGATGCTGCACTTTCACACTGCAAGACCATTGACTCCTCTCTCCATGTTGGACTTATTAAAGAAGGGGGGCAACCTGTCCAGTGCCCAAATCATCAAAATTAATCAGTTATTTATTAAGCCAAGCTCTGAAGCTTTGAGAACGCCTCCTATTGGAAATCCATATCTCAATGACTTGGGCAAAATGCTTGTAGATTTGATTAGCTATGTCCTGGGCTACAAGGGAGTTGAGGATGTTGATAACACCATTATGGCCATGCTGTCCATATTTTCTCCTGGGAAGCCTCCTGCTGTGCACTATGACTATGTTGAATACATTGCAAACAAGATTCATGAGCAACTGATGAATCTAGAAAGGGAAAAGGTGTTTAGATACACCTTATACATATATCATCTGTTCTTATTTTATCAACCTGACAGTTTCCCTATTCCTCTCAAGAAACTTGATGCCCAGGGAAATCCAAGGTCGGTTGTGTTTTGGACTTCAGTTTTTCATCATACCTCTTGTTCACCATACACATACTGTGAATTCATAGACCTTTTCATTCATCCAGCTATGACTTTGTTATTTGGTGTTCCTCCTCCGAGATTGACCGATGAAATGCAAAGAATTCTCCATCTCTCTAAGTCCTACAGCATTGGTGATTGGTACTTTTACCAACACCATACAGTAATCAGAATATATGGCTGTGAGTTGAACCCTTATAGGCTGCCAAGATATGTCCCTATGAGACTATTTGCTTTGGAGTATTTCAGGCAGTTTGGAAATGCAGACCAAATCCATTTCCATAGTAACAACAAGAAAGTGCAACTAAAAGTCAGGAACCAGCTAGGCCCTTTTCTTTACAACATAAGGGAGGAGGGATGGAAGGAAGCAGATGGTATGCTAGAGGCCCTCCGATTGGAAACCAGTTTTCGCTGGGTACCTTATGACCCTAATCATTTCATTTCTCTCAGGAGGCTAAAACATAAATTGGGTGGCTATGCTCACATTAGATTGCCTCATATTGAGAAATATGCCAATCTACTAAGTTGGAAAGAGGGAACCCTAGAAGAGGCAATTACTAGAGAGAAAATGATTCAAAGAGAGGCAAAGAATATTGAAAAAGAGGTTGACTTGGAAACTTGTGGACAGGTTTCCTCTTCATATCAAAGGCAACTTGGAGCAGCTGCCTCATCTTCTACAGCACATCAGCAAGCAGCCAAAGCTACTTATCAGGCTTCCAGCAAAGGCAAAGAGAAATAGATGGAGCCAGAACAGCCACCTCATGAAAAAGTACAGCAACAAGAAGAACAACAAAAACAGGAGCAGCCAGTGCAACAAGAACAAACAGCTAAAGCCCCAATATCCACTGGGCAGCAGGCACAAGAAACTGTGCCTCCTAGGCAGGAAACGACAGTGGAGGCCTCGGTCCTCCAAACCCCACAAAATGAAGACAGAAATCGGAAGAGGGATAGAGAGCAGGAGACTCCCCTCACCACATCCACAACTCAAGGGGAGAAAAGACAGAGGCTAAATCCCCTTTCAGAAGAAGAAATGCCTATGGGGCAATCTTTGGGCATGGGCCCACCAAGCATGGAAGCATCTGCAAGTTCCTTTCAGCAGGAACAGGAAAGGACAGTTGGAGGAGAAGTCAGCTCCTCAAGCCACCAAAGGGGAGCTGAAACAGGCATCAAACAACAATTTATTGATATCAAAAAGAGGAATGAGCCACTCAAGATACAGCTTTACAATCACTTGTTGAAAATGGCTCCTACAAACCAACAAAGGTTGATGTCTGCATATGATTTACATGAGGGCAAAATGATAATGAGTCATTTCATGCCAACCATGCTGCAGCCATAGTCAGCTGCAGACTACATAAGGACCAACCTTGAGGTCCTTGCAAAAGACATCCACCCTATGGATCAGATTGAATTACACAAGCAAACGGGTGAGATGGTATATGCCACCCTTGCAGACAAAACATTGGTAAATTATAGGCTGGAAAATAGCCTAAACAACACAGCTGCCCAACTTGAGTTGGAGAAAACATCCTCCCAGGCAAAAGACAACCGAATCAAAGAGTTGGAGGATATCATCATAGAGCTTGGGCATGATCCCAAGGACACCAAGGCTATACAGGCGCTGTTGAAATTAAGAGATGCAGACATGGCAGCATTAAGAAAAATGATCAAGATCCCAGCAACTCTTCATCCTCAGACAGAAGAGGTTGCCCAGCTAAGGCATGACCAAGATGCAGCAGCTATGCTGGTATCATTATACAAACAGCTGATCCAGACAGAGGAGAAATTGGGAGAGTCACAGGCTGCGCTGCAGGCAGCCCTACAACAGAAGGAAGGAGGCCAAACATCACAGCCCCCTCCACAAATAATCAACCTTGAGGAATCTCCTCAAACTACTGCTCCTCCTACAGAGCAGACAGCTCAAACAGCGCCATCTACATCAGCACCAGCACCAACAACAGAGCAGGTTCCAAGCCTTGATATGCAGAAGCTGAAGAATGAAATCCAGGCCTTAGAAGCCCAAATGGCAGAGTTAAATGAAGCCAGGGAGAATTTAGCTAAGCTGAATGAAAAATATGACAAGTCAAAGCAAAGCATAGCTGAAAAGGGAAGAGAAGTGAAGGCTCTCAAAGAGAAGATAAAGGAGCTGGAGAAAGAGTTCACCCTTGAAAAACTGGTGGCTGAGCTCAAGACAGTTTTATGGGCCAACATTGGCCAATCAATCACAGATCAGTGGCAGTATATAGAGACCATTCATGAGCAAATGGAGCTCATAGGCAAAGCACACAGGGAAGTCCAGAGAGCAAGGGCATCTCTAGGCAATATGCCTGAGATAGCCAATAGAATGATTAACGTGCTCAATAACCGTACAGGTCCTCAGTTGACAGCAATAGGAATCCCTAACAGAACTGAAACTATCCTGCTGATAAAGAGGGTCCTTACATTAAGAAGCCTGGTACAAACACTGGAAAGAAGAAGCCAGGACATGCAGACAGAAGTAAACAAATTTATGGACAAGTTTGCAGCATTACAAAGCAGAGGTCTTCCTGGCTTACTGAACAGCGCAGGGAGACTACTTTCACATGAGAACTATGCTAAAAGGGTCAATACATTTGCTACCAATCAGATCACTGTAAGACCAAGTACCTCAGAAGAAACAGGGCCAGCATCTGGGCAAAGTCTCTATAACAGAGTAGAGAACTTATTTTTTATTATGAATTGTTGGAAATAATACTGAGAGGGGGGGGGGGGTGAATCAGTATTATCAGATCAGTAAAAACTTTCCAATTTCATACTCAGAAACATATACGCTACTTCAATTAAGTGAACCCGCGTGTACACGCTACTGTGTCTAATGAAACTCGTGTATATACAGAGATCTTATAATTCAGTTAGCTTAATCTTCAGTAAATGCATCAGGACATTATTAAGCATATTAACAGTCAACAGGTGCAGAATAACAGAACAGAACATCACACAAGAGCCACACACATGAACACCATGATATAAGGTGGAAACCCAATGTGGGTGAAAACCACCTGCTGCAATTTGTCTCTTTCTTCTTTAATAAGAACTTCTTTTACAATGTACTGGTGCAGTCCTTTACCAGTACGCAGGCTACAACCTGCAGAGGGCTACAACCCTCTCTCGTTTTCCAACTACTTTTGGAAGGGAGCTACAACCCCCTCAGCTCTTGTACTAGCCGATCCATTTACTAGTACGTAGGTGCTGACCCTACAACCTGCTTTCCTTCAGGGACCACGTTTCATTAATTTTCAGACTGGATCCAAGAGTACAAAACAAACATTACCACAATACAATCATCAACTTATACTTGCATCATAATTCATTAAACAACCCAATACTGAATCACTGAAACCCTGTCATCAAGAACACAGAACCCAAACCAGAGCCCAGAACTCTGCAACAACCACCAGAATCAGCAGCAACCTGAAATATCAAATCTTATTATGCATACGCTACTTCACTGTACCAAAACCGCGTGTATACGCGCTTTCACCAAAGGCAACCCGCGTGCAGATCTAGAAATAGTTTCTTATGCCTTCGCTGTCAGATCCGACCCTTGCCAAGCGTCCCGAACAGATAAACAGTAATACCAGATCTTCTCACTTCGTCAGACACACAATGCTTGCATTCACTTGCCTAATGATCTTCTCCTTATATAGCCTTAGGCCTTGTTCAATACCAAGAGCCAAAACCATAGAAATCCAATACCATCATCTTCAAAACTAGGGATCAACACGTCCGTCGAGACACCAAGGTCCAAAACCATAGGCACAACTTCCAAGGAATAACCGTCGTGGACCAAAGATAAGTTTTCCACATACACGCGCTTTTACTGAAGCCAACCAGCGTGTACACGCGACTTGGTATATAGCTAACCTGCGTATACGCGACTTGGTATATAGTTAACCTACTTGTATACGCGACTTGGTCTTAACGAACCTGCGTGTATGAACTTTCTTGGCATGTTGTACTAAGATCTGTCCTCTGATTAAGTTGCCATCACCTGTACCAACCTCTGAGCACCTATACCAACCTCTGAGTGAGTTGCCATCAAGGACAACACTTGAATCATAATGCCAACAATCTCCCCCTTTGGACTTGATGGCAACCACCACACCAAGTCACTCTCCCCCTTTGACATCAAGGGCAAAGGGCGGACCAAGATATTTTATTCTTTGGTATACCTTTTACTGTCCATACTGCTGTCCATACTCCCACTGAGTACATGCTGAAGTTTCTGATTTGGCTCCCCCTTTGTATATGCCAAGTTGTATCAATCCATCCATGCTTCCCCTTAGCAGGTGCAGGTTCTAAGACCAGCCATTCAGATCTGTACCATAAGCATCACCCTGCAATACTATTCCTTTGATCAAACAACAAGATGTATCATTTAGTTTCATCAGCAACTTCTAACCATAATGCCAACAATGAATGATTTGAAGTATATGCTCCCCCTGAGTGTGAGCCAACCATGACTGAACCATTTCCTGAGTCTGTTCTGCTCCCCCTGAGCCTGAGCCAACCATGACTGAACCTGGGTCTGTTCTGCTGCCCTTTCTTCATATACGCGACTTTGCAGCCTGTAACTCGTGTATATACGCGACTTGTCTTCATTATATCAGCGTATGCAGGATGGAATACTGAATTTCATCACTTTCGGATTCCCCTGTGTCTGTTATGTCAGCTGTCTGAATTATGTCGCACCTTTCTGTCTCTGTCTTCTTCAGTTCCTGGAACTGTGATAATGTATGGTCCTCTTGTTTTGAATTTTGAAATCTACTCCTGCATTCCCTTGCTTTATGCCCATAGTTGTTGCATGTATAACACCTTACATTTTTCATGTTCCTTCTATCACAATCAATTGCTTTGTGTCCATATGCATTACAGGCAAAGCAATATCCTCTGAAATACCTGGGATGCAATGATCTTTCTTGAACCATTCTACTTCTACATCTAGCTGCAACATGTCCAAGATTATGACATACATAACATTCAACATTATTCAGTGGAGGAAATAATCGTCTATCACGTCCATAGTTAGTAGTAAAGGATCTTCCTTGAGGAATTTCTTTCCTTGGTTGTTCCTTGTTGAGCATTTCAGATTTCTCATTAGAGTTTCTTGCCTCACCTTGTGAACTAGATTCACCTTCAACATATTCATGAAAACCAAGACCAGTTTTGATAGCAGGAGACCTTTGGCTATTAAGAATATCATCCAAGACTTTAGTACTATCTTGAAATCGTAAAAGCTTATCCTTTTCTTCTAGTTTACCTTTCAAGATATTTACCTCAACTTGATGTTGTTCTTCCTTTATCAGATACTGATTCCTTAGGTCTTCTTCAGCTTTTCTTCCTTCTTCCACTTGTCGCTTTAGTTTGGTCACTTCATGTTCTTGATCTTCAAGATCTTCTCTGTTCTGTTCTCTTGATTTTTTAAGATCTTCTTTTAGAGAGAGGATCTTTGATTCAAGTCTCTGGATAGTTGTACTCTGATCCTTTACTATATCCTGCAATTGCTCCCTTACCCTGGTTACTGTCTCCAATTGTTCATTTAATTTGGTAACTTCTTCTGTTTCTGCATTCTTCTTTTCATGTGCCATGAGACTTTTAATATCTTTGCTATTATTGGATGAAGCATTCTTCTTTTCATGTGCCATGAGACTTCTAATATCTTCACTATCATTGAATGAACTTGTAATATGGGTATAATAGCTTCTACCATCTTCTTCAGATATCTTTCCTTTGTTATGAGGGCATCTAGCAGCATAGTGACCAACTCTACCACATATAAAACATTTGAAAGGTAGCTTACCTTTGAACCGTCCAGTTCCCCGTTCAAGATTCTTAACAAAATTTACCTCATCTTCTTCCTCTGACACTTCGAATGCGGCTTCTGGTGGTACCTCTTGTCGCATTTCAAAAGCAGTTAAGATCCCGTGAAGCTGTGACATGGTGATTTTCTGCACATTCTCCTTTTCTTCTATGGCAGATACTTTAGAATCAAATTTAGCAGACAGAGATCTCAAAACCTTTTCAACTAAGACAACTTCCTCAAATTCTTCACCCAGATCCCTTATACAATTCACAATCTCATCCATACGCAAGAAATAATTAGCTATGCTTTCATTACTATGCATCTTAAGAGTTTCATACCGGATTCTGAGAGTTTGAAGCTTTGCTCTTTTTACCTGATCATCTCCTTCGTAGCTTGTGACGATTTTGTCCCATATTTCCTTAGCTGATTTGAAATGCATGATCTTCATAAATTCTGATTGTGTCAAACTACTCAATAGGACAGTAACAGCTTTGGCATTGAGCTCATATTGCTTTTTCTCTGCTGGATCTGTAGGAGTTGCTGATGGGAATTTGTATCCTCCATCTACGATTCCCCAAATTTCTGCTCCAAGTGATTGTAGATATGCAGTGGTTCTTATCTTCCAGTGAGTAAAATTGTTCCCGTCAAAGACTGGTGGCCTGATGTGTGCCTCTCTTTCTGGATTAGCCATTCTGATGGATCTTTTCCTTCAAGCGATCAAGCTTCCTCTGAAGGACCTGCTCTGATACCAATTGTTGGAAATAATACTGAGAGGGGGGGGTGAATCAGTATTATCAAATCAGTAAAAACTTTCCAATTTCATACTCAGAAACATATACGCTACTTCAATTAAGTGAACCCGCGTGTACACGCTACTGTGTCTAATGAAACTCGTGTATATACAGAGATCTTATAATTCAGTTAGCTTAATCTTCAGTAAATGCATCAGGACATTATTAAGCATATTAACAGTCAACAGGTGCAGAATAACAGAACAGAACATCACACAAGAGCCACACACATGAACACCATGATACAAGGTGGAAACCCAATGTGGGTGAAAACCACCTGCTGCAATTTGTCTCTTTCTTTTTTAATAAGAACTTCTTTTACAATGTACTGGTGCAGTCCTTTACCAGTACGCAGGCTACAACCTGCAGAGGGCTACAACCCTCTCTCGTTTTCCAACTACTTTTGGAAGGGAGCTACAACCCCCTCAGCTCTTGTACTAGCCGATCCATTTACTGGTACGTAGGTGCTGACCCTACAACCTGCTTTCCTTCAGGGACCACGTTTCATTAATTTTCAGACTGGATCCAAGAGTACAAAACAAACATTACCACAATACAATCATCAACTTATACTTGCATCATAATTCATTAAACAACCCAATACTGAATCACTGAAACCCTGTCATCAAGAACACAGAACCCAAACCAGAGCCCAGAACTCTGCAACAACCACCAGATTCAGCAGCAACCTGAAATATCAAATCTTATTATGCATACGCTACTTCACTGTACCAAAACCGCGTGTATACGCGCTTTCACCAAAGGCAACCCGCGTGCAGATCTAGAAATAGTTTCTTATGCCTTCGCTGTTAGATCCGACCCTTGCCAAGCGTCCCGAACAGATAAACAGTAATACCAGATCTTCTCACTTCGTCAGACACACAATGCTTGCATTCACTTGCCTAATGATCTTCTCCTTATATAGCCTTAGGCCTTGTTCAATACCAAGAGCCAAAACCATAGAAATACAATACCATCATCTTCAAAACTAGGGATCAACACGTCCGTCGAGACACCAAGGTCCAAAACCATAGGCACAACTTCCAAGGAATAACCGTCGTGGACCAAAGATAAGTTTTCCACATACACACGCTTTTACTGAAGCCAACCAGCGTGTACACGCGACTTCCTTTCAGCGGGAACAGGAAAGGACAGTTGGAGGAGAAGTCAGCTCCTCAAGCCACCAAAGGGGAGCTGAAACAGGCATCAAACAACAATTTATTGATATCAAAAAGAGGAATGAGCCACTCAAGATACAGCTTTACAATCACTTGTTGAAAATGGCTCCTACAAACCAACAAAGGTTGATGTCTGCATATGATTTACATGAGGGCAAAATGATAATGAGTCATTTCATGCCAACCATGCTGCAGCCACAGTCAGCTGCAGACTACATAAGGACCAACCTTGAGGTCCTTGCAAAAGACATCCACCCTATGGATCAGATTGAATTACACAA
Source organism: Pinus tabuliformis (assembly GCA_031772625.1). Classification (NCBI taxonomy): domain Eukaryota; kingdom Viridiplantae; phylum Streptophyta; class Pinopsida; order Pinales; family Pinaceae; genus Pinus; species Pinus tabuliformis. The sequence goes on along the minus strand of CM062812.1, from coordinate 301,125,624 downwards.
GCAAACGGGTGAGATGGTATATGCCACCCTTAAAGACAAAACATTGGTAAATTATAGGCTGGAAAATAGCCTAAACAACACAGTTGCCCAACTTGAGTTGGAGAAAGCATCCTCCCAGGCAAAAGACAACCGAATCAAAGCGTTGGAGGATATCATCATAGAGCTTGGGCATGATCGCAAGGACACCAAGGCTATACAGGTGCTGTTGAAATTAAGAGATGCAGACATGGCAGCATTAAGAAAAATGATCAAGATCCCAGCAACTCTTCATCCTCAGACAGAAGAGGTTGCCCAGCTAAGGCATGACCAAGATGCAGCAGCTATGCTGGTATCATTATACAAACAGCTGATCCAGACAAAGGAGAAATTGGGAGAGTCACAGGTTGCGCTACAGGCAGCCCTACAACAGAAGGAAGGAGGCCAAACATCACAGCCCCCTCCACAAATAATCAACTTTGAGGAATCTCCTCAAACTACTGCTCCTCCTACAGAGCAGACAGCTCAAACAGCGCCATCTACATCAGCACCAGCACCAACAACAGAGCAGGTTCCAAGCCTTGATATGCAGAAGCTGAAGAATGAAATTCAGGCCTTAGAAGCCCAAATGGCAGAGTTAAATGAAGCCAGGGAGAATTTAGCTAAGCTGAATGAAAAATATGACAAGTCAAAGCAAAGCATAGCTGAAAAGGGAAGAGAAGTGAAGGCTCTCAAAGAGAAGATAAAGGAGCTGGAGAAAGAGCTCACCCTTGACAAAGTGGTGGCTGAGCTCAAGACAGTTTTATGGGCCAACATTGGCCAATCAATCACAGATCAGTGGCAGTATATAGAGACCATTCATGAGCAAATGGAGCTCATAGGCAAAGCACACAGGGAAGTCCAGAGAGCAAGGGCATCTCTAGGCAATATGCCTGAGATAGCCAATAGAATGATTAACGTGCTCAATAACCGTACAGGTCCTCAGCTGACAGCAATAGGAATCCCTAACGGAACTGAAACTATCCTGCTGATAAAGAGGGTCCTTACATTAAGAAGCCTGGTACAAACACTGGAAAGAAGAAGCCAGGACATGCAGACAGAAGTAAACAAATTTATGGACAAGTTTGCAGCATTACAAAGCAGAGGTCTTCCTGGCTTACTGAACAGCGCAGGGAGACTACTTTCACATGAGAACTATGCTAAAAGGGTCAATACATTTGCTACCAATCAGATCACTGTAAGACCAAGTACCTCAGAAGACGCAGGGCCAGCATCTGGGCAAAGTCTCTATAACAGAGTAGAGAACTTATTTTTTATTATGAATGAGATCAAACATTTGTTTGAAGTGACTCCAAACTTCTACAAATATACAGAGGCAGATGAGACCTTAGATGCAATTTTGAGACATCAATTGCCCACACAGGAATGGTGGACCAAAATGATACAGTTGATACTGTGAACAAGAGCCTCTCATCAAGTTTTTTTTATCAAAAAACATAAGTTATCATGTACAGGAAAATTTGATGCATTCAGTATGTATGGAGAAGAATGGACTGAGCCAACTCAGCAGAAAGATTCAGCCACTAAAGCAATACTGACAGCTGCAAATGACAGGGCCGAGAAAGCTACAGCATGACAAAGCATAAAGACACATCATTCAGCATTTATGCAGAACGCTCAACCGACTCAGTGGCCTCCAAAGGTCAAAAAGATTTCTGACAGAATTAAAGAGCATTCATTTTGTATTTAGAGCAGTAATAACTTCTTTATCTGCTATTTTGTAAAGTTAGTGAGCGTATTCAATTTATCAAGTGACTCAGCAGTTCAGATATTTTGTAAAACCGATTGTATATATTCCCCCTCGCATAAGCTTGCAAGGGTTGTTGTTACTTGTTCAGAAAGAGAACTCGGCTGTATCTTTGGAGAGATAATACAAAGAAGTTTTGGGATTTCAGAGATTGTCTTTTCTGATGTATGTTGTGTTGGAACCATTGAATGCTGCAGAATTCTAGTGCTATAGCTTGATACAATAAGTTTCTCTATCTCTATCTATGTTTAATTTTTGTTTATTTCATTTCTCATGTATGTGGTCCAATCTCAACAAGAAAGAAGAAGAATAACTCAGGATTTGTCCATGGAGACACCCTGAATTCAATCTTTCCTTGTTATAAATGTTTTCTTCAGGTTAATCTGTTAAATTGGAATTCTTAAATGCTCCAACTTACTATAAATATCTAACAGTTTCTGCGCAGTAATTCTTAGATGCTACTGAATAGAATCGGTTTTTTCAACTTACAGTCACACTATGTATAAGTTTCCATTTCACTCTGTTTCATTTATAAACCAAAAACTGTGTCATGAATAGCTGTCTAGCTCTGCAGTAAATCTTTCTCCATCACAGACATCAGGACCTACTCAATTTCTGACTCCATATGCCCAATGGACTAAAAAAATCCCTCAAACATTTCATGCCCTTCTCAAAACAACAGTTCACAACCAAAACCTTAAACAAAAGCTGAACTCATAACTAGCCTAAAATTTTCACAAACAGAGCTAAAGCTTAAAGAGAGAGCCCTCTCTGATTATAGGTAGGCTAGGACCTATAATCCAAAGCTTGGTTAGTGGTTACCCCAGCCGTATTCCCTTGGGAGTCAAAGGGAACAACCTGGGTGTTAACATAGTCCACAGGTGAGTGCGCGGACCCCTGCAGTTGAGTGCGCAAGTCAGGTCGAGTTTGTAACCATGGGAAGCATTAATAAAAAGAAGTTTTACCACATTGTTGTGTATCTTTTCCTGTTTTATGCATTGAAGTATATTGGGTATGAATTACAAGTTCACTGTTTATTTACTGCGTGAACTTACATAAATGTGTTGAATAAATATAATATAAGGTATCTGTTTATGCGAAGATAACTAATTGTTATAAGAAGATAAAAAAGTACAATGCAATCAAGGGGCTTCCCTATCATAAAGGAGTAGTTAGATGAAAAATTATATAAAATGAATAACGAAGAAGAAAGAAGCTATAAATATGGCCTTAAATCACTACTTTATAAGGTGTTGGGTAAATTTGACTTACTACAATTGATGAATCCAATAAAATCTGAATATGCATAATCCAAAACCCTCTAAAGTTCTAAAATAGAGCCAAACAAAGATGAAATTGACACACCCCAAAATGATAAAGGAGTACACCCACCTACCCCCACTAAATAATTCCAGATAATTCCGATATATCCCCGATATATATATAAAGGAGTACACCCACCTACCCCCACTAAATAATTCCAGATAATTCTGATATATCCCCGATATATCGGAATTATCTGGAATTATTTAGTGGGGGTAGGTGGGTGTACTCCTTTATATATATATCGGGGATATATCGGAATTATCTGGAATTATTTAGTGGGGGTAGGTGAGTGTACTCCTTTATCATTTTGGGGTGTGTCATTGACTTGTTCCTATCTGCTGCAACCACTAGACATATCGAAGAGAAAGAAAGACATGGTTGGGTCATTTACGTTGATTCACCCGGAAAACTTTTGATTTGATTGCGGATGGCGGCCTTACTGCTTATGCATCCTCCCCAGGTTAGATCAGTCCAAGAGCAGGCTGGTTCCACTGGGCTCAGGGAGTAGGGAGGCCATTTCCAGGAGTGGGAAAAAAGTACAATGCAATCAAGGGGCTTCCCTATCATAAAGGAATAGTTAGATGAAAAATGATATAAAATGAATAACGAAGAAGAAAGAAGCTATAAGCTTTGCGATGTGACTTAGGGAAATAGTGGAGATCGCTGCTCTAGCAGCGCGAAAGCCCCACAAACCCGGGTTAGGGCTGCTCGAAGGCAAATATAACAGGTCGCGAAGGCCTCGCAGGACAAGGAAGGGCGCGAAGGCCTTGCAGGACAAGGAAGGGCGTGAAGTAACCTGTGCGACGGTATTCACAGTTGGACCACATCAACCCCTCAGACATCTCAAGGATGCTGAAACCTGGTTCCAGCATCCCCCCATACTGCTTCAGGTGAGACACGGATTGTTGCCGAAAGGGCCAGTAGTACAGGGAATTGTTTGGCTAATTAACTCTGAACCTAGGTCAAGCCCCAACAAGCCAACAAATGGTTCTGTTGCCACGACCGGAATCTGCATAGAGATGTTTGATGTCGTAGCATTGGAATCCAACTAAGAAAGAAATTGAAGGTTGGTTGGATAGGAGAATTCACGAGTTCACGGCGTAGGAGAACAGGAATCCGCGACTATCAAAAGAGGAGTGGTTAGACAGCTACCTATACACAGAAATCCATGAAATTTTCTTCGCATATTTCCCTACTGAGCTGTATGAGTGGATCATGAAGTTACCATATATCCAAGGAAGGTGCAAGCTCGACAGTCCTATTGCGTCGACCCCAAAGTTGGTGCGCAAATTGGAAGCATCGAAGGATAAAATCTCGCACGTTGTTGATCACTGGCTCGATCGAATTATAGGAGGATTCATTACTAAGTTCGCGGTAGATACTTCCGTCAGCAACGAGGCAGAGCGACACTTCCTCAAAGGACCCCAAGGTATGTATGTTAAGTCTCTGAACACTTGGATTAAAATGATACTGTGTGAAAAGCGGATTATGCGAATACATTGATGTTCGAGGCTATGCGAAGTGGGAAAATTTATAAAAACGAAGGTAGCGCAGAACTAGAAACTAGCCCCTTGATTTCACCTTCGCGAGGGAACGAGGAAGAGCTCGCGAAGGTCTCACCAAGAAGTGTGATCAATTTGATAAGGCAGAGAATCCTGCGCATACCACCCCCACCCACACCACCGCCAGTTTCACTGCCTTCACCCCCATCTTTGCCCGTACCACCTCCGCCACCACCACGAGTCAACATGGCAAGCGCAATAAAGTTGTCGGTGTTCAAGGGAGTAGGAAATGAAGATATGGACCAATTTTGTTTCGTGATAAAATCTGTATGGGAAGCGCGAGGAGTTATGGATGACAATATAAAGAAAGCGTTGTTGGTCAGTGCTCTGCAGGATCGCACGCTGCCTGGTATATTAAGCATTCTAATGACAATCCGAATGTGGGGATCACAGACATCCAAACTGCGCTGAACAGAGAATTTAGTAGGCCAAAGTTAGAGGCGCAGTCGATCATTGGGTTCAAGGAGATCATGATGCTACTAGGCGAGACCCCCTGGGAATTAGATCAGAGACTGAAGTGCACAATTCGCGAATCTAACATGACTTTGACAAATGGACAACACTGCGAATGGTTTGTAGCATCGCTAATGCCGCATTTGAGGAACGCGTTGTCACAACAAAGGTTAACAACTCAAGTAGAGGCCTTGGAAAACACGATGAGGTTGCATGAGGCCCCGATACAAAATCCTAACTTGGGAGTTCAGCAGATCCACGCACAGTTGAAAAACTTGTGCCTTGAGATGCAGAGTTTGAAACAGGACAGGACAGCTCGCCCGGAAGTGCGTGACGAGGTATGGTGTGTTAAATGTAGAGGTCAGGGTCATGGCAAGGACCATTACCCAGTGTTCGCGAATTACCTCGCGGGAGGAGGACCGACGTCGTTAAAACCAGAGGCCCAAGTAGGACCTAGCGTGGTGCCTGCGTTATGGTGCGCGATTTGTCAAATAGGAGGAAAGCATGCTACGGACAACTGCCATTTGTTGCAGAAGTACATGCAGAATTCATAGCAGTTGTTCTGTAATTTATGTAGGTCAGTAGGACACGATGAGCGCACATGTAGAAGCTATGAGCTTATGATGGATAGGACTCCCACCTACAGAGTTTACGCCGAAACGCGGCCCCTTGACCAGAACACAGGGGTGGCACGAACCAGATTTCAGTGGCACGGACGAGGCCGAGGTGGAGGTGGACTTGGAAGAGGTTGCGGGCTGCTGATATGTTACAATTGCGGGGGACCAGGACATTATGCCCGTGATTGTATAAATCCAACGCGTCCATCATGCTTGTATTCCACATTTTTTAATCATGAGACGGAGGATTGTCCCACACTGATAGCAAGAATGTGCGACAAAGGAGCGCTCCAACCTCCCCCGACTCAGAACCTGCAAATGATGAGGTCTGAGCCGCGCGAGGAAGACCCTAACATAAACATTGTGCTCCGAAGTGGGATGACGACAGGCGATGATAAAGGCAAGCAGCCTGAAGATAGTACTTGGGTTCACAAGGCTCCAACGAAAGAACCAGAGTTTGATTTGGAGCGCGCTAAGGAAACCTTCATGGAAGCTAGGAAGAGCTTCATTGATGCCTCCACTTCAGGAAGCAAAGACAGACTGGAGCCAGAAATGGACCCATCAATGCTCATGATGTTCCTAGAAACATGCATGAAGCTACTGCGCGACAGCAAGGCTGTAAAGGGATTGCAGGAACTCATAAATAGATGTGTTGGGACTACGCCAAGAGAACCCCGCATAGTCCGGAAGATTGGAAAGCATGCGACAAGGACGGGAAGAGAAATGAGATTGACCGCGCAGATTGGAGAATACGAGATGGACCAAGTGATTCTGGATTTAGGATCGGATGTGAACATTCAGCCAAAGCAGACATGGGAGCACATGGGAAGCCCTACGCTGCAATGGTCTCCTATCCAACTGCAAATGGTGAACCAACAAAAGATCCTACCTATGAGAAGATTGCAGGGAATCACGTGGATATTGAAGGAGCAAGCGCGCTGGAAGATTTTGAAGTGATAGAGATTGTTGATGACAGCGATCCCTACCCTGCGCTATTAGGAATAGATTGGGCCACTGATATGAACGGGGTGATAAATTTAAAGAAGCGCAAGATGATTTTTGAGAAAAAGTCACTGCGCATAGTCATACCTTTGGATCCTGCGAAAAGATCACGCTACACGGAGCTAGTGTGCGACTATGAAAGCAGCGACAATTTAGACTGCATCTACAAGATAACCGTGCGAGAGAAAGACTAGGTAAATCCCACTGCGGATGGACGAATCTCATGGGAGCGTGAAAGCTCTTGTACATCGGATTCGGATGAAGAGATAGAGCGATGGAAGAACTGGTAACATGAGGTAACCACGTTGAACTGCAACATGATGACAAGATCATTACGATGCATATCAACGGAAGTAAGGGATCTACCTACATATGATGGGTTAAGTGAGGTAGATGCCTTCCTGAACAGATTTGAAAGAGAGGTGCCGGAACAGCAACGGTTTGAGGCTTTGAAATGGGTGCTACGCGCTACGCCCGCGAAGTTGTGGGGCACGCACCAAGGAAGCTTTGGACACTGACGCAAATGCAAGAGAATGATGTGCATGCGTTTTGGGAAGCCTCAGATGCGACTAATGAACAAATATGACGGACGGGATGATCCGCGTGCGCACCTTGCCAAGTGGACAAAGTTCTATGGGGAAGAGCCACAACCTGAGTGGGTGCACATGTTCTGTCATACCCAAGATGTTATACCCATGAACTAATATATAGAGATGAAGCTCCACCATGGGACGAGTGAATGGGATATCTTGCGCGAAGGGTTCCTATTAACCTTCACGTTTGAGGATCGTTGGTGGGACATTATTTATGACACGCTACAAACAATAAAAGCAGCTATCTTTAAAATACCCCGGGAGCCAATAGAATTGATTCAACCTAAATGGGCTACTCAGCTGAGCTGCGCGCTAGAGTGTTATAATGTAAATATTGAAGAAGACGACGAGGATCCGCGAAAAGTTAACATTCCAGAAACTGAAGGCCATCGCAAGGTTCAAGGACCACTGATTTAAGACCCTAACATAACCACGCCGGTAAAAACAAAGCATGTAAACATTGGTACGGAAGCCGAACCTAAGTATGCAACGCTCGGTGATTACTGGGATGACGCGACGGTTGATAAGGTCGTTGAGTTACTCTGCAAGTACCAGGACCTATTCCCGACCAAGATCACGGACTTAAAAGGAATTATCAGAGATTTAGGAATGATGCGGATCACATTAAAGCCCGACATGAATCCAGTTAAGCAAAGGCCTTACCGCTTGAATTCGAAGTACAAAGAAAAGGTTCACGTAGAACTAGACAAGATGCTTGCAGCTGGAATCATTGAGCCAGTGGAAGAATCCGATTGGGTAAGCCCTATGGTAGTGCAGGAAAAGAAGCAGAAGGGCGAGATAAAAATATGCATGGACCTCAGAAAATTGAATGATGCGTGTGTGCATGATCCATTCCCAACTCCGTTCACAGATGAGGTATTGGAAAATGTCGGTGGGCAGGAAGCATATTCTTTCGCTAACGGATTTTTAGGGTACCAGCAAATCAAAATCCCGCCAGAAGATAGGAGTAAAACAACCTTCACGACTAAGTGGGCCTGCTTTCAATACATTCTTATGTCGTTTGGATTGAAGAACGCGTCGGCCATCTTTTCGCGCATAGTTGTTGTAGTGTTCAAGGAATATATCCACAAATTCTTGGAAGTTTATCTAGATGATTGCAATGTACTTGGAATGGTTAAGCACCATGTAGCGAGCTTACGCTTGATGTTGGATACCTATCGAAGACACCAAATCGCGTTGAACCTTAAGAAGTGTACGTTCCTCGTTCCTTTTGGGAACCTGTTGGGACATGTGGTTTGCAAACAAGGACTGATTGTAGACCCTGCAAAAATTGCGGTGATTCTGAATTTGGAAGCACCGTGAAATGTCAAATAGCTGCACGCTACCCTGGAACATACAGGGTACTACAAGAAGTTCGTCAAAAGCTATTGCCCAGATCACCGCGCTGATGGAGAAGTTGTTGAAGAAAGATGTCACGTTCTGCCGAAACGATGATTGCAAGAAAAGCATGGATGTACTAAAAGAAAAAATGGCCTCTGCGTCGATCCTGGTCTTCCTGAAATGGGATGAGGAGTTTCATGTCCATGTGGACGCGTCATGTATAGCACTGGTGTTATAGACATATATGGGCACTGCAACCCCAATCACATATGTCCATAAACCAAGGGCTTCTAAACCCCTAAAATTGTTGTTTCATACCCTAAAAGAACAAGGTCAGCTGATTACATCATCTCCCAGAAGTTCTCCATGAAAAACTACTCAGAACTGGTCAAAACAAGACCATACAGACTGCTCCATGCATAGGGTGCAATGCATCTCACTTATTACACACGGGGGGTGTGATGCATACTAGAAAGCCCTTCTGTAGGGTGCGATGAGCGAGAGCAGACAAATGGTAGAAGCAATGTGCTAGGTGGAAACCCAGAGAATCTTCTAGAAACTGCTCATATGACACTTGCCTCTCTGAATTCACCCAGGGATGAGTAAGAGATCTGAAATCTCCAAGTGGAACCAAGTACTATTAGTGAAATGACACTAATCAAAATCCCAGAAGCTGACTCTCTCCTGTAAACATCTATATATGGATCCCTCATCCAAGAGTTCCAGAGGCTGGAATTTTGTAATTTGCAAGCAAGTGTTGTTAGTTTCTCTTTGCAAACATTGTCAGGTGATCTTGCTTTGTATGAGGTGAAGAGGGCTTTCATGCTGGGAGGATGATGTTGGATCAGACAGCCTGGTTGTAATCCTCTCTTCTACTACTTCTATCAATAAAGCTATTTGAGTTTTCCTCCATATGCTTGTATATCTTTGAATCTTGTTTGTGTATGCATTTATATGGTTAATGTACATTTGATCCTAAATTATTTATGGTTATAGATCTCTATGCTTTGATGGTATTTTGCTGCCTTGGCTCTGCAGGTGTTCTTTGAAGCGGGACAAGTGAGGAAGGAGTGGCGAAAGCTCTATCAAAGGAGAGAGGAAACAAGCAAGGAGACTAGCGAAAGACTGAGGTTGGTGCTCTCTGCTTCTCTATCATCTATCTCTCATAAAGGAAAACACAAGTAACTTTAATCTGTTTGTTTCTAAGATAGCAACCCGTCTTAGTGGGACTAGCAGCTCTGAATAGACACTAGTTTTTCCAATAACAAAATGGCGACTCCGCTGGGGAGCGAATAGTTTGTTTGTTTCATTACTGTTGTTTGCTTTATAAACCACAGACGGAGCCTGAAATTAAGCCAGCTAACCTTCGAACTACTTTTGCTATGCAACTGCAAAGTAGATCAACGTTGCTTCAGTCAATATCCGGGTTGGTTTATGGACTGAACATCTAACTTGCAAACATTCTAAGTGCCCTGGTGGTAGCTCAAATAACCTCATCAGATCAGCCCCTATACTTTGTGTTTACTGACAATCATTAGCTCGGCCTAAATCCCTGAACTTAGCTGCAAACTGTGAGCAAAAACCAAGCTCAGTCTCGTCCCTGGACCATCACATTGTCTCTTCTTGGCAGTCTGGATGCATCGCACCTCTCATGTGCTGTAAGTGAGATGCATCCATGTTTCCCTGTGTTACAGGAGCGATGATCAGATGAGACTATTTCTGCCTCCAGAGTTTGGTTTTTTTTCTTCATTGTCTTAAGCTTTATTCAATAGTTTCGCTGTTTGTGATCAGTGTATCTCTGTTTGAAACCATCTTCCTTTGCATTACTTAGACTCCATCGATAAAGAATTGTGAATGTTTTTTATGTATTTTTCGTCATTTACAGTTCTTTTGTGCAAATAGTAGCTTAATCGAACTGTCGTCTTTTGATTTGAAAGTGTCGCAAGTGTCGTTTTCAGTCAAGAAAAAGAGTATTACAAAGCATTCCTCTTTTAGACAGTCGATTACACTTTTGCCATTGTATTTGATTTGAATCATTAGTATTTCAAGTGTCAAAAGCAATTTTGAATTCGAAATCGCAAAGTGTCATCTTGGCTTTACTTTCGTTTTTTGAAAAGAAAATTGTTAGTACTGTCGCTTTGAAAGAAGATAGTTCAGATCTATACTTTGTTTTCTTTTTGTCATTTTCACATTAAGGAAACTGAAAAACAATACATGCATGTGCATTTGCATTAAGACTGCATGCTGAAGTTGATTTAGGAAAAGTGCATCTAGTGTGTGCTCTCTGCTCTATGTTGAAAGAATTTCATTTCTATTTTCTTAGTAGCTAGGATTTTCATTGAAAAAAGAAAATAAACTATTGTTTATCATCTTAGATTGCATATTTAGGAATTGTATATCTACATCACGCGGTGAACCTTAAAGACAAACTTCTTAAGAAAGATCAACTGTAAAATAAACCTCAATGAACATAAAAACGCTTTGGAACCTAACGGACAACATTTAAAAGTCTAGGCTAGAGATGTATTCCGGCGTTGTAAAGCCTGGTAACTATCGCTTTCATCGTAGGTTGGGTGATTCCTCTTCTTTGAGACGACAAGTGCCAGTATGGACTTGTGCTCCCACGTACTGTCGAGTATATATTGGGAGACCACAATCGGCTACATCCTTTATCCTTAGGAAGTCGTGTCTGCCGCCCTATCGGTCGCAATGCACTGAACACATCATTCAGGAAGATTGACTGTCGTACCGTAAAAAGTATTCTGCAGTTTCGCGATTGGTTTAGTAATCCCTCCGTCTAGATTTCCAGAGTAGTCACTTCCATTCCTTTTCAGACTCCATAAAAGAAAAGGCCCATCTGAGCACTTGTCACTTCAAGCTCATTAAAAATCAAAGGCGACTAGGGTCATCTTTAGCTTTTTCTCGACTCTTAGAAATTGAAAAAGAAAGTTGTGTCAAAGCGTCATAAAATTTATTTTAATCGGAATAACGTCACTATTCCCTCATTGGTCTTTAGGTTGAGAAATGGAGTCTACCAATCAAGGATTTCCCCTTGGGGGAAATCCTAGTCCCTTATCCTCTTGGGGGGATGTTGGTGCTCCACACATGGCCACATTGTCCCTTCCAAGACTCACAATTGGCCTGCCCATATGGCTTTTCTCGACCTCTGTCGTTCAAAACACCGAAATTCCTCAGCAATCAAATCAGCAACCAGATGATACTGAAGTTGCTCCCCACCTTCTACTTCGTTTGTTTCTCCCTCTCCTTCTTCCTCTTCGCTTGGTGAAGCTAGTAACACTAAAAACCAAGTAACTGAGAAGAAGAATAAAGGGAAGGAGAAGAAGAAGAAGAAGCCAATGGCGAAAGGGGGCAACCATGCATTGTCTGGCGAAAATCCACACGCTGCACAATCCAAACCTAAATCTCCATGTGTCATTTGCAAGGGAGACCACTATCATCGAGATTGTCCCTGCATCCCACGGATCTTGAGGGACTGGTCTCCCCACTTGCACAATCTGATGTCTTCAACCGCTGACGATCATGTTGAAAGCACACCGTCAACTAGTGAAAATGAGGTCAATGGACAAAAAGGAAGATCCAAATTTCCTTGTAGACTGTGTGAAGGCAATCATGCCCTCCACCGTTGTCCCTTCTTAGACAAATCTAAAAGAGTCTTGGATAACCGTCCTACATCACCGCAGCGACTTCCTCTTGGATACAAGAAACTCTTGCAGAGTCCATCGCTAGTAGAAAATCCGATTGACACACCATTGTTGTCGGTCGAAGCACCTATCAATGAAGATAGACCCTCTGAGTCCACACCGGACCAAATTCAACAGGTCGAGACGTCAATCCACCCAATCTTGTCTTCAGAGGACCCACCTTCAGATGATACTGTCACTAAAGAGAATGAGAACGACATCGTTCAAATTCTTTTCGTAAACACAAACTCCGATGAACATGGGGGCAATCTACCCATTCCTTTACCGCAGGAAGGGATTTCGTCAAAGATGTATCCAGCCGTTTATTCGGTCCCACCTCCAAGAAATCTATTCATTTCCTTCGATTGGAATCTTCTAGGCAGACCCCGCCTACCATATAATGTACCATTCTGAATCATAGTACAAGTTTACAGAATGATCATGGTCAGTACTATTATAGATGAAGGGGCTTCTGTGAGTATCATTTCCTCAACTACTTGGAAAGTGCTTGGTTCGCCATCGCTTCTGCCTGAGATTCGAAATCTGACAGGCTTCAATAAAGGAACCAGTCAACCGTTAGGGATCCTTCGAAATTTGCCTATAAATTTGAGAAGGAAAACCGTTTATCTGAACGTGATGGTAGTCCAAGGACCTCTAGATTACAATCTACTCCTTGGGCATGACTACATTTATAGTATGGGAGCTATCGTTTCCTCACTCTTCCGAGTGATGTGTTTTCCACATGAAGGTAGAGTGGTCCACTTAGTTGACCAGCGTTCATTCCCTGGTTCAAACACAGTTATTGGTCAAATGCCATCCCTAACTGGTCTTTTTGAACAAAGAATGTCTAATCAATCTTCAGTCCGTCCACCTGATGATCACGAGTGATTCGGTGATCGTGATTGAAAACCAGGAGGCATGCGCCCTGGTCTGCTTCAGCAGGAAAACCCCAGATATAAGATAGGTTTCTGCGTAGGAATATGACTAGTCTGATACCCCTATCCGTTTAGGAAAATGGATTTGGACTGGAAAAAGATTCCCCCGTCAAAAGTTATGTGATTGGGACTGGCAACAGTCACCTTTGTCCATTTCGATGGACATCGCCAAGGAAGGTTTTGTTTGCAACGCGGATGGAACAATCTCGCTAATGCGAGAACTTCCATATGGTGACCCGGAAACTCTACTTTATACCTGGGGGCATGCAAACCTTTTTGTACGCAAGTGAAAAGCAGTCAATGTAACTCTAACCCCGTAGTTTTTACTAACTTCAACTTCTTAAGTTAGGTGATTGGTCTGATCCACCATTCACCTTTCCCAGGACCAATGGAAACGGCAAAGCAAAGGAGATTTTTTCTCGCCGAGAGACTATCCTACCTAACCTTAGTAGTTCTTTAACCCTTAGGACAGTAGTTGGTCGTTCCTAGCTTGCGTGCAAAAAGGCTCCGGAGCAAAGTTGCGCATGGGGCAAGCTCCCTAAAAATGAACCTACTAATGAGACATCCTTATTATACGACTGGCACAAGCAGTTTTACGCAAAGTTCAAGCTCATAAAAAAAATAAACCTTTCCACGAGCAGTTTTACGCAAAGTTCAAGCTCGTTAACAAATAAACCTCGCCATGAGCAGTTTTACGCGAAATTCAAGCTCATTAAAAAATAAACCTAGCAATGAGCAAATGCTTCCATAGAGTTCAAGCTCATTAAAAAATGAACCCCACCTCCAGTAAATAACCATTTTGATCGCATAACTATCAGCTTTTGAACCTTGATTGTTTACGCTTTTGAGGAATAGCTGCGACGAGTGATTCTATTAGCCACCCTCTTTCCACTGTCGTGATTGGAATGTTCCAAACTTTACCTGGAACCAGTTGCTATCCAAAAAATCACTCGTTCCTAAAAAAAACGAGTCTCCTTTAAGCTCTTTTCATCTGACTCGTAAAATATGAAAAGATTGCCGAGCAATTGGCCTCTCCAGCGCGTTAAAGCGACCGGAAGTGCCATCCGTCCTCTAGATTTTAATATTTTTGAACCTGAGGGATTATTACACAAAAAGATCGAGCGCTTGTCTTGTTCAGCTTGTTAAAACTATCGAAAAGTCATCCCTTTCATATTATTTTACACTTTTTTGGACTTAAGGGATTATATTACGAAAAAGGACCACTGGAGTTGCCTTTCCATCCCTTTTTAGACTCTCTAAAATTGAAAAGGACTGAGTTATCTTTGTCGTTAAACTCGTTAAAACAATAGTGACAAACTTGTCCATGCAGACAAGAGCGAGTTTCACTGTTACTAGGCTAGTCAAAACATAGCGACGGATTTGCCCGAAGGGCAAATTATAGAACAAGCATATGTTATCCTCCTCAAGCTTAACAACAATAAAGAGGTACTGGTCAGCAATGATTGGGGAAAAAGGGAAGAAAACTTGAATAGCTTCATTGGTAGCAGGTCGCTCTTGAACATGACACTTTCACTCCGTCACCATGATTGAGTCGGGTTGGGTTATTCCGTTCACCGGTCATATCACCATTGGTCCACCGTACCATCCACCTTGGGGTTAACACTACCAATCCATTTCAGTGTCGCCGGTATGTTCAAGAGAAGTCGCTCAGAGAATTCACCAACCTAGCCAACGTCTCATCCGCTGCAATACCTTCACTCTCCATTTTTCATGACCGCCACCCTGAACCTTGTATCATCATATCGTTTTCACCTCCACAAAATCATTTGCTCCGTTCCATGTCGTAGATGTGGGATTCATTAAGGCCCTCCTACGACGAGTCACTTCTTGTCGACATCAACTCATTATCCAAGAAGTTGACTTAGGAACAACCCTTTCAGTACTTTGAAGCTTGCATGCCTCAATGGCAAATTTCTCACTTCCGGCGACAAGTTTACATCAATGGCCTTCAACCGAAAAATTTTACGTGGTGTTCGACATCAACTCATATATTCACACCACGTGAATTGTACTGCAGTGCCTTGAGGGTCATCATCATTATCGGTGATTCCTCTCGTGCTTGTTAACAGCTTACATCATTGGCTGGTAATCAGGCGATGTCTTTCCATGTTCGACATCAGAACATCTTCTCACATGGATCGACTTGTACTTCGAGTGAAAATTGAACGAGTTTGAAAACCCCAGATCTAGTTTCCTTCATCTAGGCTGTGATATATTCAGGAAAATAAAGACATCAAATGTACATTAGTGTTGCACAGATAATCATCCAAACTAAAGAATGATGGCTCTACCAGAATCATCAATATGCCACACAGACGATTGTCTGTCTTATGTACATGAATATGAATTTATAAAGCTGAGCAAGGGAATGTCCGCCTCAGCTAGATCATGAGAATATTGTGAAGATAATGTATTGTGTTGTATCTTATTACAAGTCACCTTCCAGTTCGAAAACCTCGGATCCTCATTATAAAGCATTTCACCCGACATCAAAAGATTTACGACCTCATGCTTTAGGTGGCAACTATTATAGACATATTTGGGCACTGCAACCCCAATCACATATGTCCATAAACCAAGGGCTTCTAAACCCCTAAAAGTGTTGTTTCGTACCCTAAAGGAACAAGGTCAGCTGATTACATCATCTCCCAGAAGTTCTCCATGAAAAACTACTCAGAATTAGTCAAAACAGGACCATACAGACTGCTCCATGCATAGGGTGCGATGCATCTCACCTATTACACACGAGGGGTGTGATGCATTCTGGAAAGCCCTTCTGTAGAGTGCGATGAGCGAGAGCAGACAAATGGCAAAAGCAGTGTGCTAGGTGGAAACCCAGAGAATCTTCTAGAAACTGTTCATATGACACTTGCCTCTCTGAATTCTCCCAGGGATGAGTAAGAGATCTGAAATCTCCAAGAGGAACCAAGTACTATCAGTGAAATGACACTAATCAAAATCCCAAAAGCTGACTCACTCTCCTATAAACATCTATATATGGATCCCTCATCCAAGAGATCCAAAGGCTGGAAATTTGTAATTTGCAAGCAAGTGTTGTTGGTTTCTCTTTGAAGACATTGTCAAGTGATCTTGCTTTGTATGAGGTGAAGAGGGCTTTCATGCTGGGAGGATGATGCTGGATCACACAGCCTGGTTGTAATCCTTTCTTCTACTACTTCTATCAATAAAGCTATTTGAGTTTTCCTCCATATGCTTGTATATCTCTGAATCTTGTTTGTGTATGCATTTCTATGCTTAATGTACATATGATCCTACATTATTTGTGGTTATAGATCTCTATGCTTTGATGGTATTTTGTTGCCTTGGCTCTACAGGTGTTCTTTGAAGTGGGACAAGTGAGGAAGGAGTGGCGAAAGCTCTATCAAAGGAGAGAGGAAACAAGCAAGGAGACTAGTGAAAGACCGAGGTTGATGCTCTCTGCTTCTCTCTATCTATCTCTCATAAAGGAAAAAACAAGTAACTTTAATCTGTTTGTTTCTAAGATAGCTACCGTCTTAGTGAGACTAGCAGCTCTGAATAGACACTAGTTTTCTCGATAACAGTTGGGAGCAGTACTAACACAGGAGGGTGGAGAGGGCTTGGATCACCCTATCACGCTCACGAGTCGCAGGTTGTCTAAAGCAGAAAATAACTATTCCACAACTAAACGCGAGGGATTGGCTATGGTGTATGCGCTCCAAAAATATCGGCACTATTTGCTAGGGGGACACTTCAAGATGTATACAGATCATTCCGCGCTGAAATACTTGGTCAACAAGCCTGTGTTGGGGGGGCGCATATGCAGGTGGCTTTTATTGTTCCAAGAATATGATTTTGAGGTAGTTGTGAAGCCTGGATGCCTGAACGTGGGACCGGATCACCTGTCGCGCATTGAGACAGGAGAGGAACCTACTAGTTTGGAGGAAGGATTACCTGACGCATAGCTCTTTGTTGTGTGCGTAACGGATGAACATTTTGAAGACATAATCCACTTTCTCACAACTGGAATTGCACCGAAAGAGTACTACGTCCAGCAGAAGAAGGAACTGGTGGTGCGTGCGGCAGATTTTTCTGTCATCGCGGGGCACCTATATAAGATGGGCAATGATGAGATACTGCGAAGGTATGTACCTGAATTTGAACAAAGTCATATCCTCGCGAACGCGCATGGGGGCGCTGCAGGAGGACACTATGCGGGGCGAGCGACCGCGCAAAAGATTCTTTGCGCAGGGTTGTGGTGGCCAACCCTTCATCAAGATTCAAAAGCACATTGCAAGGCCTGTGATGTATGTCAAAGAACAGGTAAACCATCGCGGAGGGACGAGATGCCTTTGAATCCGCAAATGACGTTGCAGCCCTTTGAAAAGTGGGTGATCGACTTTGTCGGACCCATCAAACCTCAAGGAAAGACGCGTGCGAGATACATCATCACTGCGACAAAGTACCTGACTCATTGGGTAGAAGCACCAACGGTAAAAGATTGCACGGTTGCCACGGCCGCGAAGTTTCTGTTTGAACACGTATTGACACGATTTGGATGTCCGAAGATCTTGATGAGCGATCGCGGTACACATTTCCTGAATGAAACAATCAGCGTGTTAACAGAAGAGTTTCAGGTGTATCATGAGAAGAGCACACCGTATCACCCACAAGCCAATGGGACAGTAGAAGCATTTAGCAAAACACTGGAGACTGCGCTGACTAAAGTATGTAACGCACAGTGAAGTGATTGGGACCTACGCGTACATGTCATATTATGGCCTTATAGGACAACCTGCAAGAAACTGATAGGCCAGACACCTTTCCGGTTGGTCTATGGAGTGGAAGCCGTAATGCCAATGGAGTATATTGTGCCTAGTCTGCGCATAGCAGCGCTCACAAGTATGACTGACCGTGGAGCCCTAGAGGAGAGGCTCGCGCAATTGGAGAAACTCGAAGAGGGACGGTTTTTCACTGGATCCCATTCGCAGGGACAAAAGCAGCGCGAAAAGGCCTGGCACTATCAACATATTATGTTGTGCGCCTTCAAGGTAAACGATCTAGTGTTATTATATGACAATAAGTTTGATAAATTCCCGAGAAAGTTCAGAATGCATTGGCTGGGACCGTATGTTGTTAAGGAGGTCACCGACGAAGGTGCGGTGGAACTGGTAAAGCTAAATGGAGAACCTTTCCCAGGCAAAGTGAATGGCAGTCAAGTAAAGCCATACACGGGTGGACCAGCTATCTGACTACCCGACAGAAGCACAGTGTTCGCGCTCCAAGCAGCTGAAAGAAAGCGCGGGACTATAAGTCGATGTAGGGGACGCAGGAATAGATGCAGGGGAACAATTCCGACACCGCGATCTCATAACAACGCGTACAAGAGATACAGCAGGCAGCCATTCAGTGCGCTGCCGACCTTGCAGCAATACGAGCAGAGTTGGGAGGTCTCCGTGCGAAGATCTCCGCACCAACAGAGTGACTCAAGGGCAAGTCACGATGTTTGTGTTGTGGGCCTGTTGAGCATGGGGTCCCCCCAAGGCAAGTTTTGGGGATTAAAGCCCAAGTTTTGACTAAGTCTATTGTAAAGACTCCGCGATTTATAGTCGTGGACTGTGAAGATGGTCAATGAGTTAGACGGTTGTCTGCCCTCATTTTTGTAATGTAATGTCGGTTTGAGAGATCTACCCATGGTCCGCGGACCATGGGATTGTATAAATAGAGCGAGGCTCTAAGTGTAAAGAAAAATGAAAAAAACATGATCTAGAAAAGCAATGAAGCAATGAGTCGAAGTGTATAGTTGTGTCTTTGGGTCGTAGAGTAGAAGAAGGCTCTGTAGTTAAGTGCGCAGAAGCCTAATAGTCTGCCGCTGAATGCGCGGACCCCTGCAGCTGAGTGTGTAGGCCAGGTCGAGTCTGTAACCGTGGAAAGCATTAATAAAGAGAAGTTTTATCATATTTCTGTGTATCTTTTCATGTTTTATGCATTGAAGTATATTGGGTACGAATTACAAGTTCACTATTTATTTACTGCACGAACTTACATAAGTGTGTTGAATAAATATAATATAAGGTATCTGTTTACGCAAAGATAACTAAGTTTTATAAGAAGATAAATAAGATCCATGGTGTGACTTAGGGAAATAGCGCAGATCGCTGCTCCAGCGGCGCGAAAGCACCACAGCCCTGAGTTAAGGCTGCGTGAAGGCGAATATAACAAGGCGTGAAGGCCTCGCAGGACAGGGAAGGGCGCGAATTAACTTGCGCAAAGGTATTCACAGTTGGACTAAATAAACCCCTCAGACATCTCAAGGGTGCGGAAACCTGGTTCCACCATCCCCCCATACTGCTTCGGGTGAGACCTCAGTCCACACTCCACAGACTGTTGCCAAAAGGGCCAGTAGTACAGGGATTTGTTTGGCTAATTAACTCCAAACCTGGATTAGGCCCCAACAAGCCAACGTCCTTGCTCTCTCTTCTCTTTCTCTCAAATGTTCATGAAAGAATGAATTGATATTTTTCTCTTCTCCTTTTACTCTCTAAATGACCTTTTGGGTTACCCTAAGATCTAATGGCTGAGATTCATTTAAATCTAATGGCTGAGATAGATTTAGATCTTGTCTCTGAAGTAGACATGTTTTCCCCGTGGTAAGGCTTTGGTGAAAATGTCTGCTACCTGCTCATTTGTGGAAATGTACTCAAGCTTGACAGCTCCCTTTTGGACATAGTCTCTAATGAAGTGATACTTGATCTCAATATGCTTTGACCTGTCATGAAAAACTGGATTCTCCATGAGTTTTATGCAACTCTGATTATCACAATGAATTACTGAAAGTCTCAATGCCTGACCAAATAGACCAAACAACATCTTGCGAAGCCATATGGCCTCACAACCAGCCAAACTAGAATCCATATACTCTGCCTCAACTGATTTCAATGCAACTAACTGTTGTTTTCGGCTGATCCGTGACACAACTGCCGAACCAAACCCAAAATTGCGCCCGGATGTACTCTTCCTATCTAAAGTACAACCTGCCCAATCTGAATCTGTGTATCCTGCCAGTCTCACTCCATCACCCTATTTATAATCCAAACCAAAATCCACAGTCCCTTGCAAGTAACGAAGAATGTTTTGCAGCCATCCAGTGCACTCTCGTGGGCTCACACATGAACTAACTCATAGTGTTAACTGCAAAACATATCTCTGGTCGAGTGTTGACCAAATACATCAATTTACCAATCAATTGTTTGTATAGAGTAGGACCCACCAACTCGAAATCAGAGGCGTGAAGCTTCTTCCAGTTAGTGATCATAGGCGTAAACATGGGTTCGTAGTCCTCCATGTGAAATCTGCTAAGAATATCCATAATGTACTTCCCTTGTCCCAAGAAGAAATGCCCCTCCTCTTGCCACATCTCCAATCCCAGAAAATAATGCATCAAGTCGATATCCTTCATCTCAAACTGAAGCAAGATCTCTCTTACAGCCCTCAATGAGTCTCTTTGCACCATTGATGATCAAGTCATCAACATACAACACCAGAATCAGAGGCTCCTCACCCACCACAATGAAGTATAGGTTCGGATCAGCCTCACTCTTTGTGAAACCCAACTGTTGTAAGTATGTATCAATCCTAAAGTACCAAGCTCTAGGAGCTTGCTTCAGGCCATAGAGTGCATTTTTCAATCTGCATACATAGGACTCCTTCCCATGCTCCTCAAAGCCCTACGGGTGCTCAATATAAACCTCCTCTTGAATTAAGCCATTGAGAAATGCAATTTTCACATCTATCTGGTGGATCTTCCAACCCATCTCTGTTGCAATCGATATAATGGAGCGAATAGATGTATACAGAGCTACGGGAGCAAAGGTCTCCTCATAGTCAACTCCCTCTACCTGTGAGAACCCTCTCGCCACAAATTGATCCTTGAACTTCTCGATGCTGCCATCTGCAGCATGCTTTATCTTGTAGAGCCATCTCGAAGTAACAATTGATTTACCTTTAGGCCTCGGCACTACCTCGCAAACATCGTTCTTCATAATAGAAAAATACTCCTCCATCATGGCCTCTCTCCAAACCTGCTAGTTCGCTGCCTCATAACTAGGAAGGCTCAGAGTCAACAATGCTTGTTAACAATGCCATGTAACTACAGAACCGCTCAAGTGGTTTACTCTCTCTAACCTGTCTCTTTGGCCCAGCAATTGATGTGGCCTTGCGCAAGGTATTTTGAAGCCACTTAGGCTTCCTCTTTCCTGTGCATACTTCTCCCATCGAAGTGAAAGAATCTTCATCATCATCAAAAGCCTGAACTCCTAAAGGCCTGCCAACTGACCTCATGCTTGAATTTGTGCCTGTAGATGTTGAAGTACCGTGTGAACTGTCCATTAGTGGACAACCCTGTGAACTGCTCTATGGACTGCCATGCATGCTGCCCGAAGAACCACCCACCTGACTCTGAAAGCCACTGCTCACTGATGGACCTGACACTGTAATCGATGTACCTCCTCATCCCTGACCATTGGATCCATGTGACTGACTCAGTTGCTCCTGAGGCTCTGGTGACTCTGGATACTCTAACTCCCATCAGCTCCTAAAAGCTCTCTCCTCCTCGAACTTCACATCCCGCCTAGCAACCACTTTTCTTTGTGCAGGAATATAAATCCGATAAGCATTCTAGGTCTCGCTATAACCCACAAAGATGCCCTTGTCTGCAATGGGCTCTAGCTTGGTCCTATTCTCCTTAGGGACATAGGAATATGTAAGGCACCCAAAGATACGAAAGTGCCCAACATCAAGCTTCTTACTAGAAAAAGCCTCCTCCGGAGACATTCCCCAAGGCACGATGTAGACTCCTATTCTGCAAGTACACATCAGTGTTGCAGGCCTCTACCCACAAAAATAAAGGTAACCACTGATCATGAAGCATGGCTTTGGCAACCCCTACAATGGATCTGTTCTTCCTCTCCGCAACCCCATTCTGTTGGGGGTTGTAAGGAACTATGAACTCCCTCCTAATCCCTGCCTCAGCACTAAAAATCAACAAACTCACCAAGGGTATACTCCCCTCCATTGTCCGAACTGAAGAACTTGATCTTCCTACCTGTCTGGGTCTCCACAAGAGCTTTGAACTCTTGAAACCACTTGAAGACCTCACTCTTGGTCTTCAAGAAATAAATCCAGGTCTTCCTGGAGTGGTCATCAATGAATAAAACATAGTACTCATAGCCGCTCAAGGATACATGAGACATCCGACCACTCACATCGGTATGAATCAAGTCAAGGATATTGGTCGCTCTGTTGTCACTGGTAGGAAAAGGGGATCTGGTAAACTTCCCCATAGCACATCCTTTGCATACATCAAGGTGGTCAGAACTAAAATCTGGCACACCAATGGTGATCTCCCACAATGCACTCAAGGCCCCATGATACATGTGCCCCATCTTGCGGTGCCAAATCTCCCACAACTCTGAACTGCTAGATCTGATGTTGGTCCTATTTGGGGTGCTGCTACTCAATGCCATCAGGGGCTGGAATGAGAACTTGTACACCTTGGCATGGTGCACACCAATCACTCTAGCTGAAGAAGCTGGAGTTCCCTTAGGATATATAAGCACCTTCCCTTTGTTGAACAACACATCATACCCTTTGTCCTCAGTGTTGAGACGAATATCAAGTTCTTCTTCATTCCAGGCACATATAAAACATCCGACACTTTCAAGGGAAATTTGGTAAACCTATCAAATGTCAATGTCCCCACATCGACAGCTCTAACCATGATGTCATCACCAAGTACTACCTCCATATCAATATCATCCTCTGAAAGCTCTGAGAAGTACTCACTGACTCATGTCATGCGCGAGAAGTGCCACTGTCTACATACCAAATGCTAGAAGATTCTCTGCTAGTAGCGGGGAATGCACACTCCCTATGACCATGTATGGCAGGTGATCCCGCACTAGAGGCTTCACAAGCTATGAACCCAAACTCTCGATCAAAGCTCTCTGAGAAGCTCTATATCTCTGCAGAAGTTGCCATGGGTCTGTCTCTCCTTTTCTTGTTCTTCTTCTCCGGACTCACAACAGCATAGTGTCCCAACTTTTGACAATTCCAACATTTGACTTTGGAATAGTTATTCTCCTTGTTTTGTTGCTTGCCTTTACCTTTTCCTTTGCCTCCACTGTCGGAAGCTTGCTTCTTTGCTCTGCCCTTCTTGCCTCTTGCTAACAATGCCACATTGTCATCCTCCTCCCCCTATTTGACTACCTCAAGATGGTTCTTTCTGATCTCATTCTGAATGCAATCATCCCACAACCTCTCCCAATTGGGAAGGTTTTCCCGATGCAACAATGACATCCACAAAATTCTCCCAAGTCTTGGGAAGACCATTCAAAGCAATCCTCACCAACTCAGTGGGTGCAATGATCTCACCTACGGTTGCCAGCTCATCTCTCACTGAAGTGATCTTTGTGAGGTATGTTGTAGCACTGTCAGTCTTAGCTATTTTAATGGCCTTCAGTTTCTCCTTTAGGACCATTTTTCTGTTTTCATTTGAGCTCTGGTAAAGATTGGTCAAGGTTGTCCACTTCTCATGTGCATAAGTCTTTCCTCTCACATGAGGAATGACATGATCTTTGATTCCTTCCAGAATCAATCTTTTTGCCTTAGCATTTTTATTGTTAAACTCTTGCTAACTGTACATGGTCAGCATGTACTACAACTAGGTTTTGTGTGGTATTTACCATAATGCCACAGACTTCTGCTTCCTCAAAGATGCTATGGATTTTCTCCTTCCATGCAATGTAGTTGTTCTGTCCATCCAACATGTCTAACACATTCAAACCCAAAAACATGTTTCACTGTCCTACCAAACTGAAATTTTCAAATTTGTGGTAAAGTTTTATGTTTTCTATGTAAAAATCAATTTGCTGTAATTTTCAATTTGTTGTCCCAAACTGCACTTTTCAGCCAACCAAGCTCTAATACCATGAATAAATTTCAACCCCCACTCCGGTTATCAATTTTCCTTATCACTCCATGCATTTAGTTTTAAATCCAAGCATGATAAAAATTCTAAAATCTGGGAATGACAATATTTTCTGAAAACACAAATTCAGAGATTTCACAACTGCTGAAATTGCAGAAATAAAACACAGCAAAATTATGACAGTCACACAGAAAATAACACTGATTTTTTGTCAATGTAACCCTGGAAAAAACCCCTACAACTCTTGGGGAAAACCAGTTTGAGAGCTCTTCTTTATTTCTGAAAAATGCTTTTACAAACACTAAAATACACAATAAAAATTCCAGCAACTACAAACTACAACTTATCTCAATTTTTGTGCTTGAAATCCACTTCGAAAATCATGCCAATCAACAAATAACCAAAACAAGAATTTTCTAGCAATAAAACAACATTAAATGTTGTACGACTGCCTCAAAAAACGTGCCCAAAACTTCTTGTACAGACTGTACAAATTTCAGCAGTACGATTGCTTCAAAAATCATGCCCAAATCTGCCTCGAAATTCATGCCCTTGTCGCTGTCCATCTTCCTCAATTTTTGTGCCTTTCTCCTGCTGTATGATTTTGCCTTAGGATGCATGCCAATAGACGCTGCTACCCAGATTTGCTGAAATGTCTTCTTGCAACTTTCTTTCACTTCCTCACTGCTCAGAAATTTTCTCCTTGCTCTCTCTTCTCTTTTTCTCAAACGCTCATTAAAGAATGAATTGATATTTTTCTCTTCTCCTTTTACTCTCTAAATGACCTTTTGGGTTACTCTACGATCTAATGGCTGATATTCATTTAGATCTAAGGATGAGAATAAATTTGCATTTAATTTTCACTTTCTATTTTTTAACTCACCCACTTAAATAAAGTCCCACTTAGCATTTTATTTCTATAGTCACTTTGTCACCTTCTAATTCTTCATTGACTTTAATAAAGTCTCATTTAAATTAAAATGTAACTTCACTTATAAAGTCACTTTTAAATTAGAATGTAACTTTACCACTTATAAAGTCACTTTTAAATTAAATTGACTTTACCACTTATAAAGTCACTTTAGTAGAAAAGTACAAATAAATTTGGACACTTTTCCCTAGGCCAAAGATCAAAGCCTTAGGGAACCACTTGTCCTCTGGTACCCAAATTTTAACAGCGTGTGTGGTGGCTTGCACAGGGCAGCGAAATTCGTCCCTGCGGTGCTGCAACTGGTGGGGGAGGCGTCGATTGTATGTCGAGAGAGAGAGGTCGCTCTCGCAAAGGGGGAGTTGGTCACCGCATGGAAAATCATCCTAGGGTGTGCCCAATTCAGGCTCGGAATCAACCGAGAGCTGCGATTCTGATGTTGAGGCAACCATGTCCCCAAGTTGCTCCCCGGGCCACGTAGAGGCTTCGGCCACCTTGGACTCCAATGCAGCACAATTGAATAATCTTCATCTGAGCATGGAGACTCTAAGGGAACAACGTTATGATGATCAGAATGAACTGGTAGCCTACATCAACGACCTCCAACACACGCAGAACGATCTCTTGGATTCCATAGACAGCGTTCGGCGACAACTCCAGCGAAAAACGACCAACTCCGGGCTTTGGAGACTTGGGTGGAACATATTGACTACCACACGCATGAGCGGGTTGCATTCTTTGTTGCCCTGCCACTGTTTCCCCCCAACCCACCCCCGTAATGTGTATTTCTGGAAAAATCTCTTTTTGTGCTACTTTTGTATCAGAAATAACCAACAACACAAATTGTCTTGGCCTCTTCACAGTCTTAATCTTGTTCAAAGCATGACTCATGTTAGCTCTCAAGCTTGATACTTTGCCTGGTGTGGCAACAATGATGTATTCAGATGATCTAGCGATGATGTATTTTGTTTTTGAAGTTATGATAATATAATGCAATTTTTTTTACCGACAAAAAAAATCACCTCAAGAAATTCAATCCCAATCCCTCTTGATACTCGGTAAACCTATAATGGTAGAGATGTCATTCCAAACATCACAATTAACTAACATCTTAAAAAAAATCAAAATAGATCTATATCCTCTGTTAATTCCTTCACGTTAAATGATTTAAGTTTAAATTTCAAATAAATAAATAAATAAATTTCAAATAAATAAATAAATGAAATGATCCCTTTCGTGTTTTGTTAGACCAAAGCTTAAAATAGATATATAGTGATATAGACATCATTCCAAATCTTCAACTTTACCAAATGTGGATTTTACATTACAATTCCCTATCCTAATTTGCACTAATTTATGATGAAATTAGCTTTAAACTTTCGTCAAAATGCATTATTACATGATCCATTAATATTTTCTTGATATTTACAGAAAAAAATTGAGAAATCTAAAAGGCAACATGATCCATTAATATTTTTCTTGATATTTACAGAAAAAAAAAATTGAGAAATCTAAAAGGCAAAACTCAAGGACTCAAGGATATTTCAAATGTAAATATGATATATTCATAACTGATAGATGTGAGATCTCATTATTTTTTAGACTGCATTGTAAGTCATAAAAGAGAGATTGCCAAAAATGAAACGGTATTTTCCTGAGTTAATAGCAATGCAATTGCCAACAAGGCAATACTTTGTACCCATGTATATTTATTAACATTTTGACCAACTGTATTTCAGAGCGCACAAATTGAATTTTACAAGGACGTTACTTTCTATTACATGTTATCAAATTGTTGACTCATGCTATTTCCAAGGGCCCAGAGTTCCTTGAGCACAATAAACTTTATGGGATATCATATCTGCAAGACCAACAATTAAATGTATGCCATTTGCCTTGACTCGTTACAATACATGCCCTTGTACTCTTCTTTAATTTTTTGCGCCAAAAGTAGAGATGTGCTCTACACCCTTGTACTCTCCTTTAATTTTTGTGCCAAAAGTAGACATGTGCTTACACTTGTCACATTTTAAAAAATCCCAGCTTAGATCCATGTCATATATTAATTCCTTCATTTTAAATGATTAAAAAATCATCCCAAGAAATTTGTTCCTTTATGCTTGTTAGAACCAGGTTTGAAATGGATCTTAAATGGTAGACTTCACCAAACTGAGTTCTACATCAAATTCCATATAATATTATATATTTATAACTGTCAAACATAAGATCTCATTATTTTTGTGAGTGCATTGCAAGGAATGAAAATAGATTGCCAAAAAGGCAATAGTATTTTCCCAACGGCAATACTCTATACCTGTCTATTCATTAACATTTTGACCAGTTGCTACTTGTAAGGGCCAAGAATTCCATATGAGCACTGTATTGTGCAACACTTTCATCTGTGAAATGAAACCAATGGTTATTCATTAACATTTTGACCAGTTGCTACTTGTAAGGGCCAAGAATTCCGTATGAGCACTGTATTGTGCAACACTTTCATCTGTGAAATGAAACCAATGGTTATCCTTTTTGATGAACCAATTAAAAGTTTGTCTCTGGATTCTGGTAAGCTTCAGTAGTAATAATAATAATACTAATCTAATTTGAAGATCACGTCCAAGCCAAAAACCAACTTGGTGTTTGAAGATCACGTCCAAGCCAAAAACCAACTTGGTGTATGAGACATTTTTGTTTCTGAGACAGCGGACCCCTCCATGCGTGATTCAATTGCTAAAGTCTATGAAGAAAGATATGTTCTTAACCACAAAGTCAAACTTTATGCACTCCAATTTTGTTGTAAAGAAAAGCAAAGCAGAGCCCAAAAAGCATATTGTAGTAAATTCTCATAATTTGCTCTTTATATGCTTTGTTGTAAAGATGATACAGATGCCTAAAACACCACCAAATGACAAATAAACTTTAACGTTTCTTCCTAAGTTATGTCAGTGGCTGCCGGCGAAGGAAAATCCCCATCATTTTCCAGCTAGCGAATACTACAAGAAACAGAAGTGTATTAAGACGCCCTACCATATATTCCATTACAACATAACATTAAGTTTCAGTGTTTTATTTGGTATCATTTAAAACACAATTCTACTGGTAGGTTTTCTAACCTTAACCCAATTTGCTTTACAATCGAACACTAAATTCTTTAATTCTACGTCATTTAAACACGTCTAGTAAGATACTTTAAGTTGCATTACAACGTGATATTAGATATCAGGATGTTTCATATGCTCTCTGATTTCGACTTAATGTAGAGGATATAAATAAGAGACATGCATGTCAATCCCTCTGCGAAAGAAAGGCCTCAAGGTTACTTAGTTTTGTCGCACAATTAATGCAATAGAAACAAATGTAAAAACTGCAAAGGTGGGGTTTTAACACACATAACAAGGCTTTTGTATGATTGCATTAGGCAAATATAGATGTTTGTGAATAGGATCAGAAACGGACAGATTTTTGGAGGAAACCACTTGAGCGCGTATGCAAGGGTAATTCCATGAAATTAAGACTAGATCTCAGAAACGGACAGATTTCTGGAGGAAGCCACTAAAGCAATATTGCATATGCAAGGGTAATTCCATGAAATTAAGACTAGATCTAGAGCATGCACCTAAGCAAAGTATCAAAAGGTCATTTCTGCATTTTCTGTGTGTTCTGACGAAAATACAATCGAATTCTTATTAAGTTGATGTCCATCTCATGATAATAAAAAAAATTCAACAAACGGGGAGTAACTATTCTCTACATACTTTTTCAACTAAATACTATGTTCCTAATTATTTGGCGAGACATTTGACACAGTATTATACAATACTTTTCTAGGTAACCAACATATATACCCTACTTGATGATTATATACTTTATTTATTATTTTACCAAATTGTCATCACAAATGTGAAGGAACACTACTGTCTATATTGGTAACCCTTCACATGGCAGCTCAACAACAACAATGATGCATCACAAGCACACCGAACCAGTTCAACCAAGTAGATTATGCAAGTTGCCTG